>JARQOD010000005.1:63499983-63581698 GCA_033576555.1 Oophaga sylvatica
CAAGGAAGAATCAGGGCGGGAACATGAAGCTGGAAACTCCATTTTGACTGAGGGCAAGATGCTGCAGCAAACAGAAAGTAAAATGGCTGACGAACAAACTGATTTTCAGGAAATATAACATAAACCTTACATTACTCCCCCCTAAGGACAACCTCCGGATGACCTCAGCCCCCGGGTTGGGTGGGTACCTCTGATGAAATGACGGAGCAAGCGAGGAGCTTTAACTTTTATTGCCCGGGGTTCCCATGATTGTCCTCCACTGGTAGCCCGCCTTTATTAGATATGAACTGATTTCTATACAACCTGGAATTCTAAAACCCTTTTCCACCACAAATTCTTCCTGACCCGACTACACTGGGTCAGGGAAAGGGAAAGGGGAAACGCCAGGAAACGATTGGGTGTGCGCCTTTAGTAGGGATACATGAAAGACGGGTGATTCTCAAGTTCTGGCGTTGAAGACGACAAGCACGCACTTATAATTTTCTGATTTTATAGGGTCCAATGTACTTATGTCCCAACTTAGCCGAGGGAATCCTTAACTTAAGATTTCGGTTGACAGCCAACCAAGTCTCCTACCTTGAAAGCGGGTGCAGTTTACGAAATTTATCTGCTGCTTTCTTTGTACCTTTCTTGAGCCGATTCCAGATTTTCCTTTTAGAAGATCCTATTTTTCTGAAAGACGTGTTCTTTCGCCATTTGTGTAAAGGCTTTCTATGGAATTTTGGTAGAATGTTAGGATGATAACCTAGATTAGAGTAAAAAGGAGACTGTTTAGTGGAGGCACTCTGAGATTTTGTTATAGGGAAACTCAGCTAATGGAAGTAGATCCCCCCATCATCCTTAGGTGGCAGTAAAGCAGCGGAGATCTGCTCCGGGGTTTGATTGGTTCGTTCGTCTGTCCATAGTCGGGGGATGAAAACAAAAGAAAGGTTTACTTAATGTCCAAGTCACAGAAATTTTCCAAACCAGAATGAATTGCACCCCCATCCGAAATAACCTCATCCGGTACCCCATGAAAGGGAAAACACATCTTTAATACTAAAATCTGATGCTTTTTGGGCAGGGGAAGCCCCAAGGATAAAAGGAGCTGCCTTTGTTGACGGCAACCACCACAAATGGGTTTTCCCCGAGAGGTTGGAACTCCACAATAATCCATAGAAATGGATCCCCCAAGGGGGGGACGGGGTGGGAAAGAGGGAAAGCCCCATTGGTGAGGAGCAGTGTTTTGAAATCTTGCACAGACCTCACATGAAGTGACATAATTCAAAACATCCTTCCTGCAAGTGGGCCACCAAAAGAAACGGAAAGAAAATTCCTGTGTCTTTAGAATTCCTCTATGCCCAGCTATCTTGGAAATCGTGAATGAGTTGCAATACTCTCAATCTGACTGTTTCAGGAATATACAGGCGTTGTCCCTGAATCCACACACCATTCTTAAAGACAAGACTTAACGTCCCTTGGGGTTGTGCCAAAAAGGAATCCGCATGGTATGCTTCCTTGATGTCCTTAAGTAGGTCTTGATTATGAATTACTCCTGGAATCTAGAGTCAGAAGAATAGTCTTAGGAGGAGTAATTGGACGTGTCTCTGCTGAGTAAATCCTAGAGAGTGCATCAGCCTTTCCATTTGCGCGATCCTGGTCTATAAGAGATGATAAAATTAAATTGGTTTAAGAAAAGATTCCAGCGAGCCTGGCGAGGAGTCAGGCACTTAGCCGACCTGATAAACTCAAGGTTACGATGGTTGTCAGGACGACTATTTGCTGTGCAGCTCCCTGAAGAAGGTGTCTCCATTCTTTGAAGGCGGCAATAATGGCCAACAACTCTCTATTGCCCACATCGTAGTTCCTCTCAGCCGAAGACAACTGCTGGGAAAAGAAGGCACAGGGATGCAAGACATTCTTCTCACCTGTTCTCTGAGAGAGTATAGCTCCAACGCACAGTCTGAAGCATCCACCTCTATTATGAAGGCAAGCTCGGGGTTGGGATGTACTAGGATAGGTGCAGTGGTAAATTTATCTTTTAGACGGGAAAATGCTTCCTGGGCTTGGGGATCCAGGAAAACCTAGACTCTTTCCGGTAAGTTGAGTGATAGGTGACACTACCTCAGAGAAATTTCTAATGAAACGTCTATAGAAGTTGGCAAACCCGATGAAGCGCTGTACCTCCTTCACATTTCTAGGACTTGGCCAATCCTTGATGGCTTGGGTTTTGCTTCCATCCATACTAATTCCTTGTGTAGACAGTACATACCCCAGAAATTGAATTTCGGTCCTATGGAATTCACACTTTTCAAGTTGATGTAAAGATGATTTTGTCTTAGACGTTCCAAGACCATTCTCAACATGTCCATGATGTTCCTCTGTGTGAGTTAGAAAAAATTAGAATATCATCCAAATAAATTACCACGAATGTATCTAGGAGATCCCTGAAGATGTCATTCACCAAGTGTTGGAAAGTGGTGGGGCGGTACTCAGACCAAAAGGCATAACTAGATATTCAAAGTGTCCATAGCGTGACCTGAATGCAGTCTTCCATTCATCCCCAGGTCTAATACGGACTAAGTTATAGGCCCCACGAAGATCTAGTTTAGAAAAAATTTTGGCATGTCGCACTCTCTCCAATAACTCAGGATTAAAGGCAATGGATAACGGTTTCTAATATAACCTCATTGATTCCCTATAGTCTACGCATGGTCTCAGAGATCCATCTTTCTTCTTACAAAGAAGATGGGTGCACCTGCAGGAGATGAAGAGGGCGTATGAAGCCCTTGGCTAGATTTTCATCTATGTAATCCTTTAAAGCCTTTAGCTCGGGCCCCGCCAGGGGGTAGATCTTACCAAAAGGTTATCTCTGCTCCAGGCAATAATTCAATTGGACAATCATATGGACGGTGAGGAGGAACTGGTCAGCGTTCTTCTTGTCACATAAATCCACATAGTCCTGTATACAGCTGGTAGTTCAGGGACTGACAGATTCCTTAGGAACAGAGCAAGCTGAAACTTTTGGACTCATCTGTTTTCTCTGGAAAGTGTAATTCCTTGGTCTCCCAGTTAATGGTAGGATTCTGAGCCTGCAGCCTGGTAGCCCTAGAATAATGGGAAAAGTGGGGAGAAGAGATAAGCATAAAGGACAGTTTCTCTTGATGATCTTTACCCATAAGAACCCTCAAAGGCTCTGTTTCCCTGATCCACTGTCCAGAGGTCAGCAGGAGCCATCCACAGTTTCCATCTGTACTGGAGTAGCCTCTTCACTGAACGTATTCCTGTTTCAGAGCAAAGGAGACATCCAAAAATTTCCACTTGCCCTGAGTCGATCATAGCAGAGCTAGACACCCAAGCTGAGTCAACCCAGAGTTTGATGGAAAGAAAGCAATGAGAATTGTTTTTCTTACAACTCAGCTGGGACACCGCTGAGAAACTTGAAAAATGGCAGCGTTTACACAGTCAACGTCCTCAGAGGTAACGGAGTTTAAGTCCGAGAAATCAAGATCTGTTGCTGCAGATCTCTCTGGAGCCTGAGGCTCGGACCTGACAGATCCCCTCTCGCAACACTCACAATGAATGAGTGCTGCAGTAGTCTTACGAGAACGGCTGGGGCAGTTTATAATGAAGTGCCCTGACTTACCACAATAGAAACATAGATTCTCCTTAAAAACGATGTTCCTTGCGTGCATCACTAACCCGTCGTTGTAAAAGAGTCTACCTACATGGTTCAGGTTCAGGTTCCCGTGTAATCCTACTCAAAGGTTCCTTAGCTGGAGAGGAAGGTAGGAAAAGGTTAGTACGATTGCTTTCGAACCATCTCTCTTGCCTGCGTTCAGTCAGACGAGTATCAATACGGATGCAGTAGTTAATAAAGTCACCTAACGCAGTGGGAGGGTCGGCACGAGCAAGTTCATCCTTAATCAGTGGAGATAACCCCTTTCGAAAAATAGATTTTTTGGCGGAACTGTCCCAGGTGGTATCAAGGGCCCATCTCCTGAAATCCAAGGCATATTCAGCTACCGAGTGCTTACCTTGGCGCAAAGCTAACATGGCTGCTTCAGCTGTTGCACCTCGATTGGGGTAATCAAACACCTGCCCCATGGCTGAAATAAAATCATCAAGGTGATTCAAACAATCATCCTCAGTCTCAATCAGAGGGTTTGCCCACATTAAAGCCTTGTTGGTAAGCAACATAATTATAGTAAGCACCTTAGATCGTTCAGTGGGAAATTGTGAAGCATGTGCAGAAAAAAAAAGATTGCATTGATTAATAAATCCCCTGAATTCTCACGTTCACCGCCAAAACGAAAAGGGGGCAACTTGGGAATCCCAGCACTCGGGCTACGGCAGGAGCCTGGACTCGCCCCTCTAGAACCTCAATCCTGGCTCGCAAATCCTGGGTAGTCTGTCCAACCACTTGCAAATTGTGATTATTGAGGTCCTGTAGATTTGTAAAACGGGTCTTTATATTCTGCAAATCTGCAAGGATATTATCAGTCACTCCGCAAAGTTCCTTTATGCGGGCCTCCATTTTCCAGATCTTTTAAGACAGATTACTGGAAGAAGAGGAGAGAAAAAAAAAAACAATAGTGTTCACCTGTGGCAACACTGCAGAGAGAAAAAAAAATTAAGGAACTGCTCACCTGGAATGGTTGTGAGAAGTCACAACCACTATCATCACAGAAAGTTTCAACCAGACATCTGATATCCAGAGTTACAGCAGACAAAAAAGAGAAAAGAAAGGAAAAAAAAAAAAAACAATAGTGTTTACCTGTGGTAACACTGCAAAAAGAAAAAACTTAAGGGAATTGCTCACCTGGAATGGTTGTGAGAAGTCACAACCACTGTCATCACAGAAAGTACAACCGGACGTCTGATATCCACAGTACAGCAGACACAGCCTTCCAGACCCAGCAGACACTAACGTTTTGGCTTCAGAATCTTGTAATGTATGTAGTACAGTTCATATAGCGTCTTGTGCTTGGGTGCGATGAACATACATGAGACACAGGTTTGATATAGAAAAGTCCTGTATTACTTCATACAAGTTGGCAGAAATAGTCACACAGTTTGCAGACACAGAAACAGGAGACACAGCAGGCCAGAGTAATCCAAGCTCAGCAATCACTCTCCAATACAGATTCAGGATCTTCTTCTCTGTTACCGTAAGTCCATGCAAACGTGGGTCTTTCAAAGAGCAGGGTTCAGAGTCCACAAGTGCTTCAGAGTTCCTCAGTAGGAATAGCTGGAGTACAAGGTCCAAGGCTTACAGGAGTCAAGTCACAGGTTCACTGCAGGCTAGATTCTGAAGCACTGATTGCTCAGCTGTGGCTGCTTAAGAAGCAAAGGAGAGAATCAGGGCGGGAACATGCAAGCTGGAAACTCCATTTTGACTGAGGGCAAGATAGCTGCAGCAAGACAGAAAGTAAAATGGCTGACGAACAAACTGAGTTTCAGGAATATATACATAGAACCTTACACCAGTATTCTGTATGGAGCATTATACTGGGTCCAGTATTCTGTATGAAGCATTATATGGGTGATGAGGGGGAGACTATGTGGTGCCCATAATATTGTATGGAGGACTGTACTGTCCAGTCTGTACTGTGCGCTGTGAGGATTTGGCGGTTTTTGAGCTATTGCACAATTTACAATAGATATCACTCATGTAATGGAAGAAGAGAAGTGTTTGGCATTGTACTATACCCATATTCCTCTGCAGTATCTGTGCATCATGAATCGTGGTCTGTGTTAAGGGGGCCCACTGAGACTCTTTCGCCCGGGGCCCATAAAACCCTGGAGCCGGCCCTAGTGATGAGCGAATATACTCGTTGCTCGGGTGGTGTCTGAGTATTTGGAAAAGCTCGGAGATGTAGTTTTTGTTGCCGTAGCTGCATGATTTATGGCTGCTGGACAGCTTGAATACATGTGAGGAATGCCTGTTTGTTAAGGAATCCCCACATGTATTCAGGCTGTCAAATACCCGCAAATCATGCAGCTACGGCACCAGAAACTGAATCTCAGAGCACTTCCAAATACTCGGAGACAACCCGAGCTACTCGGGGAAAACCCGAGCAACGACTATACTCGCTCATCACTAATTCTGAGCACAGATGTGTTTGTGCTGATAAAGGCAGAATGAAGAAGGTTTCTGCCAGAGAAGTTCATTGGATTAAGAGAGCAGCTGCTAAAAAGCCATTACAAACCAGCAAACAAAGCTGCTGGTGCTTCTGGAGTCCCTCCTACCTCCAGGTGTAGGATCCTTCAAAGGCTTGCTGTGGTGCATAAACCTACTATTCGGCCACCCCTAAACAGTGCTCACAAGCAGAAACTGTTGCAGTGGGCCCAGACATACATGAAGACTAATTTTCAAACAGTCTTGTTTATTGATGACTGTTGAGCAACTCTGGATGGTCCAGATGGATGCAGTGGTGGATGGTTGGTGGGAGGCCACCATGTCCCAACAAGGCTGCGAGTCAGCAAGGAGGTGGAAGAGTCATGTTTTGGGCCGGAATCATGGGGAAACAGCTGGTAGGGCCCTTTAAGGTTCCTGAAGGTGTGAAAATGACCTCTGCAAAGTATATAGAGTTTCTGACTGACAACTTTCTTCCATGGTATAAAAAGCAGAAACTTGCCTTCAGGAGCAAAATCATCTTTCTGCATGACAATGCCCCATCTCATGCTGCAAAGAATACCTCTGAGTCATTGGCTGCTATGGGCATAAAAGGAGATAAACTCATGGTGTGGCCACCATCTTCCCATGACCTCAACCCTATAGAGAACCTTTGGAGTATCATCAAGCAAAAGATCTATGCTGGTGGGAGGCAGTTCACATCAAAACAGCAGCTCTGGGAGGCTATTCTGACTTCTTGCATAGAAATACAAGCAGAATTGTGAAGGTGATATAAAAGAAGGGTTTCTATGTTAACATGTAACTTGGCCTGTTAGGATATTTTGGAGTTAAATACCTTTTTTGTTCAGTGAATGTCACCTCCTAATGCTGCAAATTCCACAAATGAGCATTTTCAGTTCTTTAAAACATATCAAATGTTTAGAAATTCTGCTGTGCCTAATAATTTGGAACAGTGCATTTTGAGTTTTTATTCATTTTGGAGATTATACTGTTATCATTGGGAGATTTCTTCAATAAAATTCGATGTATACTCTAACGGGTGATGACTTTTATTAGACTGACTGTCATTTGCACAGACCACTTAGGAAAATCAGAGAAAAATATTATTTGCATGATAATTTTGAACATGGTGTAAATATATATAATTGTTTCATTGGCAGGTGGGGTTATATAACATTGTCATGATTCAGTGCATCCAATAGATATATTGTGAAGGAGAGAATGGATAATGATATCAATTATTAACCTTACAGCAGCTAGTAATATATGTGGTATGGCAAGATTGCGTCTACATCCTGGAACTACGCCCTGGAATCCTTGGAATGTGAGGTAGATACACTGAAGACCATATCTGGAATATAACTAGCATGGACTTAACACAGACTGATACAATGGTGCAACACCCTTTGTGTCTGCTACATGATCTTTTGTTTATACTAATAAAGTTTAGTTCAGTGCAAGCTTTAGCCGAGAGAGGAGAACACATCTGACCTTGTGCCTGATGTATTTCTTCTATACATGCACTTGGCTCATATTTATCAGGTCAGGGGCAGGCAATCACTAAGATCTCACCTTAAAAGATCACCCCAACAATATCAAGTAATGATTTAATTAAATATGTGCAATGCATTTCCTGACTGATGTCTTCCTTTCCTCAGGTACATACATGCATATGTAAAACATTTGCTTCCAAGATACTTAGGCACAGAAACACCACTCTTGCCTGATATAGTAAAAGAGTAATCAAAGATTATGGAAATTTCCAGCAGATTTCTATTTGAGAACTGTAATCCAAAAGTAATAAAAATGGCAAACCCGGAACATCCAAATAATATGTTATTTGAGAAAAAAATAACACATTTTGGATGTACTGGGTGTAGCGTCGGCGTCGGCGTCCCTGCCCTCTGCCAGGCAGGGACGCTGTTTCCCTCACCCCTCTGCTACAGGTCCGGCGTCCTCTTGCCGCTCTGCTGGCGGTGCACGCTCCTTTCCTGCCTCTGTGCTTAGGGCGCGCGCGCGGGAGCTGCCCCCCCTCTTAAAGGGGCCGCGCGAGTCGTCCTAAGAAGTCCCCGGCCAATGGCCGGAGGACTTCACCTTATATAAGGCCCCTCCTCCAAAATGGAGGTGCCCGAGCAATGTTGTTGCACAGTTCACTACTCTGCTTCAGTCCTCAGGGTCCTTGTCAGATACCTGTCTGTCGCTATCTGTTACCTGCCTGCACGCTCACCTGGGAGCGCTCATCTGTTACCTGCCTGCACGCTCACCTGGGAGCGCTCATCTGTTACCTGCCTGCACGCTCACCTGGGAGCGCTCATCTGTTACCTGCCTGCACGCTCACCTGGGAGCGCTCATCTGTTACCTGCCTGCACGCTCACCTGGGAGCGCTCATCTGTTAACTGCCTGCACGCTCACCTGGGAGCGCTCATCTGTTACCTGCCTGCACGCTCACCTAGGAGCGCTCATCTGTTACCTGCCTGCCCGCTCACCTGGGAGCGCTCATCTGTTACCTGCTTGCCCGCTCACCTGGGAGCGTTCATCCGTTACCTGCCTGCTAGCCTACCTGGAGGCTCAGCCATCACAGGTCGTATCTACACTCCTCCAGAGACTGCCCGGTCACTTGCCGTGACCTCCTACCCACTCATCCAGAGACTGCCCCGGTCACTTGCCGTGACCTCCTGCCCACTCATCCAGAGACTGCCCCTGTCACTTGCCGTGACCTCCTACCCACTCTTCCAGAGACTGCCCCGGTCACTTGCCGTGACCTCCTGCCCACTCTTCCAGAGACTGCCCCGGTCACTTGCCGCGACCGTCCTGCCCACTCTTCCAGAGACTGCCCCGGTCACTTGCCGTGACCTCCTGCCCACTCTTCCAGAGACTGCCCCGGTCACTTGCCGTGACCTCCTGCTCACTCTTCCAGAGACTACCTCGCTTATCTGCTGTGACCACCTGCCCGTCCACCCTGGTCGCCACCCGCTCTCTTACAAGGTACGCCCCTTTGTATAGTAGCTCAGAGGTTCCGCCTCCCAGACCCGTTACAGTTTGCTCGGGCCATGGAACCCGGTGGCGCCCAAGTTCCCTCCATCTCGGACCTGTGTCATGAACTGTCCCGTCAGAAGTCCCAACAGGAGTCCATCCTGGGTCACCTGCGGAATGTCAATTCTCGCCTGGACACTCTGACAGCTCCACCAGCAACCACCGCTGGTGCCATGACTCGCAATCCGGCAGCCCCTCTGCTCCCCAATACCATGGGCTCCTGTCACGGACCCCGGCTCTCTGCACCTCCTCGCTTCAGAGGCGACCCTGCTCAGGCTCGGGGCTTCATTAATCAGTGCACTCTGCACTTTGAACTTCTCTCCCACCAGTTTAACTCCGACCGGGCCAAAATTGCCTTCATCATGTCCCATCTCACTGGAGAGGCCCTGGCCTGGCTGAATCCTCTTTGGGAGAGAGGAGATCCTCTGGTGTCCGACCTGTCTGCCTTTCTCGCGGCTTTTCGGAAAGTCTTTGACGAACCCGGACGAAAGATCTCATCCGCATCATCTCTGCTACGCCTCCGTCAGGGAAATCTCACCGTGGGCCAATATGCCATACGGTTTCGTACCCTTGCATCGGAGCTAGCCTGGGACAACGACGCTCTGGTATCCGTTTTCTGGGAGGGTTTTTCCGGCCGTATTAAAGATGAACTCGCCGGTCGGGACATTCCTACCACTCTCGATGACCTTATAACTCTCGCCACCCGGATTGACCTACGGTTCCAGGAGCGGGCCAAAGAGGTCACCCGTGAGAGGAGGTTTCCACGTCTAGCTCCTACGTTTCAGAAACCTGTCACTCCCTCCGTTTCTCCTCAATTACACTCTCCTGAGCCTATGCAGGTCGACCAGACCAAGATGGTCAAAACCCGTCAGGACTTACGCCGTGCTGAGGGGAGTTGCTTCTACTGTGGCAGTAAGGAGCATCGGATTTGCACCTGTCCGGAGAGGTCGGGAAACGCCTGTGTCTTGGTTCGCTCAGAGAGGTCAACCTAGACAAGGAGAAAGCCTCTCCATCTCTGCTGCTGTCAGTCTCCATTCTCTGTGGGGAGAATCGTTATTTTGAACTAGCCCAACTTGACTCTGGAGCAGCCGGGAATCTTATGTCACAGTCCTGGTAGAAAAATACCGCATTCCCACCAAACCTCTGGTTGTACCATTATCAGTCGCTGCTGTGGACGGGGGTCTTTTACCACACCCCATCCAACTCATCACCGAACCCATAACTCTGCAAGTGGGAATGCTGCATTCTGAGAGCATCTCTTTTCATGTTCTGCCTGGACTCTCTCAAGCCCTCTTACTAGGGCTACCTTGGCTTCAGAGACATGGACCCGTGCTCGACTGGCAGACCGGAGAGGTTCTTCGCTGGGGACAGGATTGTCATAAGATGTGTTTGGTTCCTGTTCATCCTGTCTGTCCTTCTCCTACCCCAACTAATTTACCTGGACTTCCGATTCCCTATTGGTCATTTGCTGATGTCTTTAATAAAAAAGAGGCAGAGACATTACCTCCTCACAGACCATACGATTGTCCTATTGACCTGTTACCTGGTACTACGCCTCCCCGTGGGCGTATTTACCCATTATCCGCTGCTGAGACCCGGTCGATGTCCGAATATATCGAGGAGAATTTGGCCAGGGGATTCATCCGGAAATCTACTTCCCCGGCAGGAGCAGGCTTCTTTTTCGTAAAAAAGAAGGACGGCTCTCTTCGCCCCTGTATAGACTATAGAGGTCTTAACCAGATCACGGTGAAGAATAAATACCCCCTTCCGCTCATTCCAGAATTATTTGATCGTTTGAGGGGGGCTAGAATTTTCACCAAACTGGATCTCTGTGGGGCGTACAACCTGGTCCGTATCCGTCAAGGGGATGAATGGAAGACTGCATTTAACACCCGGGACGGCCACTATGAATATCTAGTGATGCCCTTTGGTCTCTGTAATGCTCCTGCCGTCTTTCAAGAGTTGGTCAATGACATCTTCCGGGACCTTCTCTACTCCTGCGTAGTGGTGTACCTGGACGACATCTTGGTCTTCTCTCCGGATCTCCAGACTCACCGGAGGGACGTTCGTCAGGTTCTGCTCAGGCTAAGGCAGAATCACCTCTTCGCTAAATTTGAGAAATGCCTCTTTGAGCAGACCTCGCTGCCATTTTTGGGCTACGTTATTTCTCAGACCGGCCTGCGAATGGATCCAGAGAAACTGTCGGCCATCGAGAAATGGCCCCGACCGGAGGGATTGAAGGCCATTCAGCGGTTCCTGGGCTTCGCCAACTACTACCGCCTCTTCATACCGCACTTCTCTTCCCGGACTGGCCCAATCTCCGCACTTACCCGTAAGGGTACTAACCCCAAGGAATGGACGCCTGTAGGGCGTCGGCGTCCCTGCCCTGTGCCAGGCAGGGATGCTGCTCCCCTCACCCCTCTGCTCCAGGTCCGGCGTCCTGATGCCGCTTGCTGGCGGCGCACGCTCCTTTCCTGCCTCTGTGCTTAGGGCGCGCGCGCGGGCGCTGCCCTCCCTCTTAAAGGGCCGCGCGCGTCGTCCTAAGGAGTCCCCGGCCAATGGCCGGAGGACTTCACCTTTATAAGGCCCCTCCTCCAAAATGGAGGTGCCCGAGCAATGTTGTTGCACAGTTCACTACTCTGCTTCAGTCCTCAGGGTCTTTGCCAGATACCTGTCTGTCGCTATCTGTTACCTGCCTGCCCGCTCACCTGGGAGCGCTCATCTGTTACCTGCCTGCCCGCTCACCTGGGAGCGCTCATCTGTTACCTGCCTGCCCGCTCACCTGGGAGCGCTCATCTGTTACCTGCCTGCCCGCTCACCTGGGAGCGCTCATCTGTGACCTGCCTGCCCGCTCACCTGGGAGCGCTCATCTGTTACCTACTGCCCGCTCACCTGGGAGCGCCATCTGTTACACTGCCTGCTAGCCTACACTGGAGGCTCAGCCATCACAGGTCGTATCTACACTCATCCAGAGACTACCCCGGTCACTTGCCGTGACCTCCTACCCACTCATCCAGAGACTGCCCCGGTCACTTGCCGTGACCTCCTGCCCACTCATCCAGAGACTGCCCCGGTCACTTGCCGTGACCTCCTGCCCACTCATCCAGAGACTGCCCCGGTCACTTGCCGTGACCTCCTGCCCACTCATCCAGAGACTGCCTCGGTCACTTGCCGCGACTCCCTGCCCGTTCATCCAGAGACTACCTCGGTTATCTGCTGTGACTACCTGCCCGTCCACCCTGGTCGCCACCCGCTCTCTTACAAGGTCCGCCCCTTTGTATAAGTAGCTCATAGGTTCCGCCTCCCAGACCCGTTACAGTTTGCTCGGGCCATGGAACCCGGTGGCGCCCAAGTTCCCTCCATCTCGGACCTGTGTCATGAACTGTCCCGTCAGAAGTCCCAACAGGAGTCCATCCTGGGTCACCTGCGGAATGTCAATTCTCGCCTGGACACTCTGACAGCTCCACCAGCAACCACCGCTGGTGCCATGACTCGCAATCCGGCAGCCCCTCTGCTCCCCAATACCATGGGCTCCTGTCACGGACCCCGGCTCTCCGCACCTCCTCGCTTTGGAGGCGACCCTGCTCAGGCTCGGGGCTTCATTAATCAGTGCACTCTGCACTTTGAACTTCTCTCCCACCAGTTTAACTCCGACCGGGCCAAAATTGCCTTCATCATGTCCCATCTCACTGGAGAGGCCCTGGCCTGGCTGAATCCTCTTTGGGAGAGAGGAGATCCTCTGGTGTCCGACCTGTCTGCCTTTCTCGCGGCTTTTCGGAAAGTCTTTGACGAACCCGGACGAAAGATCTCATCCGCATCATCTCTGCTACGCCTCCGTCAGGGAAATCTCACCATGGGCCAATATGCCATACGGTTTCGTACCCTTGCATCGGAGCTAGCCTGGGACAACGACGCTCTGGTATCCGTTTTCTGGGAGGGTTTGTCCGGCCGTATTAAAGATGAACTCGCCGGTTGGGACATTCCTACCACTCTCGATGACCTTATAACTCTCGCCACCCGGATTGACCTACGGTTCCAGGAGCGGGTCAAAGAGGTCACCCGTGAGAGGTTTCCACGTCTAGCTCCTACGTTTCAGAAACCCGTCACTCCCTCCGTTTCTCCCCAATCACACTCTCCTGAGCCTATGCAGGTCGACCAGACCAAGATTGTCAAAACCCGTCAGGACTTACGCCGTGCTGAGGGGAGTTGCTTCTACTGTGGCAGTAAGGAGCATCGGATTCGTACCTGTCCGGAGAGGTCGGGAAACGCCTGTGTCTAGGTTCGCTCACAGAGGTCGACCTAGACAAAGAGAAAGCCTCTACATCTCTGCTGCTGTCAGTCTCCATTCTCTGTGGGGAAAATCGTTATTTTGAACTAGCCCAACTTGACTCTGGAGCAGCCGGGAATTTTATGTCACAGTCCCTGGTAGAAAAATACCGCATTCCCACCAAACCTCTGGTTGTACCATTATCAGTCGCTGCTGTGGACGGGGGTCTTTTACCACACCCCATCCAACTCATTACCGAACCCATAACTCTGCAAGTGGGAATGCTGCATTCTGAGAGCATCTCTTTTCATGTTCTGCCTGGACTCTCTCACGCCCTCTTACTAGGGCTACCTTGGCTCCAGAGACATGGACCCGTGCTCGACTGGCAGACCGGAGAGTTCTTCGCTGGGGACAGGATTGTCATAAGACGTGTTTGGTTCCTGTTCATCCTGTCTGTCCTTCTCCTACCCCAACTAATCTACCTGGACTTCCGATTCCCTATTGGTCATTTGCTGATGTCTTTAATAAAAAAGAGGCAGAGACATTACCTCCTCACAGACCATACGATTGTCCTATTGACCTGTTACCTGGTACTACGCCTCCCCGTGGGCGTATTTACCCATTATCCGCTGCTGAGACCCGGTCGTTGTCCGAATATATCGAGGAGAATTTGGCCAGGGGATTCATCCGGAAATCTACCTCCCCGGCAGGAGCAGGCTTCTTTTTCGTAAAAAAGAAGGACGGCTCTCTTCGCCCCTGTATAGACTATAGAGGTCTTAACCAGATCACGGTGAAGAATAAATACCCCCTTCCGCTCATTCCAGAATTATTTGATCGTTTGAGGGGGGCTAGAATCTTCACCAAACTGGATCTCCGTGGGGCGTACAACCTGGTCCGTATCCGTCAAGGGGATGAATGGAAGACTGCATTTAACACCCGGGACGGCCACTATGAATATCTAGTGATGCCCTTTGGTCTCTGTAATGCTCCTGCCGTCTTTCAAGAGTTGGTCAATGACATCTTCCGGGACCTTCTCTACTCCTGCGTAGTGGTGTACCTGGACGACATCTTGGTCTTCTCTCCGGATCTCCAGACTCACCGGAGGGACGTTCGTCAGGTTCTGCTCAGGCTCAGGCAGAATCACCTCTTCGCTAAATTTGAGAAATGCCTCTTTGAGCAGACCTCGCTGCCGTTTTTGGGCTACGTTATTTCTCAGACCGGCCTACGAATGGATCCAGAGAAACTGTCGGCCATCGAGAAATGGCCCCGACCGGAGGGATTGAAGGCCATTCAGCGGTTCCTGGGCTTCGCCAACTACTACCGCCTCTTCATACTGCACTTCTCTTCCCGGACTGGCCCAATTTCCGCACTTACCCGTAAGGGTGCTAACCCAAAGAGTGGACGCCCGAAGCAGAGGAAGCCTTTCTTTCCTTAAAACAGGCCTTCTCTTCCACCCCGGTGCTGCATCGCCCGGACGGCAACAAGCAGTTCTTCATGGAGGTTGACGCTTCCTCCTCTTGAGCCGGAGCGGTACTTACTCAAAAATCATATTCCGGGAGGATGGTCACTTGTGGCTTCTTCTCCAAACTCTTCTCCTCTTCTGAGTGCAATTATTCCATAGGAGACCGAGAGTTATTGGCCATCAAGCTGGCATTGGAGGAGTGGCGTTACCTACTCGAGGGGGCTCTTCATCCGGTAATTATTTACACGGACCACAAAAACTTGGCTTACCTCCAGCATGCCCAGAGACTTAACCCGCGTCAGGCCCGGTGGTCCTTGTTTTTTGCTCGTTTCGATTTTGTTCTACATTTTCGCCCGACAGACAAGAACATCAAGGCGGACGCCTTGTCCCGATCCTTCCTGGTGTCGGATCTCGAGGAGGAACCGAAACATATCATCGATCCCGCCAGAGTAATGCAGGTGGCTCCCGTGAGTCTAAATCGTCTTCCTCCCGGTAAGACGTTCGTATCGGTACCCGATCGGGAGAGAATCCTACACTGGGGCCATTCGTCTAAATTAGCTGGCCACGCCGGTCAAAAAAAGACCCTCCAGCTTATTACTCGGCATTACTGGTGGCCTACCCTGCACAAGGACGTAATAGACTTTGTTTCTGCCTGTGCCTCATGTGGCCGCAACAAGGTTCCGAGACTTCTGCCTGCCGGTCGTCTCCTTCCGCTTCCTGTACCCGCTGCTCCCTGGCAGCATATAGCCATGGACTTCATAACGGACCTCCCCGTTTCTGCCGGTTGTACGGTCATTTGGGTGGTCGTTGACCGCTTTTCCAAGATGGCTCACTTTATTCCCCTGCCAGGCCTCCCATCTGCACCCAAGCTGGCTAAAGACTTTATCCGCCACATCTTCCGTCTTCATGGCCTGCCCCGCCATATCGTGTCGGATCGAGGGGTACAGTTCACCTCACGTTTCTGGAGAGCCACTTGTAAATTGCTAGACGTCACCTTGGACTTCTCCTACGCCTACCACCCACAGTCCGATGGTCAAGTTGAGCGGGTCAATCAGATCCTGACCAGTTACCTCCGGCACTTCGTTAATGCCCACCATTCTGACTGGGTGGATCTCCTGCCATGGGCCGAATTTTCTTACAACAATCACGAGAGCGAATCTTCCTCCAAATCCCCGTTTTTTGTAGTCTTCGGTCAGCATCCTCGGATCCCATTTCCCGTCTCCATCTCAGTGGACAATCTGGCTGCGGAATCTCTTGTTAACAAATTTTCCACCATATGGGAGAGTACCCGGTCCGCACTCCTTCTGTCATCCGAGCGTATGAAAAGACATGCTGACAAAAAACGTCTGGATCCTCCTCAATTCCGTCCTGGGGATAAGGTCTGGCTCTCGTCCAAGTATGTCCGGCTCAAGATTCCTTCCTATAAGTTAGGGCCTCGATTCATCGGTCCTTTGGAGGTCATCAGTCAAATCAACCCAGTGGCCTATAAATTGAAACTGCCGGCCAACTTGCGGATCCCTAACTCCTTCCATGTATCTCTACTCAAACCGGTGGTACTTAACTCTTTTTCCAAGTCTACAGGTACGCCTCCTGCTCCGGTTTCAGCTGAAAACGAATTTGAGGTAGAGAACATTTTGGCCACCAAAAGGGTAAGAAGGAAGACCTATTTTTTGGTGGATTGGAAGGGGTTTGGTCCTGAGGAGAGAACGTGGGAGCCTCGGGAGATCATCCATGCCCCTCTCATCCTAGCTAAATTTCTTTCTAGCCTAAAAAAGGGGGGCCTAAAGGGGGGGGTACTGTAGCGCCGGCGTCGGCGTCCCTGCCCTCTGCCAGGCAGGGACGCCGCTCCCCTCACCCCTCTGCTCCAGGTCCGGCGTCCTCCTGCCGCTCTGCTGGCGGCGCACGCTCCTTTCCTGCCTCTGTGCTTAGGGCGCGCGCGCGGGCGCTGCCCTCCCTCTTAAAGGGGCCGCGCGCGTCGTCCTAAGGAGTCCCCGGCCAATGGCCGGAGGACTTCACCTTTATAAGGCCCCTCCTCCAAAATGGAGGTGCCCGAGCAATGTTGTTGCACAGTTCACTACTCTGCTTCAGTCCTCAGGGTCTTTGCCAGATACCTGTCTGTCGCTATCTGTTACCTGCCTGCCCGCTCACCTGGGAGCGCTCATCTGTTACCTGCCTGCCCGCTCACCTGGGAGCGCTCATCTGTGACCTGCCTGCCCGCTCACCTGGGAGCGCTCATCTGTTACCTACCTGCCCGCTCACCTGGGAGTGCTCATCTGTTACCTGACTGCCCGCTCACCTGGGAGCGCCCATCTGTTACCATGCCTGCTAGCCTACCTGGAGGCTCACATCCAGGTCGTATCTACACTCACCCAAGACTACCCCGAGTCACTTGCCGACCTCCTACCCACTCATCCAGAGACTGCCCCGGTCACTTGCCGTGACCTCCTGCCCACTCATCCAGAGACTGCCCCGGTCACTTGCCGTGACCTCCTGCCCACTCATCCAGAGACTGCCCCGGTCACTTGCCGTGACCTCCTGCCCACTCATCCAGAGACTGCCTCGGTCACTTGCCCGCGACTCCCTGCCCGTTCATCCAGAGACTACCTCGGTTATCTGCTGTGACTACCTGGTCGCCACCCGCTCTCTTACAAGGTCCGCTCCTTTGTATAAGTAGCTCAGAGGTTCCACCTCCCAGACCCGTTACAACGCCCGAAGCAGAGGAGGCCTTTCTTTCCTTAAAGCAGGCCTTCTCTTCCGCCCCGGTGCTGCATCGCCCGGACGGCAACAAGCAGTTCTTCATGGAGGTTGACGCTTCCTCCTCTGGAGCCGGAGCGGTACTTACTCAAAAATCATCTTCCGGGAGGATGGTAACTTGTGGCTTCTTCTCCAAACTCTTCTCCTCTTCTGAGCGCAATTATTCCATAGGAGACCGAGAGTTATTGGCCATCAAGCTGGCATTGGAGGAGTGGCGTTACCTACTCGAGGGGGCTCTTCATCCGGTAATTATTTACACTGACCACAAAAACTTGGCTTACCTCCAGCATGCCCAGAGACTTAACCCGCGTCAGGCCCGGTGGTCCTTGTTTTTTGCTCGTTTCGATTTTGTTCTACATTTTCGCCCGGCAGACAAGAACATCAAGGCGGACGCCTTGTCTCGATCCTTCCTGGTGTCGGATCTCGAGGAGGAACCGAAACATATCATCGATCCCGCCAGAGTAATGCAGGTGGCTCCCGTGAGTCTAAATCGTCTTCCTCCCGGTAAGACGTTCGTATCGGTACCCGATCGGGAGAGAATCCTACACTGGGGCCATTTGTCTAAATTAGCTGGCCACGCCGGTCAAAAAAAGACCCTCCAGCTTATTACTCGGCATTACTGGTGGCCTACCCTGCACAAGGACGTAATAGACTTTGTTTCTGCCTGTGCCTCATGTGGCCGCAACAAGGTTCCGAGACTTCTGCCTGCCGGTCGTCTCCTTCCGCTTCCTGTACCCGCTGCTCCCTGGCAGCATATAGCCATGGACTTCATAACGGACCTCCCCATTTCTGCCGGTTGTACGGTCATTTGGGTGGTCGTTGACCGCTTTTCCAAGATGGCTCATTTTATTCCCCTGCCAGGCCTCCCGTCTGCACCCAAGCTGGCTAAGGACTTTATCCGTCACATCTTCCGTCTTCATGGCCTGCCTCGCCATATCGTGTCGGATCGAGGGGTACAGTTCACCTCACGTTTCTGGAGAGCCACTTGTAAATTGCTAGACGTCACCTTGGACTTCTCCTACGCCTACCACCCACAGTCCGATGGTCAAGTTGAGCGGGTCAATCAGATCCTGACCAGTTACCTCCGGCACTTCGTTAATGCCCACCATTCTGACTGGGTGGATCTCCTGCCATGGGCCGAATTTTCTTACAACAATCACGAGAGCGAATCTTCCTCCAAATCCCCGTTTTTTGTAGTCTTCGGTCAGCATCCTCGGATCCCATTTCCCGTCTCCATCTCAGTGGACAATCCGGCTGCGGAATCTCTTGTTAACAAATTTTCCTCCATATGGGAGAATACCCGGTCCGCACTCCTTCTGTCATCCGACCGTATGAAAAGACATGCTGACAAAAGACGTCTGGATCCTCCTCAATTCCGTCCTGGGGATAAGGTCTGGCTATCGTCCAAGTATGTCCGGCTCAAGATTCCTTCCTATAAGTTAGGGCCTCGATTCATCGGTCCTTTGGAAGTCATCAGTCAAATCAACCCAGTGGCCTATAAATTGAAACTGCCGGCCAACTTGCGGATCCCTAACTCCTTCCATGTATCTCTACTCAAACCGGTGGTACTTAACTCTTTTTCCAAGTCTACAGGTACGCCTCCTGCTCCGGTTTCAGCTGAAAACGAATTTGAGGTAGAGAACATTTTGGCCACCAAAAGGGTAAGAAGGAAGACCTATTTTTTGGTGGATTGGAAGGGGTTTGGTCCTGAGGAGAGAACATGGGAGCCTCGGGAGAACATCCATGCCCCTCTCATCCTAGCTAAATTTCTTTCTAGCCTAAAGAAGGGGGGCCTAAAGGGGGGGGTACTGTAGCGTCGGCGTCGGCGTCCTGCCCTGTGCCAGGCAGGGACGCTGTTTCCCTCACCCCTCTGCTACAGGTCCGGCGTCCTCTTGCCGCTCTGCTGGCGGTGCACGCTCCTTTCCTGCCTCTGTGCTTAGGGCGCGCGCGCGGGCGCTGCCCCCCCTCTTAAAGGGGCCGCGCGCGTCGTCCTAAGAAGTCCCCGGCCAATGGCCGGAGGACTTCACCTTATATAAGGCCCCTCCTCCAAAATGGAGGTGCCGAGCAATGTTGTTGCACAGTTCACTACTCTGCTTCAGTCCTCAGGGTCCTTGTCAGATACCTGTCTGTCGCTATCTGTTACCTGCCTGCACGCTCACCTGGGAGCGCTCATCTGTTACCTGCCTGCACGCTCACCTGGGAGCGCTCATCTGTTACCTGCCTGCACGCTCACCTGGGAGCGCTCATCTGTTACCTGCCTGCACGCTCACCTGGGAGCGCTCATCTGTATTACCTGCGCAACGCTCACCTGGGAGCGCTCATCTGTTACCTGCCTGCACGCTCACCTAGGAGCGCTCATCTGTTACCTGCCTGCCCGCTCACCTGGGAGCGCTCATCTGTTACCTGCTTGCCCGCTCACCTGGGAGCGTTCATCCGTTACCTGCCTGCTAGCCTACCTGGAGGCTCAGCCATCACAGGTCGTATCTACACTCCTCCAGAGACTGCCCCGGTCACTTGCCGTGACCTCCTACCCACTCATCCAGAGACTGCCCCGGTCACTTGCCGTGACCTCCTACCCACTCATCCAGAGACTGCCCCGGTCACTTGCCGTGACCTCCTGCCCACTCTTCCAGAGACTGCCCCGGTCACTTGCCGTGACCTCCTGCCCACTCTTCCAGAGACTGCCCGGTCACTTGCCGTGACCTCCTGCCCACTCTTCCAGAGACTGCCCGGTCACTTGCCGTGACCTCCTGCCACTCTTCCAGAGACTACCTCGCTTATCTGCTGTGACCACCTGCCCGTCCACCCTGGTCGCCACCCGCTCTCTTACAAGGTACGCCCCTTTGTATAGTAGCTCAGAGGTTCCGCCTCCCAGACCCGTTACACTGGGATTGTCCTTTTTATCACCTTTGGAATTAAGTTCTTGTATAATTTTAATCCAAAATTAGCTGTAAAATTCCTTCATCTTTGACATAAATGCTTACAGTCATGGAAAGTATTGGCACCCTTGAAATTGTTCCAGAAAATTACATATTTCTCCCAGAAAATTATAGCAATTGCACGTTTTGTTATACACATGCTTATTTCCTTTGTGTGTATTGGAACAACACAAAAAACAGAGAAAAAAGGTAAATTGGACATCATTTCACACAAAACCCCCAAAATGGGCAGGACAAAATTGTCGACACCCTCAACTTAATATCTGGTTTGCACATCCTTTGGAATAAATAACTGCAATCAATCGCTTCCTATAACCATCGACAAGCTTCTTACAACTCTCAACTGGAATTTTGAACCACTCTTCTTTTGCAAACTGCTCCAGGTCTCTCATATTTCAAGTATGCCTTCTTCTAGCAGCAATTTTAAGATCTCTCCACAGGTGATCAATGGGATTCAGATCCTGAACCGTTGGTCACTTCAGAACTCTCCAGTGCTTTGTTTCCATTCAGTGCCCATGTCAGAAACCCTGTTTTCTGACACTGGACACTACATTGTGACCCAAAATTCTTTAGTAGTCTTCATATTTCATGATGCCTTGCCACAGTCAAGGCACTCAGTACAAGAGGCAGCAATACAAAACCGAAACATCTTTGAACCTCCACCATTTTTGACTGTAGGTACTGTGTTCTTTTATTTGTGGGCCTCATTCCGATTTCAATAAACAGTACAATAATGTGCTTTACCAAAAAGCTTTATCTTGGTCTTAACTGTCCACAAGGCGCGTTTCCTGAAGGACTCATGTACATTTTGGCAAACTGCAGTCTAGGTTTTTTATGTTTCTGTGTCAGCAGAGTGGTCATGCTGGGTCTCCTGCCATAGCATTTCATTTCATTCAAATGTTCATGGATAGTTCGCGCTGACACTGATGCACCTGAGCCTGCAGGACAGCTTGAATTTGTTTGGAAATTGAAGGGGCTGCTTATTCACCATCCAGACTATTCTGCATTGCAACCTTTCATCAATTTTTCTCTTCCATCCACATCCAGGGAAAATAGCTACGGTGGCATGGGTTGTAGCCTTCTTGATTATGTGGCAAACCGTGGATAAAGGAACATCAAGATCTCTGGAGATGGACTTGTAACCTTGTGATTGTTGAAATGTTTCAACAATTTTGGCTCTCAAGTCCTCAGACAGTTCTCTTCTCCTCTTTCTGTACTCCATGCTTAGATTGGCCCATACTGACACTCAATGCAAAGATTGCTTCAACGTCTCCTATTTTTATTTGGTTTCAAGTGTGATTTTCATCTTGCTCACACCTATTACTTGCCACAGGTGAGCTTAAACGTACCTCACATGTTTGAAACAAAGTTGTTTACCCACAATTTTGAAAGGTGCCAATAATTTTGTCCAGACCATGTTGGGGGTTTTGTGTGAAATTATGTACAACTTGTGTTTTTTTGTGCAGTTACAATACACACAAAGGAAATAAACATGTCTATAACAAAACATGTGTAATTACAATAATTGTCTGGGAGGAATATTACATTTTCTGGAATAATTTCAAGGGTGCTAACATTTGCTGCCATGACTATATGTATTTTACCCTCAGGTAATAATAATAATAATAATAATAATAATAAATAATAATAATCTTTATTTATATTCCGCAGCGCTTTACAGTTTAACAGTTTCAAAACACAATTCATAAGTAACAACGTTAACAATACAATAATTAAAGCAAAATAAGATGACCTTGCTCGTGAGAGCTTACAATCTACAATGAGGTGGGGGAGATACAAAGTACAGGTGTGTATATACAATGGTGTATTTACAATAATGGTCCAGCCATCTTGAGGGAGTAAGGGATGGATGGAGATAGTGAATGGGCTACACACGCACACTTACACATAGAATGACTTTGATTAGTGAACGTGATAGGCCGCTCTGAACAAATGTGTTTTGAGGGAGCGCCCGAAACCATACAAATTGTGGATAGTCCTAATTTCTTGGGGTAGAGTATTCCAGAGGATTGGCGCAGCGCGGGAGAAGTCTTGGAGTCGGGAGTGGGAGGTACGGATTAGTGCAGAGTTTAGTCGAAAGTCGTTTGCAGAGCGCAGCAGTCGGTTAGGCCGATAGATAGAAATGAGGGAGGTGCTGCACTGTGGAGAGCTTTGTGGGTGAGAACAAGTACTTTGAATTGGATCCTATAATGAATGGGCAGCCAGTGTAAGGACTGGCGAAGAGCGGACGCGTCCGAGTACCGATTAGCCAGGTGGATGACCCTGGCTGCTGCATTAAGGATGGACTGGAGAGGTGATAGTCGAATAATGGGGAGGCCAAGTAATAGAGCGTTGCAGTAGTCCAGGCGGGAGTGGATCAATGCTACAGTCAGGGTTTTTGTTGTTTCCATGGTGAGAAAAGGGCAGATTCTAGAGATGTTCTTTAGGTGTAGGCGGCAAGAGCGGGCAAGAGATTGTACATGGGAGGTGAAGGAGAGATTGGTGTCAAACAAAACACCCAGACAGCGAGCCTGCTGCCTGGGTGTTATTATTTTGCCGCCCACGGAGAGGGAAATGTCAAATTTAGGGAGTTTAGTAGACATCGGGAGCAGAAGAAGTTCAGTTTTGGAGAGATTGAGTTTCAGATAGAGAGCGGACATGATGTTGGAGACTGCGGACAGACAGTCACTGGCATTCTGTAGTACAGCGGGGGTAAGGTCGGGGGATGACGTGTATAGTTGTGTGTCATCAGCATAAAGATGGTACTGAAAGCCAAATCTGCTGATGGTCTGTCCAGTTGGGGCCGTGTAGAGAGAGAAGAGAAGGGGGTCAAGGACAGCGAGAGGAAGAGGAGATGACGTGGAGCCAGAGAACGAAACACTGAAGGAGCTGTCAGAAAGATAGGAAGAGAGCCAGGAGAGAGCAGTGTCCTTAATAACCTAGTGACTGGAGCCTAGACAGTAGGAGATGGTGGTCAACTGTGTCGAAAGCTGCAGAAAGGTCTAGAAGAATGAGCAGAGTGTAGTCACCATTACGTTTTGCTGTCAGAAGGTCATTGGTCACTTTGATGAGTGCAGTTTCAGTCGAATGTAGGGGGCATAAGCCGGACTGTGAAGGGTCTAGAAGGGAGTGAGTGGAGAGGTAACGGGTAAGGCAGGAGTAGACTAGGCGCTCCAAGAGTTTAGAGATGAGGGGGAGGTTGGAGACTGGTCTGTAGTTGTTTGTGCAGGATGGGTCGAGAGTGGGTTTCTTTAGTAATGGAGTAACAATGGAGTGTTTGAAGGAGGATGGGAAAATGCCAGAGGTGAGTGAGAGATTAAAGATTGTAGTTAGGTGAGTTGTGACAACTGGAGAGAGAGACTGGAGGAGATGTGAGGGAATGGGGTAGTGCATGTAGTCGGATGAGAGGAAGAGAGGAGTCTGGAGACTTCTTCTTCTGTGATGGGATCAAATGTGGAAAGTGAGCCATGGGAAATGCGGGAGGGATGGGAGTCACAGCACTTGGTGGTTGAGAGCAGATTTCCTGATGGATAGTATCTATTTTTTCTATAAAGTGGGAAGCCAGGTCGTCAGCACAAATGTCTGTGATAGGGGCTTGTGTTTTTGGCCTGAGGAGGGAGTGTAATGTGTCAAAAAGTTTCTTGGGGTTGTTGGCTAGTGAGGAGATCAGGGTGGTGAAGTAGGTCTGTTTGGCGAGGTGAAGGGCAGCGTTATAAGTTCTTAGCATAAATTTAAAGTGGATGAAGTCTTCTGGTGTGCGGATTTTTCTCCAAAGGTGTTCAGCACTCCTAGAGCATCGCTGAAGAAGTTTGCAATGTGAGCCAGGGCTGTTTTACTGTGTGTTTGGAAGTTCTGAGGGTGAGCGGCGCTACTTGGTCAAGGGTGCTTCTAAGAGTGTCATTGTAGTGATGAACAGCCAGATCAGGACAGGAAAAAGAGGAGATTGGGGACAGTGATGAGTGTAGGGAGTCAGAAAGTGTCTGAGGGTTAATGGCTTGTAGATTTCTGAATGTGTGGTAGGTAGGAGTGCGCTGGGGTGGTCGAGGATTTGTGAGCGTGAAGGAGAGAATGTTGTTGGCAGAGAGTGGAAGCGGTGAGTTATTTAGGTGGGAGATTGAACAGAGCCGGACAAAGACAAGGTCAAGGGTGTTACCATCCTTTTGTGTCTTAAGGGTATGCCACACTAAACAACATCGCTAACGGGATCGCTAAAAAACGTCACTATTTAGCGATCCGTTAGCGATGTTGTTGTGTGCGGCATCTGCCAGCGACGAGCTTCCTGCTGTGATCTCGCTCGTCGCTGGAATCGTTCCGGACCCTATTTTCGTCGCTGGCGCCCCGCTGGGTAAGTATATATCGCTAAGTGTGGCACCTTTTTTAGCGATTTAGCGGTACTTTTGTACCGCTAAAGTCGTTAAGGAGATCGCTAACCGCGATAGCGTCCTTAACGATATCGCTAAATGTGGCCGACACTAGCGATATAGAAACAATCCCGCTAGCGATCTCATTAGTATGCGACGCTAACGAGATCGCTAGCGGGATTGTGTAGTGTGGCAGTACCTTCAGAGGTTGAAAGCCCTGCAGAAAAGATGTGGATTCCACCCCTTTTTCAGGAAAATACCACATATAGGTAAGCTATATGTGGTATTTTCCTGAAGAAGGGGTGGTATTCACCCTGAAACGTGTAGATTAAACCACTTCTTAACTGCTACTACGTCTTAGAAATCTATTTGGGCAGCGCGGACTGGAATCCACATCTTTTCTGCAGTGCATTGTATTGTCAGGTCGTTGACCGACCTGTGGATCTGCTGTAGCCTCTCCTACATGTGCTTTAACCACCTAATACCAGGTGAGCAGCTTCCTACTTAAAAAAGTGATAACTTACTATCGGATAAGACCCTATTGCGCTTTGTGTCTCCCTTGCTTTTTCTATTAGAGGTTGAAAGCTGTGAGAGGCCTAGAGAAGTGGTTAGTGATAGAAGCTGAGATCCAGATGAGGAAGTAGGGCTGTTAATGGGGATGTTGAAGTCTCCAAGGATAAGGGTTGGTAGGTCTGAGGACATGAAGTGCAGCAGCCAGGCTGAGAAGTGGTCAAGGAACTGGGTGGGCGAGCCTGGGGCTAATATATGACTGCTACTCTGAGGGAGAGGGGACGGAAGAGCCTGATGGTGTGGACCTCAAAATAAGGGAATGATAGTGATGGAATTGGGGGGATGACCTGGAAGGTGCATTGTGGGGACAGGAGTATGCAGACTCCACCACCATGTCTGTTTGCGGGTCTCGGGGAATGGGAGAACTGTAAGCCACCATAGGAAATGGCAGCAGGGGAGACAGTGTCAGAATCCTGAATCCAGGTTTCTGTGATGGCCAACAGATGAAGAGAGTTGTTCAGAAAGTAGTTGTTCAAGAAGGATAGCTTGTTGCATACAGACTGTGGAGTCCAGAGGGCACAATTAAAAGAAGGAGATGAGGGAGTGCAAGTAATATTAATAAGATTATTATGGTTTCAATATGAGGTAGGGTAGGGTTTGATGTTGGGGGATGGTGGAACAGGGTTGGGGGAGATGTCCCCTGAAATCAGTAGGAGTAGGAAGATAAAGAGCAAGTAGTTGTTGGAATTGTAAGTAGGTTATTTCTATGATGTGTTTGGGCAAGATGGGCTGAGGTTTTTCAGGTACAGTTCCATACAGCCTCCAGAGCTGCATTCACAATTTTACTACAAGTCCGAGTATGCAGATTCAGCTGACATATATTGTGGTACAGAAACCTGATGTTTTTTTCACTACAATACATGCTGCTGGACAATAACAGACTGGCAGCTGAAGTCAGCGTGCAAGTCACTGGTCACGCTTGGCAATGACGTTATGTCATGTGCTGCCCATTGCTTGCATCCTTAAGTCAGCTGCCGGCTGTAAAAGAGGCCCCCGTGCGCCATGGGAGCAGGAAAAGGTGAATAAAATATTGTATTTTTATATATATATATATATATATATATATATATTTGTGGAAGAAGGGCTGCAGAACAGGGACATTATTACTGGAAGAAGCGCAAGATGAGGTAGATTATACCAGGAGGGGAGACATATATTACTGGAAGGGGCAACAGGATAGGGGGCATTATACTGTTATGGAAATTTAATTAGGATAAATGTATCCTTCAGTGTTTGCTGCTTCTGTTCCCAAATCTCTATTTAATGTCTTTTTGAGCGCTCAGAGCGAAATTAAACTGTCCACACGGAAGTGTCAGTATAGCAGTTCGTCAAGACTCCTCATTTATTATTCATTCAAGGTTTTATACGTTTACAAAAAGGGGCTGGTTAGTCAATTAACATACAATTAAAAGATGCTAGATTATTGGCTGTTCTAGTGTAAGTATGATAATTATGATAATTATGATAAAAGGGCTGAAGTTGCAGATTTATTGTTTACTGCTCTTTGCCCCAGCATTCTTGCATGACTATAAAGTAAACAATAGATATCTAACTAAGACTCTATGTACTTGTTCCTTATGAAGGCCAGAGTCGTTTAAAACGACTGATTATAGCTGGCATCAGCTTTTGCATAGATATGTGTGAGCACAGGATTTTTAGCAAGTGAGATCTATCTAACTGTGAATGCATATATATATGAATATACTTTGAATATATGGAATACATATATATTTCCATGACAGTCCCCCCTTAGATACCAGGCGGGTTGAGAATATGCCTAGCGCATGCCTCCCCCACCGAATACAGACTTTTTCGCAAATGGGCGGTCAGGAGGACTGTCCCTAGCAGGGGTTCATGTGTTTGCAATCATAATCTCTTTATTTAACTGCATGTTCAGAAAAAAACGTGTGTATTCTTCATCAGGTAGGTCATCTGTCTGGTCAGTCAGAGCATCCACGACATCCTTCATTGCTTAGGTGTCTCTCCTGGTACGGGAGCTTCCTTGCAATGCGATATGTGGATCCAAACAGGCTTTCCCTCTAGTTACACAGAGGTTGGTGTCATCTGGGGCTCTTGGACAGGACCATCAAATCTGGCAGTGAAGAGAAAAACTCGAGAATGGACATTAGTTTTTGACCAATTCAATTACATAAGCAAACAAGATATCATTTTGCATATTCTGCTGCTGAGGGAAGAATGTACCTAACTTGGGACTAGACCCAAACAAAATTTCGTATGGTGACAGCTTTTCTGGGTCTCTGGGAGTGTGCCTTACGCTAAACAGTGCAATTGGGAGTGTGTCATGCCATGGTTTGCGTGTCTCTTGGGCAATTTTCAGCATTCTATTCTTAAGTGTTCCGTTCAGTCTTTCTACCTTCCCGCTGCTCTGGGGGTGGTAAGGAGTGTGTAGGCCTAGGTCTGACCCTACTGCTAATCGGGTCTCGTGTGTCAGATTTGCTGTGAATGCGGGTCCCTGATCACTTTCTATCATTTCTGGAACCCGTATCTGCACACTATTTTCCGAAAGTAGCTGCTTTGCAGTAGTCTTTGCTGACTTGGAAGGCTTCTGTTCATCTTGAAAATACTTCTTTGACCACAATGGCGTATTTGAATCCTTCACTTGGCGATATCTGGATGTGGTCTATCTGGATCCTTTGAAGCTGGTAGAGTGGTCTTTCCAGATGAGGTGAGGGGGACTTTCTTCCATACGTCCAGGCTTGCATTTGCCGCAGGTCAGACAGCTGCTGGTGAATTTGGCTGTTAGGGTGGAGATCCCTGAAGCGAACCAGTAAGCACCAATCAGATCATTCATCTGTGTCTTTGATATGTGGGTGTGGGTCCATGTGCCCATTGGACCACCATAGGGTGCATACTTTGTGGTAGGCAGAGTTTGAAGTCTATTATTGATAGCCTTCCTTCTTCACATGTTGCTTTTTTCGCATTCAGCTCTTCTTCTCCTTTTGGAGCTTGGTCTTGCAACTTCTTGAGCAGATCCCAGGACGTCTTTTTGTCAGGTTTCTTGTCTTCAGTCGTCATGTAGTAGCCGTCCAGCTCTACGACCTCTCCCACTTCTCCATGCTGTCTTCCTTTGACCGCTTCTTTGGCTGCCATGTCCGCCATGTTATTGCCTCACGCCTCTTCTTTCTCAGTTTTCCATGCACTTTGATTTTTCAAATTGCCACCATTTTGGAAGTTGGAGTACACCCAGCAGGTCCCTGAAGGCTCCATGATGCTTCACGGTTGTCCCGTTTGCTGTGATGAAGTCCCTTGTAGCCCAGATGGGCCCAAAGTCGTGTGCTATGCCATGCGAGTACCTGTAGTCGGTGTAGATGTTTGCAGTCTTGCCTTCTGCCATCTGGCAGGCCTTCGTCAGCGCTATCAGTTCTGCTTCCTGGGCTGACAGGCTAGGTGACAGACTTCTGGACCACAGGATTTCTTGATTGCTGGTCACTGCACTTCCTGTGTGGAAACTTCTTCATCATCTGCAAATCTGGAGCCATTCTGTAGAGGATAAATTCTGTAAATTTTGTTCTGGAACGTCCATATTGTATCCCCCCTTGGGAGTGGGAGTAGAGTAGCCGGGATGAGGACTGTAGGTCTGGAGACGGTGACATTATGAGACAAAGGCAATAGAGGCGCCACAAAGATGCCTGGCGGTGGGGAGATTATTGTTGGTTGAGCTTGATTGAAGATTGCCAAGATGTCATGTGGAGTGAGAGTTTCCAGTGGCTGTCCAAGAGTGATGTCAGCAGTAGTGTTGAGCGATACGATACCGCAAGTATCGGGTATCGGCCGATATTAGCTCTATCGGCCTTTCGATACTTAGTTCCGATATTTTCGTCTTATGGATACCGGAATCGGGATTGTCACTGTCACTGTCAGTGTCCGTCGGTCGGTCTGTCAGCAGTCAGCGGCACTTACCTGGCAGAAGATCTCCGGCGGTCACGGGCTGGACTGCTTCATGGCCGCCATCATCTTTCCCCGGCGGTCACATGCAGTTTCTCGCGATAACTGCAGTGACTGCTGGGTAATCCCGGCCGTAAAGCAGTCAGTCCGATGACGTCACCGCCGGGGAAGCAGGTAATTAGCTGTGCTGCGTTGCGATGACAGGCTCTGCCTGTCATTGCGATGTAGCAGAGCTGGATCGTCGTGGGACTGTCGTTACTATGGACTGCGTCGGACAGGTGGTATACTGTTGGCTTGTTTTTTTTCTTTTTTTACAGGAGATCGATGGCGTCGCAGGAATGAGTGTATAATAAAATTAATGAAAACTGTGTTGTCTCTTTTATTTCATTAAAAGACTTTTTTCTTGCTTTGTCTTTTTTTTATACATTTAATAACTTTGGGATTAATAATGGATCGGTGTCTTATTGACACCTCTCCATTATTAACCGGGCTTATTGTCACCGTGCAATCAACGGTGACATTAACCCCTTATTACCCCACTTGCCACCGCTACAGGGCAGTGGGAAGAGCCGGGTAAAGTGCCACAATTGGCACATCTTTTGATGCGCCAAATGTGGGACTGCTGTAGCCTGGTATTATCAGGCTGTTGAGGGCCAAAATCCATGGGCCTTGACAGTCTTTTAATACCAGGCCGCAGCAGTCTGCATTTTACTTGGCTGGTTAACAAAAATAGGGGGACCCCTACGCCGTTTTTTTTTTCGAGGGGATCCCCTATTTTTGTTAACCAGCCAAGCTAAGCAGACTGCTGTGGCCTGGTATTATCAGGCTGGCAAGGTCCATGGATCTTGACTCCTTAACAGCCTGAAAATCCAGGCCTCAGCGGTCTGCTTCATCTGGCTGGTTAACAAAAATAGGGGGGACCCCACGCCAATTTTTTTCGAGGGGATCCCCTATTTTTGTTAACCAGCAAAGATAAGCAGACTGCTGTGGCCTGGTATTATCAGGCTGGCAAGCAGGGTCGGACTGAGCCACCGGGACACCGGAGAAACCTCCGGTGGGCCCCAGCTCCTGCGTGGTGGGCCCTGATTTGAAAGGATAGGTCGCGGGGCAGAGGGGGCGGTGGCCCCGGGCCCCGTGCTCTGAGGGGCCCACCCGGAGCTACGCTACAGTAACTGTATCGGCGTGCACAGCACGCCGATACAGTTACATTCTGCGGCAGAGCAGGGAGAATCGATCTTCCTGCTCTGCCGCCCAGAAGCTATGGGGCCTGAACAGGCGTTGGGGGGGCCCGGTGCCAGCAGTGGGCCCCCCAACCGTCATCGGAGGGTCAGCTGTATCGGCATGGGTACGGTTGGGGCGAGGATATGGGTGTGATTAGCTGTGAAATGGGTGTGGTCGGGGCGTGGCTTAAAACTTGCAGCGGCGCGCTATGTGCGCCGAAGCCTTTAACCTCTTTCCTGTCTTCAAAATTTGGGAGGTATGCTGTATGACCTCCCTACAACTTCTGGGCATGCTCCTGATGAGCGCGACGGATGGTCTCCTGAGGGATCTCCTCCCACACCTGGACTAAAGCATCCACCAACTCCTGGACAGTCTGTGGTGCAACGTGGCATGGCCTAAAATTTGCTGCAGCAGGCACAGCGTGCCACAGCCTTTGTCCCTCTTTCCCTTCTTCAAAGGTTGGGAAGTATGATGGTGGGCCCCAAGAATATTTTTTCTCTGGTGGGCCCAAGGTACTCCAGTCCGACGCTACTGGCAAGGTCCATGGATCTTGGCTCCTTAACAGCCTTAAATACCATGCCTCAGCAGCAGGGGCGTACATAGAAATCATGGGGCCCCATAGCAAAAGTCTGAATGGGCCCCCCCCAAAAAAAAAAAACCCAGAGCCATTGTAAATGTAAAGTGCCAGCACAGTGAGGGGACACATTAAACAAAAAAATGTATTATGCCCCCATAGATTGTGCCCCCATAGATGCTCCATAGTATAGGCCCTTATGCTGCCGCAGCTGCTGCAACCAAAAAAAAAAAAAGACATACTCACCTTTCGTCGCTGGGGGCCAGGTGCCAGTGTCCTGAGCAGGGGGTGACACCAGGTGCCGATGTCACCGCTCGCTCAGGCCCCGGCACCTGAGATATTTACCTGTCCTCTCTCCACTGCTGAGTGCCGCTGTCTTCGGGGTCCTCCAGCAGTGAATGATGAGGCAGAGGGCGCGGCGCGCACTAACGACGTCATCGCGCCCTCTGACCTGAACATTGCAGCAAGAGGACGCGAGCAACGGTGGAACGGGACAGGTAAATATCCCTTATACTCACCCTTCTGCCGGCGCGGTCTGTGCAGCCCCTGCTCTTCTCCCACGGTCTCCGCCGCCAATGTTCAGCGGTCAAGCGGGACAGCTCATTAAAGTCATGAATATGTGCGTATTCATGACTGTAATGAGCGGTACCACCTAACCGCTGAACACAGGCGTCGGAGACCGTGGGAGAAGAGCAGGGGCTGCAGAGACCGCACCAGGAGGGGTGAGTATATAGAAGAGCTGCGCTCCCCCTCACCCGCCGACCCCCTGGTAGTACTGTGTCAGCACAGCTACCCGACCGTCGAGGGCCCCCTCACCTGTCCGGGCCCCATAGCAGCTGCTTGGTCTGCTTCATTCACGGTACGCCACTGCTCAGCAGTCTGCTTCATCAGGCTGGTTAACAAAAATAGGGGGGACCCGATGCCATTTTTTATTCGAAGGGAACCCCTATTTTTGTTAATCAGTTCCCTCTGACGTCACTGATTGTGTCCCTGGCTGACCTGAAGTGAAAGTGGAAAGCAATCAATTAAGCTTTCCACTTCCTCTCCTGTCAGCCAGGAGAGGAACTCATTCATTTGGGGGTTTACGTGAGGCTGCAGCATTAGCTGCGGTCCCTGCAGTAAACATTAACCCTTTCTGAAGGATTACACCGTGGGACCTGACTGTGCATGGGATAGGTAAGAATAATTTTGCTTTTTTATTTTATTTTTATTACAGGAAATGGTTTTTGCAGTCAAATAAAAGATGGTCAAAAACATGTGTCTTTATTTCATTAAAATGATTTTTAATTAAAGTGTGTGTGTTTTATTTTTATTTCATGCAATAGGATTAATAATTGATAGTTGTCTAATTGACATCTCTCAATTATTAACCTGGCTTAAGGTCACCTTTCAATTGCAATGTGGCTTTAACCCCATATTAACCCATTCGCCACCGCTACAGGGCAATGGGAATAGACGGGCAAAGTGCCAGAAAGGGCGAATCTAATTATAGATTTGTCTTTTCTGGGGTGTCTGGGGGCAGATGTTAGTAGCCATGGGGGGCCAAAAATAATGGTCCCTCTCTGGGCTATTATTATCTGCCCCCATTCGCTGGCTTTGTCTGTCTGGTTGCGAAAATAGGGCGGGAGCCCACGCATTTTTTTTAAACAATTTTACACCTCATATATATATATATATATATATATATATATATATATACATGTCATTGAATTTGTGACACATATATATATATTTATATTTATAGTTCATACACTTCTACATAGTATAATAGCCGCTAATTCAATTGACGGCTTTTGTGAAAATGCAGAACCCGACATGAAATGACACTTGGTGTACATAGGGTTAACCATGTCTTTTCATGTCCTTTGCTATCTGATTTGCACAAACAATTACATCAGTCTATGTGTGCAAAATTTCACACCTGTGTGGGTTAATTAAAGGTGTAAATTCGTAGCAAAAAAGTCAGTTTTTTTACAACGAATTTACACCTTTAATTAACCCCTACAGGTGTGAAATTTTGCACACATAGACTGATGTAATTGTTTGGGCAAATCAGATTGCAAACGACATGAAAAGACATGGTTAACCCTATGTACACCAAGTGTCATTTCATGTCGGGTGCTTCTGTCTTTTCACAGAAGCCGGCTTTACCCGGCAATTGAATCAGAGGATATTTTACTATGTAGAAGTGTATAAACTATACATATATGTATATATATATGTCACAATGACATGTATATATATATATATATATATATATATATATGTATTCTATGTGTGTATATTTAGTGATTACAAGGAAATAAAGGTTTTTTTTAGTTGCGATATTTTGTTCCCATAGAGTTACATGGGACTTCCGGTATCGGAATCGGATATCGCCGATATTTAGTGATATCGGCGATACCATTCCGATCCGATATTTTTACATATCGAGCAGTATCGCTCAACACTAGTCAGCAGTCTTGTCCAGGAAGGTGTGTGCTGCAGATACTGCCATCAGGCAGGAGGGTGCTCCTCTTGCAACTGGATCCAAGCGGGCTGAGAGGCAGCCTAAAAGTCTCTGTTTTCCCCCGTGAATCCATGCCAGGACTCCAGTAGCATGACCTTCTTTCTTCCATCAGGTAGACGGAAAGACTTCTCGTAGTCAGGTAGGCCTGGTATTGGCGCTGAGACTGTGGAGTTCTTCCAATCTCCTGAATGGGTTGAAGGCTGCATCTGATAGAAGGAGCGGGGTTGCGTTGATGCAAGCGCACAGAGGCTGCATTAGGACTGAGGCATCAGGGATCCAGGTTCTGCAATACGACACTAGACCAGGGAAGGCCTGCAGCATTCTTGGAGTTGTTGGGGGAGCCATCTTCTCCACAGTGGTCTTCCAGTCTTTTGACATGTGTTTCGTCTGGTGGGCAATACAGTGTCCCAGGGATGTAACTTGCTTCTGACATCACTGGACTTTGTTCTTCCAGACCTTGCATTGCTGTTCTTCCAGGTAGAGTAGGAGAGACTGGCCAGGTTGATCACCGTGAATACCGTTGCAGTGACTGGGACTTTTGAGAGCAGAGTGTGCGGGTTCAGCACTGTTGGGGTTTCAAATACCGTAGCCTCTTTCACGGCCTCCAGGCCTTGCACCATTCTGAACTCAGTGGGGTTTACAGTCTTTTTCTTTACTGTGGAAAGCTGGTATTGATTCCGATGGGCGAGGCAGCCCAGTTTGGCCTTGTCCTTCAGTATGCGGCAGGGGACTCCCATCTGCCGTCACAGAGCTGGCGGGAAAACAAGCCGTCTACTAGGATCCACATCATGAGAGATGACGACCAGCTGGCTTTCTTGTTCTCCACCAAGACAGTCACTGTGTTAACACCTGCTCTGGTCACAGGGGGTCTTCTTGTTGGGACGTCTCCTTAACCGGCTGCTTTTTTCTCAGCACGGGTCATCAGTTGTTTCTTTTTCTCCAGCTCGGTCTCAGGTCAGTATTTGTGCACAAGTTTGAAGAGCTGAGTGGCTTTTTGCCGGTCTAGGGCCTGGGTGAACTGGTTGATTGCAGGGGGCACCTCCTGGTGCTTGCAAAAGATGAACCTCTGGCGTTGGAGCTGGATGAGGTGTTGCCATTCCATGAAGCGAGTAGGGTCCTTCTTGGGTTGAATATCCTGGCCAATGTCAAAGTTCTCAGGCCGTCTTCTTAGGCGAGTTCACTTAGACCTTCAGTTGGTCAGAGACATCTTGACTCTGGGTGATGGAGTGGCTTTTCTGGTACTATGTCCAGCACCTCCTGTGATAGGTCTGCAGTGTGGTTGTTCCTGTTTCTTCTTGGGTCAGGGGTGAAGAAAAGTGTCATGGTCCCATCTTCCTGGAACACTCTGGTCGCTTTCAGCTTCTGCAGTAAGTCCACTCCCAATAGGTTGAGGGTGCAGGTCTTTGACACAACAAACTGGGACATGATGGAGCGTCCTGGCTGAGTCCACACGCTCAGGGGCTTCATAATCTGGAAATATCTGACTTGACCATCAATTCCCATGCAGGACGCAGAAGATTCTGATAGATAGGTGAGGTTGCGGAGTTCCACAAGAAAAGATCTGACTACGCCATCCACTCTCAGGATATTGGTCCCACTGGTGGGGTTCCTTGTGGACTTGGTGTTCTCCTGTCCTATGGACAGGGTTCTTCACTGTTTTCTGTGTTTCCTCTTCTTCTGGGCGAAGTCAGTGTTCTGCACCGGTTCCGGAAATGAACTCGCCACAGTTGTAACACTGGACATCCCTTCTGTCCCGGCGGGACTCAATCCTTTTTGCTACTGCGAGCAGGGTATCTATTGCTATTGACGTGTACTCAGGCCTGGCTACTACCAGTGGTTTCCTGATTGGTTCTCACAGTCCATGCACAAAAGCCTGTGCCAACATCCGTCTGTGTGTCTGATCATGGGTAATGAGGCCCAAATCTTGAAACACTTGCATTACTCTGTCATGGAACTTCTCCACAGACTCTGTCTTGTCTTGACTCATGTCATGTAGGCTGAGAGTTTGTCCTGTCAGTCTGCTTTTGGCCCACTCTCTGAGCTGCTCAATTAGCTTTGGTCCTGTCTCCCAGGCATACGCATCTAACTCTGCTGGAAGCTTGAAGTGTTCTCTCATAATTGACCAGAATGCATCACCTGCTTTTATTTCCATTTCGGTCCAGAGATCAATCCAGGCTGCTGCATACGTTCGCTGGATCTGCTGCATTTTTTGGCAAAATGGCATGGGGTGTATCCCTGGGTCTGGCAGCATACTGATCACCTGGCTTGGGATGAAGGGCTCATAGGATGGTGCCTCTACCTGTCCCTGCTCTCTTGGTGCTTGTGTGTTTTCTTCCCTAGTATTGGGCAGCATGTGTGACGTTGCATCTTCATCAGATAAGAAGTGACATGGTGTACTTGGTGCATACACTGGGTGAGATTTGGGCTTAAAAGTTGTCTTGCTGCTTGGGGATTTCCCACTTCCTTGCTGAGGCTGCGGTGGATCAGTGTCATGGTTCCATGCTGGCAGCCCTGCTCGGCACTGAGGTTCCTCATTTGTGTCTGTAGCTACACTACCCCCCTGTGAAGCCATAGCTGTGGGCTCTGCTAGTTTTTGTGTCTGGGGGCTACCTGCAACGTTTTGTGTAGGGAGATTTGCACTTTCTTCTCCTGATATAATGACTGGCAATGTTTGTACTGTGCTTGGGATAGACAGGGTGCCCTGTGCTGGAGGCACTGAATACAGGGACACCACATTGCTTTGATTGGGCGTTGACCCAGTTGATAACGAGGTAGAAAAAAAAGGAAGAGAAGGGAGGTGTGAGGGAGGAGCGAGGGAAAGAGGAGGGGGGAGAGATGGCGGGGAGAGAGGAAAAAATGAAGGAGGAGAGGGTGAAGAAGAGGTGGGATGTGCCTGAGAGGAGGAAGGAGGAGGAGAGCAAGCATGAGCAGGTGGGTGTGGTGTGGGAGGAGAAAGGGAGGAAAAGGAAAGAGGGGAGGGAGAGAAGAGTGAAAGGGGGAAAGGGGAGAAAGATGGAGGAGAGAGAGATGAGAAAGATGGAGGGGGAGAAGTAGAAGAAGATGAAGAAGAAGATTTGAGAGTTGGAGAGGAAGAGATAGAAGAAGAGGAAGAGGAAGAAAATGGATGTGTCAGAGATGTGAGGGAGGGGAAAGAAGGAATGAGAGGGATGGCAGCGAAGAAAGAGGAGAAAAGTCTGAAGAAGAAGGAGAAAGGGACTGAGAGAAGAAAAAGGAGAGGGTGTCCCCCCTGTGACTCCTGAGAGGGGATGGTTGAAACAAAAATGCCTTCTCCCTGTGGAGAGAGGCGGGGAGCGTTTTTCCCTGTACAAGGCTCCTTATTTCCATGACAATACCAGGATGGGGACATACATTACATAAAGGGACCCAAGATTAAGGACATCATACTATGAAGGGGCCCAGGATGGAGGACATTATATCTGGAACGGGCCCTGGATGGAGGACATTATTACAGGAATGTGACAGGATGAAGTACGTTATTACAGGAAGAGGCCAAAATGGAGGACATTGTTACAGGAGAGGAGCAAAGGATGGTGGACATTATCACAGGTTGGGGGACATTGTTACATGAGAGGACAAACACATACAGGTGCTTCTCACAAAATTAGAATATCATCAAAAAGTAATTTATTTCAGTTCTTCAAAACAAGTGGTCAACACTCATATATTATTTAGAGTTACTACAAACAGAGTGATCTATTTCAAGTGTTTATTTCTGTTAATGTTGATGATTATGTCTTACAGCCAATGAAAACCCAAAAGTCATTTTCCGAGTGAATAATTAACAAAAAACACCTCAGTAGTGCCACAGACTGATCGCCTCCATGCCAAGCCACATTGATGTAGTAATTGATGCAGAAGGAGCCCCGACCAAGTACTGAGTGCATTTACTGAACATACATTTCAGTAGGCCAACATTTCGGATTTTAAAATAATTTTTTTGAAGCTGGTGTTATAAAGTATTCTAATTTACTGAGATAATGACTTTTGGGTTTTCATTGGCATCAACAACAACAACAGAAATAAACACTTGAAATAGATCACTCTGTGGGTAATGACTCAATATAATATATGAGTTTCACTTTTTTATTGAATTAAATAAATTAACTTTTAGATGATATTCTAATTTTGTGAGAAGCACCTGTATGTGATCTGAAACGCTACAGAGGCCCATATTTCACATAAACATGCATGTGGGGCCCAGTTCCAAATTTTGTCCATGGTCCCATGGTCTATTTATGCCACTACTGAAAAGTCACCTGAATGTGCATTTCATATTTTAAAGTGATCTGAAAACTATGGAAAAGTTAATTAAAAATGCTAAGTTAATTATTTAATTATTAAATAAATAATATTTATTATGTACAAGGTAATCCAAAAAAACACATCCTGAAATGCAAGAACAGCAAGACTTCACACAGCAATATCAGCAAAAAAATGTAAAAAAGCTGTGAACAGCAATTTTGATTTTATTATCCACTTCCCTAACCTTGTCCAGTCCTTGTCTTCCATACAGTGTGATGCCCTCAGAGCTTTCCAAATACAGGAAAATGTCCTCACACATAGCATGATTCACACAAAGTCCCACCAACACAGCATAATAGACCCACACAGTATGATACTCCACAGTCTCCTAAGTAATAAGACTCTCCTCTTCCCTCACACAGTTTGGTGGCCCCTCTTACAGTATAATGCACACAAACAGTATGATGCCCCCAGGTACGGACTGGGTTGAAATTCAGTCCTGGCATTTGAAATCACAGAAGCCCATGCTGTCCCCATCCCCCAACTAGATGGGATATATTACTAATATTACCCTGGATGGAGGAAAGGAAGATTTTCTACAAGACCAATATTTCTAATGACACCCGGTGGTCAGAATTGCCAGATGGCCAGTCCGGCCCTGGATGCCCCCACAGCTCACCACACACAATATTATGCTCCCACAGTCCTCACACAATAATATGCGCCCATAGCTCTTTGCACATGGTATGATATCCTAACAGCCCCCTCACCCACACAGTACAATTCTCACAGTACCCCATACAATATAATTCTCCAACAGTCCCTTCTTACAGTTTTATGCCCCATAACCCCACCACCCACACAGTATGATGTCCCCATAGTGTCATTTACATAAGCATCCCGATTGCTTTTGTCTTGCTTCTCGATGGATGATCTGTTCTTTGCTACTAGCCACATGAACGGGTCCTTCAGTTTTCCCCCAGATCTGATGACTCTCTGCTCGACAGTTATGTTCCTCTGTATTTATACAGATACAGTTGAAGTTGTAATATTCCCTTGACCTTCCGATATTCAGGAGTGTCCCGCTGGATCCAGAATGGTTGGGAGAAATGTCTAGTGAATTGCTGTGAATACTCGAGTAGTCAGATCCTAAGGAACCAGCAAGTCATTACCTATTCCTTAAAGAAATAATTATTTAAGTGGCTAAATTTACAAGGGACCTGGCTGACAATGTATGCCATATATCTGTCAAGATGCCCATTCCTATTCCAAAAGGCTGAATACTTTCTTCAAATGAAACAGTTATTTTAATTTTTGTGAAGTGTACCCAGTATGATGCTGAGATAAGTCAATATGCATAAATAGGAAGTCTCCTGATCTGCTCCATATGTAATTGGAACATTTCTGCAAGTTAAATGAAATATTTCACCTGATTTTAGATACCTTATGTGAGAGCAGCATAATGTAGGGGTAGAGACCCTGATTTCAGTGATCTAGCAGTTCTCTGAATATTGAGCTCTGTATAACCCCGCCCACATCACTGATTGGCAGCTTTCTGCCCAGGTACAGAGTGCACAGAAATCTGCCAATCAGTGGTGGGGGCGGAGATAGACACATCTCATGAATATTGACTACCTGGACGCAAGGTTACTAGTCTTCTAATGATAATCCTACAGAGAAAACAATGATTTTATCAAAGCTACAGCAAGCAGCCCAGTAATTGACACATCGCTGAAATCAGGGTTTCAGTTTCTACATTATGCTGTTCTCAGATTAGGTTAAAAAAAACTGGTGACAGATTCCCCTTTAAGAGACGCAATCCTGTAATAACATTATATGAAAAATATCTCTATAATTTCCTGATATACTCTTGAAAGTGGTTCCAAGGGTGGAGCTCGCTTATCGTGATTCTGAATTGCCTTCAAGTGAATTTTGATGAGTCACTCAAGGTTTACATAAATATTATATTTTCGCTGCTATAAAGTGGCTGATCTAATCATCCGCAATTGTCCACTTCACATGACTGAGTGCTGTCATATTCTGTGAATGGTCTGTTATTACAACGCTTGAGTGTGATGAAACATTGCCTGAGAAGCTGCCAGAAAGTCACAGATCTTTCACGAAGAACATATCCAGGATTAAAGTTAACACTACTGAGAATATATTCTCCTAAATATATATGAATATACACACACACACAGTTCACCCAACTTTTAGGGTGAAGGGAACGTATCATTTAAAGAGTAACCATTGTTTAAATTTTTATTCCAGAAATCAATGGTACACCGGAAAATAAGAAACTTTGTAATATATCTTATCAGAGAAATTTGCTTCTTTCTCCACCAGGACTGATCTTTAATTATTAAAATTCTCAATGTACAGGTAAAATCTTTATTCAGTGAACACAGATTGTTACATTACTGAGAAAGGAGATGACAGTTGGTGCTGATAAGACTTTATGGAGAGAAGGGAGGAGAAAGGAGAAGCTCTGTCTCCTATCTCAATAATGGGAAACTCTTCACTTAATACAGATTTTACCTCAGAATTGAGAATTGTGAGACTAAGGCTAAGTGCACACGTTCAGGATTATTTGCGTTTTTTTTCGCGGGAAAAAACGCGTCAAAAACGCATGAATTAAGCATCCTATCATTTAGAATGAATTCCGCAATTTTTGTGCACATGGTGCGTCTTTTTCCGCAAAAAAAACGCATCGCGGAAAATCTAGCAACATGTCCATTAATTTTGCGGATTTCTAGCGTTTTTCCCGCTATATTATTGACCTAGAAAGCTCAGGGAAAAATCGCGGTAAAACCGCACCAAAAACGCGCAAAAACCGTGCAAAAAAACTCGCGTTTTTGCCGCGAAAAAAGTCCGGTTTTGCTCAGGAATATTCTGCAAACAATCCTGAACGTGTGCACTTAGCCTAAAAGATCAGTCCAGGAGGAGAGAGAAGCAAATTTCTCTGATGGGCCCAGAGGAACCAGCTGACAGGGCAGAAGAACTTCCCATGTTACTGAGCTCCTCCTGCCCTGTCAGCTGATTGTCCTGTGTGTCCGTGCTGTACCCTGAAGAAAACTGCCTACATTACTGAGCTCACAGGACAATCAACTGACAGAGGAGCTGTGTAGCGACAACTAACAGAGCTGGAGCACTGTGCACTGTGACTGAGGTGAAGTGCCGCTGCACTGACATACAGTGCGTGGGATGCAGCCACGAGAGCGCATGCTGTGCACGCTCCGCCCCACCCTTACAAAGCTGTATCTGTGGAACTGAACATTTGCCTCAGACACAGCATATGAGGACATCTTTTAGAAGATTTTTTAAATATTTTCTTTTGGATTTCATTTATAAGGTTTATTTGAAAGATTATTAAAATTGCTCGGTCTATGGTACTATTCATTAAAAATGAAAACAGCAGTTGCACTTTAAATGCTGCTGTTGCTAATGACAGCAGCATGTCAGGGGTTAAGCTGACATAGATCAGTATTCTGTATCAGCTATCTCAGGATCCTTTTCTATGACTGCGGATAATAGGACAGAGAATAGGGCATTGCTAAGCCAGTGTTGCCAACAGAGCGTCCGCCAGTGCCGGGGGAGTACTCTGCACCGGGCCAGTTCTTAAGGGGATGTGTCACGGCAGCAGTGACCTGGTCCATGGCCCTGAGCGTCCAATGAAAAATGATGATGATTACGGGGAAATAAAGTTTGTGAAAGATAGTGACACCACCTGTGGTATTCTGCAAATAAGGTGCTAGCCGATGCTACAGATTCAGTCCACTGGGGTAGTTGTTGATGCAGCAGAGTTGGTTCAGCTCTCCACAGGCAGAGCTATTTCCCAGGGCAATGAAAGTATAAAATGATGATGCTTATTGTTGTAGTGCAGGGCTGAGGTGACCCAGCAAATAAACAGGAGGACACAGCAGTTTGCAGTCTTCACAGGTTTTACTCACAGTTCTGATGATACAATCCCCATTCGGGGTGCTGTGTCCTCAGGTTCTGTGGTCTAGTCAACTCTCAGGCAGCTTGGGGTGCACATTGCCAGGGCTCCCTTAGATGTTCCTTTCCTGGCCATCTCACTATGCTGGCTACCACCTCTCCTGCCCTGCATCTTCACACACAGTGTCCCGATCAAGCAAACTCGGATCTTGTCGGGTGACATTGGTCAGACCCCTGGATCCTGTCTGCCTTTTCAGTGAATGTGTTGGACGTGGCTGTAGCACTTGCAGATACTGCAGCGTCCGGTTTCCTAGCTGAGTCCTTAGTTTCTCCACTAGTTGTGGGCCGGTCCCCTAACTGCGACCTGGTCTTTCCACCAACCACGCCGGTGAATACAGGCCCCAAGGATGGATTCCTCACTATCCATGCCCCTAGGGCCCTATCTGTCCACCCGGGAGCTTCCGTCTGTCTCTCCCTCTTCTCTCATCTGGGGACAAGCTCCTCACAGCTTGAGCTCCCCTTCTAGACTGTTCTCTCTGGTCTCTTCCAGGTTCATAAGCTCCTCCCCCTTTCTACTTTCTCCACCCGCTCCACACCCTTTCCTACCCAGCCTGGGATGAGGCCATCCTCCCAAAGGGTCACCCAGATGCCCCGACTGAACTGGTGTGCGCTGGGTGTTAGTGTTAGAGTCCTGGGTAGTGCCCCTCCTTACCCGAGAGTAAGATACCACACCTCTGGATGAGGCGCAGTACGTCTGTGGCGACTGGACCCCAGGGGCGCCACATACCCCCCCTGTTAAACACAGCCCGTCCGAGGGCTGGATCAGAGCAAAATTGGTGTTATGCAAACAATTTTTGGACATGCATGTCAACAGGCAAACTCTTATTCCCTTTATGGGAGGCACTTTTTTTTAACTTTGCATCACAATAACAGCAATAAAATATAAAATTACTATCTATAAAATATTAGCATTTACTCCCAGTAAACATTCTATGTTAAGTGCTATAAGACATCTTTATATTAAGTGCAATTAAACCTTCTCTTTCAAGTTCAATAGCGTTCAGCAAAATCCCGAACCCAAGTATTCTTCTTTTAGTGCAGTATGGGGGACCCGTCTCAAACCCCCAACGTAGGCCTTGGGCGTGACTACAAGGCATAGCTGGTCTCCAAGCTGGATCACTTCTTTGGCCACGCCAGACGGTTTTAGTCCTTTCATCAGCTGTGCAAAATAGAGTGTCCCATTCTCGCTCTAAAAGGTATTTGTAAAACCAAGAAGGAGCACATAAGGTGCTAACTATATACAATAAAAGTTTTGGGATTACGCATTGTTCATAATCACATTGTCTCTGTATTAACAGGAACTAAACCTTACCAGGTTAACTTAACTATATACAATCACATTTGCCTAATTATTCACATTTACTGCTTTTGCCTCCAGGGTAATCCCTGGGGCTGCCCATTCCCTGGCCAGGAAAGTTCCTGATGCATTTCAGGTCCTGCTACCAGGGTTTGGGTAGCCTGATCGCGCATTGTTGGTCTGGTTGAAACTGCAGGGGCTGGTGCAGCACTTGGTGTTGCCGGGGCAGGGTTGGTCACAGTACCTGCATCCACTGCACCCCTGGTGCCGGACTCTTCCTCGATGTTGCTGACCGCCGGATGGGATGCGACTCCTCCATCTTCATCCCTTTCAGCAAGGCCGCCTTCCACGCCAACACCGCAGTGATCTGTGACTGCGGAGCTGGCTGTTGTACTTCCGCTTCCAGGAGCCCCGGGTCCACTGCAGGCAGCTGATGATGATCTTCCTCCAGTGAGCTGGGGGAGTCCTCGGCTGCCATCCCACACTCTGGGCATCCATCACTCACCATCTTGCCTGCTGGGTCCTTTTCTGCACCCAGGTACTGTTCCCGCCCTCTCCTCCGTGGGCGGGTTTCTTTTTTTTCCTTTTCCTGCCATCCAAAATCAGGAGGCGGATCTCGCTGGCTGACTGACAGGTTCTTAGGGCACAGAAATACTTAGAAGAAGCCCCCCAAAGAAGCCCATGTGAAACACACGTTGGGGCTGCTGTGTGCCTGTACCTGCACATAGTGGTTACTATGGTAAGATAGCCTCTTCATCTATTGCTATTTGATTACATACGGTGGTGCATAGTTAGTTTTGTGAAGTGGTCTCCTTGCTCACTCTATTTGTGTATACTTCTCTTGGTAAGGGTGTACTTAAACTTAATATACATCTTTATACTTAGCACCGTTATCGTTATTGGTGGTTATATTGGCTCAATCTTAATCCCAGCCTTTTTATGTTTTCTATGCGTATTTACTGGCACTTTTCTGACATCGTGTGTTGTTGTGAATGGGTTTGAGATGAGTTCTGAGCAGAGGCTCCCTCTGGTGGTTACAAGCGGTGCTAGTGAAGATTGTGAGGACTGGGAATCAGGTGTTACTGACTGGTCTTATATAAGGGAGTCATTTTCCCATCAGGGTTGCCGGTGATCAATTGTTCTGGTCTGAATCCTTCATTCCAGTTTCCCTTGTAGCCTGCTGTGTCATGTCTGCATCTCCTGCTATCAGATAAGACCTTTTCTTCTTTTGTGTTTGTACTATATTTTTGCATTTTGTCCTGCACTTCTGTGGGGGCCTTCAGGGTCCCCTTCGGGGGCTTTTGCCCTCTCAGTTTAGTTCAGCCACTGATGTTTGTACTTTTGCTTTTTCCAGTTTTTTCAGTGGCTGCTGTTTTGATTTTGTTACACCAGAGAACTAATTTAGGTGGTAGAGGTCGTGTGATCTCAGGTGATTTTGAAATTAGTAGAGTTGGTGTTTTTCATGGTTTTCTGAGATTGCAGTAAGTACCCTTCCTATCCTTTTCTATTTAGATAGTTTGGGCCCCAGCGTTTGCTCATACTATTTTCTTTCTGTGTCAGTATTTCCTCTTGTCTAACCGCCATTACATGTTTGGGGGCTTTCTATTATCTTTGGGGTTCTGCTCCGGGGCAGATAGCTTTCCTATTTCTATCTTTAGGTGTAGTTAGTTTTTCAGGCTGTGACGAGGCGTCTAGGACCAACGTAGGAACGCTCCACGGCTGCCTCTAGTTGTGGTGGTTGGTCAGGGTACTGCAATCTCTTAGATTCCAACTGCTCTGGTGTATTGCTTTTTTTTTTGCCTGCACTCCTCAGCTACCGAAACATAACAGTATCACCGGCCCAAAAATTGAAAATTGTATGGTACTCACAGAAGGGAAAAAATATTGTGAAAGAAAAAAGGTTGTCAGAGTTGTCAGAGATATTTTTCTGTTTGTTGCATTTTTTTTTTCCCTCTGTATCTCTGGGTGCTGGGGAGGATCTTTTCTCCCAATGGAGTTTGCACAGTTGTCTGGCCGTGTGGATCAGCTTGCCACTGAGGTTCAGAGTATTGCTGCATACCTTGCTAGGTTGCCTGTTGTGGAACCTAGGATCCCCATGCCAGATTTGTTTTTAGGGGATCAAGCTAAGTTTCAGAATTTCAAAAATAATTGTAAATTGTTTTTTGCCTTAAAATCTAAGTCCTCAGGAAACGCAGCGCAGCAGGTTCAAATTATCATCTCTCTCCTGCGCGGCAATCCTCAGGATTGGGCTTTTTCCCTGATACCTGGGGATCCTGTTTTGAGTGATGTTGATGCGTTTTTTCAGGCTTTGGGGTTATTGTACGATGAGCCTAATGTCACTGATCAAGCTGAAAAAGCCTTGTTGGCATTAAATCAGGGGCTTGATGACGCTGAGTTATACTGTCAGAGATTCCGTAGGTGGGCAGTCCTGACCAAATGGAATGACGACGCTTTGGCGGCCCTTTTCCGGAAGGGTCTGTCAGATAATGTAAAGGATGTTATGGTGGGATTCCCTGTCCCCTCTGGTCTCAATGATTCTATGTCATTAGCGATTCAAATTGACAGACGTTTGCGTGAGCGGAGAAGTATGCGTGGAATGGTGTTGCCTTGTGAACCAGCTTCTGAACCCATGCAGTGTGATAGAGTGGTGTCTGGGGCACAGCGTCATGAGTTTCGAAAGCGCAATGGGTTATGTTTCTACTGTGGTGATGCCTCTCATGCTATTTCAGTCTGCCCTAAGCGGGGAAGACGTTTTGCACGCTCAGTTGTCTTGGGTAGTGTTCAGACTGTTTTTATTAACTGTCACTCTGATATGCTCTCTGTCCTCATTTTCTGCTCAGGCTTTCGTTGATTCTGGAGCAGCTATTAACCTGATGGATTATGATTTTGCTAAACGTTGTGGGTTTCCCTTGATACCCCTACAGAAGTCTATTCCCCTACTGGGGATCGATTCTACCCCTTTGGCTGAGAATAAACCCCAGTTTTCTACTCAGGTGATAATGAGGGTTGAACCTGATCACCAGGAGTGCTGCAAATTTTTGGTTCTATATAATCTGCATGACATTATCGTGCTGGGTTTCCCTTGGTTACAGTCTCATAATCCTGTTTTGGATTGGAAATCTGTGTCTGTAACCAGTTGGGGCTGCCAATGTGTTAATACCAACACTCCTGTTTTTTCTGCCTCCCCCCAGGCTCAGGATGTTCCTGACTTTTTGTTTGATTTTTCTGATGTGTTTAGCGAAAGTAAATCTGCATCCTTGCCTCCCCATAGGAGCTATGACTGCGCTATTGAATTAGTGCCGGGTAGTAAATTCCCTAAAGGTCGCCTTTTTAACTTGTCTGTACCTGAAGATGATGCTATGCGGTCTTATATCAAGGAATCATTGGAGAAGGGTCATATCAGACCATCCTCTTCACCCTTAGGTGCCGGTTTTTTCTTTGTGGCCAAAAAAGATGGTTCATTAAGGCCGTGTATTGATTATCGTCTCTTGAACAATATTACTGTGAAATATCAATACCCGTTACCCTTGATTTCTGACCTGTTTTCCAGGGTGAAAAACGCTACTTGGTTTACCAAGCTTGACCTCAGGGGGGCGTATAACCTTATTCGCATTAAGCACGGGGATGAATGGAAGACGGCATTCAATACCCCTGAAGGGCATTTTGAGTACCTAGTGATGCCCTTTGGGCTCACTAATGCTCCTTCCGTCTTCCAGTCCTTCATGAATGACATTTTCAGGGATTTTGTGGACAAATTTCTGATTGTTTATTTGGATGATATCTTGATTTTTTCTAATGACTGGGACTCTCATGTGAAACATGTTCGAACTGTATTCCAGATTTTGAGAGAGAATGCTCTGTATGTGAAGGGATCAAAGTGTCTTTTTGGCGTACAGAGGATCTCATTTCTGGGATTCATTTTGTCCCCATCTGTTATTGAAATGGACCCGGTCAAGGTTCAGGCCATCTGTGATTGGGTCCAACCTACTTCATTAAAGGCTCTCAGAGATTTTTGGGTTTTGCCAATTTTTATCGTAAATTTATTGGTAATTTCTCGGTTATTGTTAAACCATTAACTGATTTGACCAGAAAGGGTTCTGATGTGGTGAATTGGCCTCCTGAGGCAGTCTCTGCATTTCAGGAACTTAAGCAGAGATTCACTTCTGCTCCTGTTCTATGGCAGCCTGATGTTTCTCTGCCATTTCAGGTGGAGGTTGATGCCTCTGAAATTGGGGCAGGTGCCGTTTTGTCCCAAAAAGATCCAGAGACCTCTAAAAGTAACCCTTGTGCCTTTTTCTCTCGAAAATTTTCTCCTACTGAACGTAATTATGACGTGGGTAATCGGGAGTTATTGGCCATGAAGTGGGCTTTTGAAGAGTGGAGACATTGGCTGGAGGGAGCCAAACATCAGGTGGTGGTCCTTACGGACCATAAGAATCTGGTCTATCTGGAATCTGCCAAGCGACTCAATCCTAGACAGGCCAGGTGGGCCTTGTTTTTCACACGTTTTAATTTTGTGGTTTCCTTTCTTCCTGGCACTAAGAATGTTAAGGCGGATGCCCTCTCGAGGAGTTTCCTTGCGGACTCTCCTGAGTTATCTGATCCTTCTGTTATTTTGAAAGAGGGTGTAGTTCTTTCCGCCATCTCGCCCAATTTGAGACTTGCTCTGGAGGGTGTCAGGAGGATAGGCCCGAGCGCTGCCCTGTTGGAAAATTGTTTGTCCCGGACCAATGGAAAAAGAGTGTGATGTCTGAGATTCATTGTTCCGCATTGGCTGGGCATCCCGGAATTTTTGGTACCAGAGACTTGGTTAGTCGGTCCTTTTGGTGGCCTACCTTGTCTCGTGATGTCAGGGAATTTGTGCAGTCCTGCGGGACTTGCTCTCGCTCCAAGCCTTGCTCTCGCTCTAGTGGTTTGTTGATGCCATTGCCTGTGCCCAAGAGACCATGGACCCATATCTCTATGGATTTCATTTCCGATCTTCCTGTTTCTCAGAGAATGACCACCATCTGGGTAATTTGTGATAGGTTTTCCAAAATGATACATCTTGTGCCATTACCTAAGTTGCCTTCCTCCTCTGAATTGGTGCCGTTGTTCCTTCAGCACGTGGTTCGTTTACACGGCATTCCTGAGAACATTGTGTCTGACAGAGGAGTCCAGTTTGTTTCCAGATTTTGGAGGACTTTTTGTTCTAAACTGGGTGTTCAATTGTCTTTCTCCTCGGCATTTCATCCTCAGACCAATGGTCAAACTGAGAGAACAAACCAGACATTGGAGACTTATCTAAGATGCTTTGTGTCTGCTGATCAGGATGACTGGGTCTCTTTTTTGCCTTTGGCTGAGTTTGCTCTTAATAATAGGGCTAGCTCTGCCACTTTGATGTCTCCGTTTTTCTGTAATTCTGGGTTTCACCCTCGATTTTCTTCAGGACAGACGGAGGCTTCTGTCTGTCCAGGTGTTGACTCTGTTGTGGAGCATATGCAACAGATTTGGGACCAGGTAGTGGAGAGGTTGTCCCTCTCTCAGGAGAGGGCCCAGCGGTTTGCTAACCGGCATAGGACTGATGGTCCTCGGTTTAAAGTGGGGGACTTGGTCTGGTTGTCCTCAAAGAATATTCCTATGAGAGTGGCATCTCCTAAGTTTAAGCCTAGGTTCATTGGACCTTATAAGATCATGGAGATTATTAATCCTGTTTCTTTTCGTTTGCTTCTTCCAGGGACATTTAAGATCCATAACGTGTTCCACAAGTCCTTGTTGAAGAGGTTTGTTGAGCCAGTGGTTCCTGCTGCTGTGCCTCCTGACCCTGTTTTGGTTGCGGGCAATCTGGAGTATGTGGTTGAGAAAATATTGGATTCTCGTTTTTCTAGACGGAAACTCCAATATTTGGTTAAATGGAGAGGTTATGGTCAGGAAGACAATTCTTGGGTGTTTGCTTCGGACATCCATGCTAGGAGACTTATCCGTGCGTATCATAGAACTCATCCCGACCGACCTGGTTGCTCAAATGAGGGTTCGGTGACCCCTCCTCAAGGGGGGGTACTGTTGTGAATGGGTTTGAGATGAGTTCTGAGCAGAGGCTCCCTCTGGTGGTTACAAGCGGTGCTAGTGAAGATTGTGAGGACTGGGAATCAGGTGTTACTGACTGGTCTTATATAAGGGAGTCATTTTCCCATCAGGGTTGCCGGTGATCAATTGTTCTGGTCTGAATCCTTCATTCCAGTTTCCCTTGTAGCCTGCTGTGTCGTGTCTGCATCTCCTGCTATCAGATAAGACCTTTTCTTCTTTTGTGTTTGTACTATATTTTTGCATTTTGTCCTGCACTTCTGTGGGGGCCTTCAGGGTCCCCTCCGGGGGCTTTTGCCCTCTCAGTTTAGTTCAGCCACTGATGTTTGTACTTTTGCTTTTTCCAGTTTTTTCAGTGGCTGCTGTTTTGATTTTGTTACACCAGAGAACTAATTTAGGTGGTAGAGGTCGTGTGATCTCAGGTGATTTTGAAATTAGTAGAGTTGGTGTTTTTCAGGGTTTTCTGAGATTGCAGTAAGTACCCTTCCTATCCTTTTCTATTTAGATAGTTTGGGCTCCAGCGTTTGCTCATACTATTTTCTTTCTGTGTCAGTATTTCCTCTTGTCTAACCGCTATTACATGTTTGGGGGCTTTCTATTATCTTTGGGGTTCTGCTCCGGGGCAGATAGCTTTCCTATTTCTATCTTTAGGTGTAGTTAGTTTCTCAGGCTGTGACGAGGCGTCTAGGACCAACGTAGGAACGCTCCACGGCTGCCTCTAGTTGTGGTGGTTGGTCAGGGTACTGCAATCTCTTAGATTCCAACTGCTCTGGTGTATTGCTTTTTTTTTTGCCTGCACTCCTCAGCTACCGAAACATAACAGTGTGTCTTTGCCTTTTGTATTGTAATTTTCTGATGTCTTGTATTTATGATGGTTAATAAATTATATATTTTTTTTAACTGGTCTATACTCCTAGTTTTTTCATTGGGTATTTATAAGCGATACATGTCTACAACCCATAACTCTGATATGAAGACATCAGCTGTATTCACTGTAAAATGATGATAATTACAGCCAAAATAATATTAGTTTCTTCAGCTTCAAAAAATTCACTGACTGCTCAAATTTTTTTTTTCCAGACAGGCTAAAAAAGTTCCTTATTTTTAAGGACTGTCCAGGAAATTCTAGATGGTTTTCAACACTGGGCTTAGCTGAGAGGTTCCCAAGCTTTCTGACCTTGAGAGCCACATTCAGCTCTGAAGCCAGGTGCGCAGGATCCGGAACTAGCAGCGCTGCCAGATATTGTGTTCACTGAACCGTGTGGATTCACCGAGTTCAATACATTCTATTGGAGAGATGCGCAGCATGTCCATCTCTGCGGGTGAAGAGTGGGCTTCTGTGAATGCAGAGTGGGCATGGAAATCCCATCCACTATGCTGTAACAACTGGCTCCTGTGGCATAAGTACGCAGCGTCAAACCCGCAACGATTACTGATCTTGTGCAACTACCTCAGGGTCGCGAGCAGGATTAGACTGGCTCACAGGAGAAAAGCAGAATCCTCCAGTGGGCCCTTGCACAAGACTGGGTCACCACCCTCTTATATGAGCAGTACTTGGCACTATATACTTGATTCGCTATGTGCAGATAATGGCTGGATCTTATTCACTTAACAATCTACCCAGTTCATTGTTATATAAATTTGTGATTAAGGATAATGTCACATTTGTATGTAGGTGAAAAGTGGGACCCTGGAGTTGGTTACTGGTGGTCCGATACTGGTCGCAAGCTACATCCAGCTCCTGCCCCACTCACAGTAGTGACACCCAGAGCCCTCTATTACCAGTATAATGACATCCAAAGCTTTTCCACTGAAATTACACCAAGGCAGTATGCCAAGTTCCATGGTTTCCTATCTTACCCCCATTCCGATCTGCTCTTCTGTGTGGGGCTACACACAAAAGTCATCATCTCACACAAAAGTCATCATCTAGAGAACTACTTTTAACAGCTGTTTGCTAGACCTGGTGCTAATGCACAAGATGGCAAACAGCCACGAGTCAGACGTCTCGGGTCCCTGAACCACATTTTGCTCTCAAGCTACAGGTTCCGGACCCCTGGCTCAGCCAATGAACTGACTCAGACAACCAGCCCCTTTTTGTTCATTGAAACAATGGGGCTTTCTGGTGTTTCAGTTAGATGTATATGCACGTCACTCCTTTATGAAAGGTGGTGCCAGGATGTGGGATGCCAATCCCTCAATACCAAACGTAAAAATAGATCCGGCACTCAAAAGTATGCTTGAAAATAACGATTTATTGATGAACACTCCAATATTTAGTGTGTGACGTTTCGGTCATAAACAGACCTTCTTCAGACTGGAGAATACAGATAAACATATAAACATATAATATAATCAGTCCGTATAATAAATTCGTCAAGAAACTCTGAAACAATGAAAAAATGTGCAGGAAAATAACAAGTTATGATGTATATACAATAAAAAGTATATTTTGGAGAGGAAATCAACTCCAGTGAAATTCTGGATCACTATGTAATACACCAAAAGCTACCTTGTAGATATAGTGAAACAATGGGCACAGGTATTTTACTGAATGGCTGTCAAGGAAGTATAATTGATGACTTAGGCATTAGATACTGTAAGGACTATCAGAAATCTAAGTATGTATACATCCCTCATAAATGGTATAATATAACATAAATGCTATATTGTAGGATCATCAATGCTCTAAATATTTGTGTCCAGATTATAGAAAAATGAATGGAGATTCAACAGAACGTATAACATAGTACATATGGTAAAGAGGCTATGATAAGTAAAATCACTATCCTTACCCAGTAGTGTTGAAAACAAAGTCTAATAGAACCGATATATGAGATCTGTGGATAAATAAAGAGACCGCTCAGATGTGGTGGAAAATACTTGCTATCCAGTGTAACAGAGGTAAGTACTATCAAAGGTAATAAAGATGAGGTATACATCTGGTGACTATAGTATAAGGTGTACATTCTTACCAGGGGATCGCCTGAGAAGTAAACAGGAAAAGCGCTGTATGGTAGTGCTGAATTAGCTGTAGGAATGGCGCTGTAGGTGAGCCCTGCACGTGTGTGCTATATGTAATAGCGTTACCGGAAGTGACCTCATTCTTAGTTGCCGTGCTGTGGAACGCAGATGGAGCGCTTGGTAATTTCGTGAGCCGGAAGTGCGTCATGAGTGGGCGTGGCCAAGTGTAAAAACACTTTGGAACGCTGGTGGAGCGCAAACAAAGAGGCGGTCTCATAGGTGAGAGAATCCAGATTACATATGGTGCAGATAAAACAGCGCTGGAGCGTGAGTAAGGTAAGTATGAAAAGAGAGTGCTTATAAATTCGCCTAAAAGAAAAAAATAGATAAAGATTAGTAAAGAATAATAAAGATTATCAACCAGAATATGACATTTAGGTTATAGTACATTGAAGCGATCCTAGTATATAATGTATATATATTCTGAATATGGCAGACATGTCAAACATATAAAAGGCACTTCAGCGTGGTATGATGAATTCTAAATTTTAAGAGGCTATCATATATGGCTGGTATATATGTTATAGTATAAAATAAAGAATATAAAGTGAAGAAGCATGAGAGCAATTCACTGTTACATTTTAGCTAATCACACATGTATGGTAATTCGAAAAAAGGGGATAATAACAGAGAACTGGTTAATCAAATTATATCAGACTCATAGTGTCATAGTCCCTATTGAGACCTTTTGGTTCAAGGGTCTGTAGGGTGTGAATCCAATATGCTTCACGGTGACATAGTGCCTTGATTAAGTTACCGCCTCTTCTATTAATTTGTACCTGTTCCAGTACCATGAACTGGAGTTGCGCTATCGTGTGGCCCATAGTATTAAAGTGGAACGGGATGGGAAGATGATTCTTTTTACATCTTATATCCGATTTGTGGTGGGATATCCTGTCTTTTATGGCCTGCGTCGTCTCACCCACATAGATCTTGCCTCTGTTACACTGGATAGCAAGTATTTTCCACCACATCTGAGCGGTCTCTTTATTTATCCACAGATCTCATATATCGGTTCTATTAGACTTTGTTTTCAACACTACTGGGTAAGGATAGTGATTTTACTTATCATAGCCTCTTTACCATATGTACTATGTTATACGTTCTGTTGAATCTCCATTCATTTTTCTATAATCTGGACACAAATATTTAGAGCATTGATGATCCTACTATATAGCATTATGTTATATTATACCATTTATGAGGGATGTATACATACTTAGATTTCTGATAGTCCTTACAGTATCTAATGCCTAAGTCATCAATTATACTTCCTTGACAGCCATTCAGTAAAATACCTGTGCCCATTGTTTCACTATATCTACAAGGTAGCTTTTGGTGTATTACATAGTGATCCAGAATTTCACTGGAGTTGATTTCCTCTCCAAAATATAATTTTTATTGTATATACATCATAATTTGTTATTTTCCTGCACATTTTTTCATTGTTTCAGAGTTTCTTGATAAATTTATTATACGGACTGATTATATTATATGTTTATATGTTTATCTGTATTCTCCAGTCTGAAGAAGGTCTGTTTATGACCGAAACGTCACACACTAAATATTGGAGTGTTCATAAATAAATTGTTATTTTCAAGCATACTTTTGAGTGCCGGATCTATTTTTACTTCTGCTGTTTCAGAACATCCCAGATAAACAATGAAAGCTCTAGAAAATGTCCCTCATGTGCTGAATGGCAAAACTAAAATCAGCACACTTGTAAAAATCTAGCAAAATTAATTTATTCTATATTTAAATTAGATCTTGCTAATAGTTTCACTAAATCAAATTAAGAATTAAAATTTTATGTTTTGGCGCTGAAGATTCAAAATTTACTTTGTTAAATTCACAGGCTTCAGATTTTTAAATCTAAATTGGGGTCCAGGGTATTTTACTGCTCCTACACAATGACGCATTTAACCATTGAGCTATTTCTTCTTTTCTAGTCTTAAGGTACTGCCACACTAAACAATCCCGCTAGCGATCACGATAACGACGCATACTAATGCGATCGCTAGCGAGATTGTTTCTATATCGCTGATAGCGGCTTAACTTAGCGATGTCGTTAAGGACGCTATTGCGGTTAGCGATCTCCTTAACGACTTTAGTGGTACAAAAGTACCGCTAAATCGCTAAAAAAAGGTGCCACACTCAGCAATATATACTTACCAGCGGGGGCGCCGACGATAAAATAGGGTCCGGAACGATTTCAGCGACGAGCGAGATCACAGCAGGATCTCAGCAGGGGTCACGTCGCTGGTAGATGCCGCACACAACAACATCGCTAACGGGATCGCTAAATAGTGACGTTTTTTAGCGATCCCGTTAGCGATGTTGTTTAGTGTGGCATACCCTTTAACAGAAATCCTGAAATCTAATCAGCTCAGACAAAAGATTTTTTCAACAGATATCATTTTCTTCTTTCTCCCTCTGGATGCCAAGTCAGCTAAAACAAGGGCAATAATTCACCATTTCTGATTGAAGTACTGTGAGATGTAACTCCTGAAAGAGTTTGAAGTTTATATTGTTCAGAAACTTTTAGAAATCTAAAATTTATCAAAGATATAAACCGCATTGTGGAAGTTAATAAGGTATTATGTATAAAAACATGTAAAACATCTGCTGGACTCTATAAAATGAAAGGGAATAATTACTTTTTTCAGAAAAATGTTTCTTTAATCCAGGGGTCTCAAACTCAATTTACCCGGGGGCCGCTGGAGGTAGAATCTGGGTGAGGCTGGGCCGCATCAGGTTTTCCACAAGAAAAGCGCTACTAGCAGTGTTTTTTTTGTCTCACCGGAAGTGCCGCACATGTTTGCAAGTCCCATAGGGAATGAATGACCCCAAATCTATATGTGTACCCATGTAGCTCTTTCAAAGACAGTGGTTTCCTACCACACTCAAAAGACATACAAATAGGATGTTTAGATTGTGAGCCCCAATGGGGACAGTGTTGATGAAGTATGTAAAGTGCTGTGGAGTTAATAGCGCAATATCAATGAATAAATATTATTCTTAATATTATGTTACAATACCAGGATCTGAGGATTTTCTGTTTCGAGGTCAAGAGCTCTCTGATGCGATGTTGCTGCCTGTCTCACTGTCTTCCTCTTTTGACACTGCAGTGTGGTGGACAGGAAAACATTAACTGGTTAACAGCAAGAAGTCATTCCCCCAGCTCTCATCCTCCCCCAGCGCTCATCCTCCCCAGCGCTCATTCTCCCCAGCGCTCATTCCCCCAGCGCTCATCCTCCCCCAGCGCTTATCCTCCCCAACGCTCATTCCCCCCAGCGCTCATTCCCCCAGCGCTTCATCTCCCCCAGCGCTAATTCCCCCCAGCGCTCATCCTCCCCCAGCGCTCATCCTCCCCAGCGCTCATTCTCCCCCATTGCTTTTTCCCCATCACCCCATCATTGCTTTTTCCCCATCACTCCCATCATTGCTTTTTCTGCATCATTGCTTTTCCCTCATCACTCCCATCATTGCATTTTCCCCATCATTGCTTTTTCTCCATCACCCCATCGTTACTTTTCCCCATCACTCCCATCATTGCTTTTCTCCATCACTGCTTTTCCCAATCACTCCCATCATTGCTTTTCCCCATCATTGCTTTCCCTCATCACTCCCATCATTGCTTTTCCCATCACTCCCATTATTGCTTTTCCCCATCACTCCCATCATTGTTTTTCCCCATCACTGCTTTTCCCCATAACTCCCATCATTGCTTTTTCCCCATCACTCCCATCATTGCCTTCTCCCCATCACTACTTTTCCCAATTGCTTTTCTCCATCATTACTTTTCCCCATCATTCTCCTCCACCTACACACACACAACACACACACTACACACACACACCACCTCTCTCACCTGTCCCAGAATTACTGGTGCCCGCACTTCCTCACTCTGACAGAGCAGGCCGCTGAATGATGATGTCATCCAGCAGCGCTGCTCTGTGTGTCAGAGACAGGAAGTGCGGGCGCCAGGCAGGAAGGATCCTTACAGCTCCGCTCCTGCTAATTTTGTCTTGCAGACAGCGGAGCAGCTGGGATCACTCTCTGCCCACCGCACCATCATCATACTCACCTTACCTCCTCCTGCTGCAGCTCCGATGGTTCAGCGCCCAGAGCGCTGACATCTTCTTTCTGTGGTACCGCTCATTAAGCTCATGAAATGGGTGCCACACCTATGAGAGTGGAGTGGCGTCCATATTCATGACCTTAATGAGTGGTACTACGTGTGACTGGGATTTCACATGCGAGACTCGGCGGTGTTTCTAACTATTGTCCCGAGTGCCCATGAGGTGAGGGCCGCAAACTAGTGTGCCGATTTAATCCCTTCATGATATTCGCCATTCATGTATGGCGCGACAAGCTCATGTCACTATGCTGAATCACGCGGTGACCGAGTTAAGATTGCTGCTGTCTCAGACAACTTTCCAATTGCATTTTTGGCACACTTTTTTTAAGCTTTTTATGTGTGCACATCAACACCACAATTACCTTCTGCGCTGAGCATTTATGCTAAATTTTTGGCGCATTTTTTTGCAACTTCTGGTGGTCACAGTGTTCTTATCGGTGTTACTGCTGATCTGAGTCTGCAGCAAGGGACTTTTTTTTTAATTCTATATGTTGACTAACGGACTTCAAATGCTAGTGACATCCAATATTCTTGTAGAGAAAAAAGAAAAAAAAATATTAATAATAGTTAGCACCGAGTAGCTTTATAGGTAGGGAGGTAGCGCATTAGTGAGCGGACGTCACGGTGTTAGTGACGTCCATTTTTCTTTTGCAGAAAAAAAGAATAGCTAGAGCCAAGTAACTTCACAGCTAGCTCATTAGGGTAGTGGGTAGTGGGTGGCCCAGTGTTAGTAATGACTGTTTTTCTTTTTCAGAAAAAAAAGAATAGCTAGAGCCAAGTAACTTCACAGCTAGCGTATTAGGTATTAGGGTGGTGGGTGGCCCAGTGTTAGTAATGACCATTTTTCTTTTGCAGAAAAAAAAGAATAGCTAGAGCCAAGTAACTTCACAGCTAGCACATTAGGGTAGTGGGTGGCCCAGTGTTAGTAATGACCGTTTTCCTTTTGCAAAAAAAAAATAGTGCCGAGTACCTTCATAGCTAGCGCATTAGGGGAGCGTACGTCGAAGTGTTAGTGACAACCATTTTTCTTTTGCAGAAAAAAAATAACTCCTTCGCTAGAGCATTAGGAGAGAGGACGTCAGAGTATTAGTGACATCCGTTTTTCTTTTTCAGAGAAAAAAGAATAGATAACGCCGAGTAACTTAATGGCTAGCACATTAGTGGAGCAGACATCTCAGTGTTAGTGATGTCCATTTTTCTTTTTCAGAAAAAAAAGAATAATTAGCACCAAGTAACTTCATATGTAGCTCATTAGTAAAGTGAACATCACTGTAATTTTTTTATATAAAGTTTTTTTATTTCTACTTTTTTTTCTTTTAGTTTTTTTCTTCAAATTTTTCTTCTATTTCTTTCTAAAAATAATCTCTACTTTTTTCTTCTGTTTTTTCTTCTACTTCTTTTGTCTCTACTTTTTTCTCTACTTTTTTTCTTCACTTTTTACAGTCAATTTAAAAATACATGTTCCACAGAATACATGTGTAAAAGCACCACTTACAACACATCACCACTGGTTCGAAAAATAAAATAAAAATGGGCTGTTCTTCAACCAGACATTATACAGCAGGGGAGGAAAACACTTTTCTAGCCTCCGACGTAGATTCAGGCAATGAGGAAGATCCCACATTCCTCTTTTTTTTTCCTCCTCATCTAGTGAAATGAGACCCCCAGCAAGGCACCCTAGGAGCGAGGCAACCCCATCAGCAATTGATCCCATATGGACTCCACCTCCTGAAAATTATCAGCCTGTTATTCCGGATATAAAGTGCAGCTCAAGAATCCAATTTGATGCTACAGGCCTCACTGAAATTGACTTTTTCAGAGTCTTCTTCAGGGAGGCTATAATAAATCACCGTGGCCCACACAAATTTATATGCCGATCAATTTTTCACCAAAAATCCAACATCTCCACATACCAGATGGACCAATCTAAATGCAGCAGAAGTTATGACAATTCAGGCCATTGTGCTGCATATGGGCACTTTGAAGAAACAGAGCTTCAGCAATGCTGGAATACTGATACTATGCAGAAGACCAGTTTTCTGTATGGCCATGACAAGTGCATGATTTGAAGCACTCGAAAAATTTTAGCATTATAATGATAATGGGCAGTGTCCTCAGCAAGACAATCACATCTCTGATTGTCTATATTAAATTTGGACAGTAGTTGAACAGTTCAGCAGTAAATTTGATGAGGCATTCAACCCCCAAAGGGACATCTGCATAGATGAATCTCTTCTTCATTTTAAAGGGAGGTTAAAATTTTGACAATACTTTTCCAGTAAAAGGGTAAGGTATGGAATTATACTGTACAGACTGTGCAAGTGTACCTCAGCCACTAGTGTGGCATTTTCACTGTTTAGGCACATCTGTGGCTCTGCAAACACGACATGGCATTCACAATTGATTCCAGACAATTTTGCATTCCATAAGTCAAATGGTGCTTCTTCCCTTCCGAGCCCTGCCTTGCACCAAAACAGTAGTTTTCCACCAGATATGAGGCATCGGCGTACTCATTAGAAATTGCACAACAACATTGTATTGTCCATTTTCTCCTGTTACCCTTGAGAAAATGCAAAATTTGGGCTAAAGTAACATTTTTAAGGGAAAAAAGTTTGTAGTTTTCATTTTTTTCTACCACATTGATTTAATTCCTGAGAAGCATCTGAAGGATTAATAAACTTCTTGAATGTGGTTTTGAGCACTTTGAGGGGTGGCATTTTAAAATGGTGTCATTTTGTCATAACTGAGTTACCTCAAAGCCTTAAGAGATCTCTTGGCTTTGCAAATTTTTATCAGGTCATAAAGAACTTTTTGGTCATAGCCAAACCTTTAGCTGACATGACTGAGAAGGGAAAAGATATTCTACTTGGTCAGCAGAGGGAATAAATGCTTTTTCTGCTCTCAAGACAGCTTTCACTAAGGCTCCTGTTCTCAGTCAACCCAAGGTCGATCTGCTTTTCTTTATCAAGGTAATACTCTAGTGTGGGTGGTGGTGGACAGTTTTAGCAAAATAGTTTATTTGGTTCCACTTCAAAAGTTGAAAACAGCTATGATCTTACCAACGTTGTTCATTTCTTATATCGTTAGATTGCATGGTGCTCCCCAAAACATTATTTCTTATAGAGGGGTTCAATTTCTGGCTAGCTTTTGGCATAGTTTTGCTCCAGATTGAGTATCAAGCTGTCTTTTTACTCAGGTTATCATTCCGAGACTAATGGCCAGACAGAACAGATGAACCAGGAGGTACAGTAGTATTTGAAATGTTTTGTTTTCTCTAATCACGAATACTGGATGGAGTTAGGATATGTTCCAGTAGTCAGTATCCGGCAGCGCTTTGAACGCAGCACATGTCCACTGCGTCCAAAGTGCTGCCGGCTTTTGAATGCAGGTGATTCCCCATGTGTTCATTGAACCGTGCGGAATCACTTTGTCCCATTACATTGCACTGGTGATATTTATCTTGCAGAGTCTCACATCTCCGCAAGATAAATAGACATGCTGCGGTCTGGACTGATGCGCCGCATGTGCGTCTCCGCAGGAAAGCCGGAGGCGGCCATGCACACATAGTGGGCATGGGATTTCTTGAATTTTGTGTGGTTATCTAAAAAAGATCTGCACTTAACAGGAAGGAAGGTTAAGGTTAAAGGAAGTTTGTACCTTAATTTGTAGTTTCTTATAAAATTATTAAAATTTTAAATCATGTGATGGTTTAATTGCAACTTCCTATTGCCTGGAGAATCAATAAGTATTTCCATTCTTCCCTTTTAAAAAAATATGACCAGACACCTGGTCCTCAAGACAATAATTGAGCCGGTTCTGGAATAGGAGTATGAGGTAGAGCGAATACTTGGTTTCAGTTGGGTCAGGTGCCATGGGTCAGGCGCCGACTGCAGTATGTCATTAATTGTATAAATTGAAATGATGAAGATAACGCTAGGGTTAATTTCGAGAATCTTCATGCAGATCGCCTGGTGAGAGAGTTCCATCAGCGACATCAGATGGAAGAAGCCCCTGATGGTCCGATGGCCCCTTGTAGAAGGGGGGTGACCTGTTTATACGTGCTATTTCCTGCATGCTGAACTATTGCCTTTTTTTTCCAGTCCAAATGCTGATGGTTTTTATTGTGTTTGTTTTCCTTTCATGGTTTGCTCCTCTCCAGGTGTTTCCAATTTTCCCATTCTGGTTTGTCCTATCACATTCTGGGTGGGGTTTTATATGTTCACCGTTCACTAGACTTACTTGCTGGCTATACCTCATGGTGGATGTGTGTTCAGGAATTCTATTCGATTCAGCTAAGATATTTACTTTGCATGATAAACTCCAGTTGTATTCTTGCAGTGAGTATATTTGCTTTCCCTACCAGCACCTTTTATTTTTACTACTGTTAGATTTCTGGGAGGTTAAACTTGTAACTTTTATTTTTGTTTCTCCTCAAGTGTCCCCCTCTACTCTATACCAATATGTGTTTTAGTTTCTCACTGTGTGTTTTTGTATCTTACAGTCATGGCCAAAAGTTTTGAGAATGACACAAATATTATATTTTCACATGATCTGCTGCCCTCTGGTTTTTATGTGTGTTTGACAGATGTTTTTATCACAGACAGAAATATAATAATTGCAAACATATGAGTAACAAAAGCTTATATTGACAGTTAGAATGAGTTAATGCAGCAAGTCAATATTTGCAGTGTTGACCCTTCCTCTTCAGGACCTCTGCAATTCTCCCTGGCATGCTCTCAATCAACTTCTGGACCAAATCCTGACTGATAGCAGTCCATTCTTGCACAATCAATGCTTTCATTTTGTCAGAATTTTTAGGTTTTTGTTTGTCCACCTGTCTCTTGATGATTGACCACAAGTTCTCAATGGGATTAAGATCTGGGGAGTTTCCAGGCCATGGACCCAAAATCTCTATGTTTTGTTCCCTGAGCCATTTAGTTATCACCTTTGCTTTATGGCAAGGTGCTCCATCATGCTGGAAAAGGCATTGTTGATCGCCAAACTGCTCTTGGAGGGCTGGGAGAAGTTGCTCTTGGAGGACATTCTGGTACCATTCTTTATTCATGGCTGTGTTTTTAGGCAAGACTGTGAGAGAGCTGATTCCCTTGGCTGAGAAGCAACCCCACACATGAATGGTTTCAGGATGCTTAACAGTTGGCATGAGACAAGACTGGTGGTAGCGCTCACCTTGTCTTCTCCGAATGAGGCGTTTTCCTGATGTCCCAAACAATCGAAAAGGGGATTCATCAGAGAAAATAACTTTACCCCAGCCCTCAGCAGTCCACTACCTGTACCTTTTGCAGAATATCAGTCTGTCCATGATGTTTTTTCTGGAGAGAAGTGGCTTCTTTACTGCCCTCCTTGAGACCAGGCCTTGCTCCAAGAGTCTCCGCCTCACAGTGCGTGCAGATGCACTCACACCTGCCTGCTGCCATTCCTGAGCAAGCTCTGCACTGCTGGTAGCCCGATCCCGCAGCTGAAACACTTTTAAGAGATGGTCCTGGCGCTTGCTGGTCTTTCTTGGGCGCCCTGAAGCCTTTTTGGCAACAATGGAACCTCTCTCCTTGAAGTTCTTGATGATGCGATAGATTGTTGACTAAGGTGCAATCTTTCTAGCTGCGATACTCTTCCCTGTTAGGCCATTTTTGTGCATTGCAATGATGACTGCACGTGTTTCTTTAGAGATAACCATGGTTAACAGAAGAGAAACAATGATGCCAAGGACCAGCCTCCTTTTAAAGTGTCCAGTGGTGTCATTCTTACTTAATCGTGACATATTGATCTCCAGCCATGTCTTCATCAACACCCACACCTGTGTTAATGGAGCAATCACTGAAAAGAGGTTAGCTGGTCCTTTTAAGGAAGGGCTGCAATGATGTTGAAATGTGTTTTGGGGATAAAGTTCATTTTCTAGCCAAATATTGACTTTGCAAGTAATTGCTGTTAAGCTGATCACTCTTTATAACATTCTGGAGTATATGCAAATTGCCATTAGAAAAAGTGAAGCAGTAGACTTTGTAAAAATTAATATTTGTGTCATTCTCAAAACTTTTGGCAATGACTGTACTTCACACTCTCCTTTTACCTATGTGTTTGTGGCCTCCCCTCTGGTTTCTCAGGAGGAACGAGAAACCCCTTGATGTCCTTTTAGGTAGTTAGGTCCAAGGTGGCGTTTTTAGTTGTGCGGCTAGGGCCTTGCTAGTCTGTACAGGGACCAATTGAGTGTAGGTGCGTTTTTTCCTGTGTGTGAGCATGTACATATTCATAGCACACTTTTGGGTATTTTCTGTCATACAGGGCCCTCAAAGGCACTTCAAATGTGATATGAAATTCAGAGGAAAGAAAAAAGGATCTAAAAAAAACAGCGCTTCTGTATGGGATTATATCAGGAGGTAGGCAAAGTAAAAATGTGGAATTTATCCTCTGTGAATGGCTTCAAAACCACTCACAAATGCAAACTAGCCTTCAATAAATTGTAATCAGCCTGCAGCTTTCACCCAGACATTTACCTTAACTCCACAAAGAGAGCACTGAAACAAGGAGGAAAAAAGAAAAGGTACCAGAAGACAATTCATAAAATCTGGAAGGTAATGGTGCAGATAAGGAAACTCCCTAAGGGTATCAGGAACTGCTGCGGGGTTGACATTGCATATTTATGTAGTATCAAACCCACAGCTGCCAGCTGAGACAGCATAGTGGATGGGATTTCTCAAAATCTCATGTCCACTCTGCGTGCACAGTCACCTGCAGATCACCAGCGGACACTAACATGTGGCGCGTCTTTCAAGACTGCAGCATCTCCATTTCTCTTGTGGAGACGCTAGTCTCTGGAACAGAAATTACATCGAAATGTACTGAATGCGATAAATCTGCACGGTTCAATGAACACATGCGAATTTACCTGCTTTCAATAAAGTAAAAGGCAGCGCTGTGGACTCAGCAAACATACACTGCGTCCAAAGCGCTGCAAGTTCTGGATCGTGGGCACAGAGCCTAACTCTTCTTGCTGTGGGTAATAATGGATCACTCCCACAGATGCCAATGGGTATGGTGAAAAAAGTTATTTAATGTCAGCATAAAAACATAATAGCTGTAACTCGTTTCATTGGGAACTCCCTTCCTCAGGCATAAAAACATATACTTTTACAAACATAGAATGAGTTTTGACTCTTATCTGATTGGTTTTTATAATCCCCTCCCTTCATCTACCTTATTCACCCTTAAAAGACTGCATGCAATTAACCTTTCGTGGGGCAGGGTGTTAACACCACCAATGTGATTACTTTGCGTAAAAATAAAAAAATGAAAAAGAAATAACCTTGTTATACTGAAAGTACCAGGGATCTTGTAGTCCTGATGGGAGTTGGGGATCTTTATCTTGTCTGTGGTCATTATAGATGGACAGGTTTTACATTTTTTCTTGTTGCAAGGAAAGGTTCCTGCAGCTGTTGGGGAGGACAGGGAGCTTCTGACAATGATGCTTCTTAGATTTGGGGGCTGCCTAAAACACAGTAGTGGGGGTCTGGAAATATGGATTGTAATCGGGCATCTTTTTGTAGTAAAGGATGTAATTTCCGTGCAGCTCCCCTTAGCACCTTCAGATTTGGATTGTAGGTGACCACTAGAGGCACCCGGTTATTTTCATCTTTAGTTTTGTAATGTAGCAGGTGATTCCTTGATATTCTGGTGGCTCTTGTAATTTGGTTTTCAATTGTTCTTGGATGCTAGCCCTGGTTCAAAAAGGTCTTTCTGAGGCGACAAAGGTGTTCATCTCTATCCATGGGGTTGGAACACATACGATTGTATCTGATGGCTTGACTGTAGACAATAGAGTTTTTTATGTGTTTTGGATGGAAACTGTCCCATTTAAGGTATGTTGGAGGTCAATTGGCTTCTGATACAGGGATGTCTCTATTTCATTGTTCTTTAGCTTAATGGTGGTGTCTAAAAAGTTAATTTTGGTGCTGGAGTAGTTGAGTGTTAAGTTGATGGTGGGATGAAATTGATTAAACTGTTCCTGGAACGTCTTTAGCTGTTGCTCAGACTCCGTCCAGAAGAGTAAGATATCATCAATGTAGCAGTAGTAGGCCCGAGGCCTGATGGGACATGAGGACAAAAAGTCGCTTTCAAGCTTGGCCATGAAAAGATTTGCATACTGTGGAGCCATTTTACTTCCATAGCTGTGCCAATCTCCTGAAGATAGATCTTGTCGTCAAATTCAAAGTAATTTTGGGTGAGGATGAATTTTGTGAGCATCACCACAGAATCAGCATCATTCCCAGTGTTTTCCATGAAGACTTTGCAGGCATTTAATCCATCCTGGTGTGGGATATTAGAGTACAAGGATTCCACATCCATGGTGGCCAGGATGGTTCCTTCTGGTAGAGGACCTATTGCTCCTAGTTTATTCAGTAGGTCAGTTGTGTCCTGAATGTAGCTGGGTGTATCCTTTACCAGGGGTTTAAGAACACCCTCTACCTGTAATCTACCTGTGGCAAAACACTTTTGTATCCCCGGTCATAGCATGATGGACATGAAATTACTTGTATTAACATATAACTTTAAATCTGAGAGAGATAGAAAAGTTTGGGAATATAAGCTCATGATGACCTTTGACACTCTCAGTGCTGGAATGAATGTATCCCATGGATTTATGTCCTTTTACATCAATTAAGGAATCTGCATCACTGACCTTCTGGGGGCATCAAAACACAATACCAGACCCCAATCAGAGGGCAATAAAACTTTCACACTCCTTATCTATGAACTGTTCCAATATTTATGTTCATCCCTCTCCCATAATGACAGTTCTGCTTCACGTCACTTGTCTTACCTATTGCATTGTTTCTGTGCTGTGTTGTGTATAAATATGTGATTCTTCAGTTTTTGTTTTAGTCTTTGCCTGATGAAGAGACCTGAGTAGTCTGGAAAGCTTGCAATTAAAGGTATCAACCACTGAGGACTCTCAATTCTAAATATTTTTCTATCTACTGGCTAACACGGTACAAAGATATACATCTTTCCTATACCGCAGTTGAGGAATCAAAAATCTCCCCCTTAACGTTACTCTTAAAGGTTTTCTGTCTGTGGGTATTGTACTCATATGGGTCGCATTTTTCACCTCCACATTTGAAAACCCTCTTTAGACTAAGCCAATTTTTATCCTTTCTGGTGCAATCCTCTTTCTTCAATTTTGCATAAAAAGGAGCTACTATCTCAATAGTTCTCACTCTCCTAAAAACCATTTCCGGTTGTGTATCTAGAACTTTTTCTAGATGGGGATCACTCTTTAGAATATCCCAATGTTTTTTAAAAACATTCTGAGTTTGTTGTGCATTGCTGCTGAACTTGTTGATGAAGGCTAAATCATATTTATTAGAATTTTGTGAATCTTTTTTATTCTTATTTTTAGAACAGGTATTATTTATGCAGCTAAGCCTGTTCATTTTTTTGGCTTTATTTTTTGCTCCTTCTTAATAGTTCTGGAATAGCCTTTTTATATTAGTCTAGCACCAATTTTATTAATTTACTGGAAACAATCCTGTCATCTGTGCAGTTTCTTCTCATACGCACAATCTGACTGTAGGGCATATTGGTTTTCCACTTCCTCAAATGATTAATATAAAAATTTATAAACACTCTTCGCATCTACTTCTTTAAAGTGCGTTTTTCTGCAAATTTTGTTGTGAATAACAGAAATTTTAAGATCCAGGAAGATAGCTCCTTTACCTTCATGTTCTCTACTAAAAGTGAGGCCCCAATCATTCTTATTTAGATGGGTGACAAATTCTTTCAGTCTCTCCTCTTACCTTTGGCTAAGTCCAAATGAATATCAAATTATCTATAAACCATTTATAAAAACTGTTAGATGAAAAAGATGTATTTTGATGAATAAAAACCTCTTCTTTTCCTGTTTGTTTCAGTGTTCAAATGTGATGTGGTCCTTAAAAAAATTGTTTTAGAAATTTTGTTGGAAAAATTAGAAATTGCTGATAAACTTTTACATAACGCATCCAGTACAATTATTGATGCGCTTTGGAGATTTAACCCATCTAGCATATACACAACTGTTTCCTCTAGTGTCCATTTGAAAGTATTCTGATGAAGGTCCCGTAGTGGACCGAAAACGTTCAAATTTTGTCTGGATGCACAATAATAAAGGAACTTTTCTTTTTTCACAATTTAAGTGCCAAGTTTTTGCACTATAAAGTACAATGAGTCATGAAAAAATAATCTCAGAATCACTGAAATCCGTTGAAGCATATAGTTTTTCTGTAGCTCTCCAGAGGTAGGCCTTAACTTCTGGACAATTCTTCTAAAAATTCTTTTCACTTCTCTGAAATCTTGCTGGGGTTATGGCCCCAACAGTGCTCACTGGAATCTTTAGTAGTTTAGAAATTATTCTGTAACTAATGTCATTAGTATGTTTTACAACAATAAGGTTTCAAAGTTCTTGAGACAGCTCAATAGTTTTACCCATCTGTTTTACCTGTTCAAGATTTAATCTGCAACTCACTCACTAACATACAAGTTAGGCACAACTGAGGACAGTTTTTGAGGTAAAACAAGATGAGTTTTATTTTCTAGACTAACATTCTAGTACATGTGTTATAGCGGAAAACATCCCATTAATAAGCATAAATCATAAAGTAAGCATCAGTACATCACTGAATATTATAGCATCACTCCGAGATCGGGGGACTTCAAAACGATCGCATCAGGAGGATCCGGGAAAACACTTGTCTGCTTGACCTCAGATTAAGTCCCGATTCCTTCTAGAAAGTCCCTTGCTTATATACATGTTATGTAACTAAATGTAACTGATAGCGTTAGTGCAATCGCAGTACAACCATCTGGAATATTCTGGTGCGTGATCACCTCATGTGATCATGCGCAGTTACTTTGTTTTTCAAGGGTCTTATCAGTTACTTTGTTCTTTTTAAGGATTTTATGCTCGTATTCAATGAGTCATAAGAGCTAGTTTCAACTAGATTATTCTCCTTTTACTGCCATATTTTGCCCCATAATAACTTTGTACTCATATTCTTAGGCAAGAAACCATATTGATCACTATATATGTCTGGATACCTATCTATTCATGCAATCAATATTGTCAATTTGTATCACACCATCATGACCCGCTTTTTGTGTGGCACCTTGGTAATGATGCACCTTTTTATGGGCTATCAGTTGAACCAGCTGATAATATTTTTCACTAAATAGTGGCAGGATTGCTTTCTAATTACTGATAGATTTCAGCTGATGTTGTGACATTCCATGGCTTTTTGCATCTCCCTTTCTTCATGTGTTCAATACTTTTTCCCTGTGTCTGTTCTCATTATTACACATAACTACATTTCTGGACATACCTGTATATGGTTTGATATTTTTTTACCTGTGTGGATTGGATGGGGTGTTACTCACAAAATGTGATGGAGTAATGCAAACTTATATTTTTCAAAATCAACCATCTGATGCCAATCATGTTAGGCAGCAAAGTTCACATCTGTAGAAGCAGAGAGGTATCATAACTATGTTTTCACACAAAAAGTAGTAGAGGAGTATTACAAATGGTGTCAATGGAAAAATGCAATAATGAGCCGGTGAGAATGGTTCAAAGTGTGTCAAATTTATGAAGATAGTATGTTGTTTTTTCACTTGAAAAAGATGCCATTTTGGCATTGAAATGTATAGTGATAATAAAAACCTTCAATTCTATCACGTCAAGAGAATTTCATTCCAGCAGCGCAGCCTGTTTTAAACTTGTTTTGTCCACATTGCTTAAACCCTTAAGGACCAGGGGTGTTAATGTGGCGCCCCTGAGGGTCCAGTCGCCACAGAGTTGTTGCATCTCACCCAGAGGTGTGACACCTGACTCTCAGAGTAAGGAGGAAGCACCTCTTAGTCTCCAAACCGCATCCAACACACCATGCCAGCTGAGCATACGGACGGACCCTACGGGAGGATGGTCTGACTCAGCCTTGTTAGGAAAGGGTGTATAGCTGGGTGGGTGGAGCTTAGGCAGCACTTAGTGTTATGTTTCGGTAGCTGAGGAGTGCAGGTAAAAAAGGCAATACACCAGAGCAGTTGGAATCTATGAGATTGCAGTACCCTGACTAACCACCACAACTAGAGGCAGCCGTGGAGCGTTCCTACGTTGGTCCTAGACGCCTCGTCACAACCTGAGAAACTAACTACACCTAAAGATAGAAATAGGAAAGCTATCTGCCCCGGAGCAGAACCCCAAAGATAATAGAAAGCCCCCAAACATGTAATGGCGGTTAGACAAGAGGAAATACTGACACAGAAAGAAAATAGTATGAGCAAACGCTGGGGCCCAAACTATCTAAATAGAAAAGGATAGGAAGGGTACTTACTGCAATCTCAGAAAACCCTGAAAAAACACCAACTCTACTAATTTCAAAATCACCTGAGATCACACGACCTCTACCACCTAAATTAGTTCTCTGGTGTAACAAAAACAAAACAGCAGCCACTGAAAAAAAACTGGAAAAAGCAAAAGTACAAAACACAGTGGCTGGACTAAACTGAGAGGGCAAAAGCCCCCGGAGGGGACCCTGAAGGCCCCCACAGAAGTGCAGGACAAAATGCAAAAATATACAAAAACACAAAATAAGAAATTGTCTTATCTGATAGCAGGAGATGCAGACACGACACGGCAGGCTACAAGGGAAACTGGAAAGAAGGATTCAGACCAGAACAATTGATCACCGGCAACCCTGATGGGAAAATGACTCCCTTACATGAGACCAATCAGTAACACCTGATTCCCAGTCCTCACAATCCTCACTAGTACCGCTTGTAACCACCAGAGGGAGCCTCTGCTCAGAACTCATCTCAAACCCATTCACAACAGTACCCCCCCCTTGAGGAGGGGTCACCGAACCCTCATTTGAGCAACCAGGTCGGTCAGGATGAGTTCTATGATACGCACGGATAAGTCTCCTAGCATGGATGTCCGAAGCAAACACCCAAGAATTGTCTTCCTGACCATAACCTCTCCATTTAACCAAATACTGGAGTCTTCGTCTAGAAAAACGAGAATCCAATATTTTCTCAACCACATACTCCAGATTGCCCTCAACCAAAACAGGGTCAGGAGGCACAGCAGCAGGAACCACTGGCTCAACAAACCTCTTCAACAAGGACTTGTGGAACACGTTATGGATCTTAAATGTCCCTGGAAGAAGCAAACGAAAAGAAACAGGATTAATAATCTCCATGATCTTATAAGGTCCAATGAACCTAGGCTTAAATTTAGGAGATGCTACTCTCATAGGAATATTCTTTGAGGACAACCAGACCAAGTCCCCCACTTTAAACCGAGGACCATCAGTCCTATGCCGGTTAGCAAACCGCTGGGCCTTCTCCTGAGAGAGGGACAACCTCTCCACTACCTGGTCCCAAATCTGCTGCATACGCTCAACAACAGAGTCAACACCTGGACAGACAGAAGCCTCCGTCTGTCCTGAAGAAAATCGAGGGTGAAACCCAGAATTACAGAAAAACGGAGACATCAAAGTGGCAGAGCTAGCCCTATTATTAAGAGCAAACTCAGCCAAAGGCAAAAAAGAGACCCAGTCATCCTGATCAGCAGACACAAAGCATCTTAGATAAGTCTCCAATGTCTGGTTTGTTCTCTCAGTTTGACCATTGGTCTGAGGATGAAATGCCGAGGAGAAAGACAATTGAACACCCAGTTTAGAACAAAAAGTCCTCCAAAATCTGGAAACAAACTGGACTCCTCTGTCAGACACAATGTTCTCAGGAATGCCGTGTAAACGAACCACGTGCTGAAGGAACAACGGCACCAATTCAGAGGAGGAAGGCAACTTAGGTAATGGCACAAGATGTATCATCTTGGAAAACCTATCACAAATTACCCAGATGGTGGTCATTCTCTGAGAAACAGGAAGATCGGAAATGAAATCCATAGAGATATGGGTCCATGGTCTCTTGGGCACAGGCAATGGCATCAACAAACCACTAGAGCGAGAGCAAGGCTTGGAGCGAGAGCAAGTCCCGCAGGACTGCACAAATTCCCTGACATCGCGAGACAAGGTAGGCCACCAAAAGGACCGACTAACCAAGTCTCTGGTACCAAAAATTCCGGGATGCCCAGCCAATGCGGAACAATGAATCTCAGACATCACACTCTTTTTCCATTGGTCCGGGACAAACAATTTTCCAACAGGGCAGCGCTCGGGCCTATCCTCCTGACACCCCTCCAGAGCAAGTCTCAAATTGGGCGAGATGGCGGAAAGAACTACACCCTCCTTCAAAATAACAGAGGGATCAGATAGCTCAGGAGAGTCCGCAAGGAAACTCCTCGAGAGGGCATCCGCCTTAACATTCTTAGTGCCAGGAAGAAAGGAAACCACAAAATTAAAACGTGTGAAAAACAAGGCCCACCTGGCCTGTCTAGGATTGAGTCGCTTGGCAGATTCCAGATAGACCAGATTCTTATGGTCCGTAAGGACCACCACCTGATGTTTGGCTCCCTCCAGCCAATGTCTCCACTCTTCAAAAGCCCACTTCATGGCCAATAACTCCCGATTACCCACGTCATAATTACGTTCAGTAGGAGAAAATTTTCGAGAGAAAAAGGCACAAGGGTTACTTTTAGAGGTCTCTGGATCTTTTTGGGACAAAACGGCACCTGCCCCAATTTCAGAGGCATCAACCTCCACCTGAAATGGCAGAGAAACATCAGGCTGCCGTAGAACAGGAGCAGAAGTGAATCTCTGCTTAAGTTCCTGAAACGCAGAGACTGCCTCAGGAGGCCAATTCACCACATCAGAACCCTTTCTGGTCAAATCAGTTAATGGTTTAACAATAACCGAGAAATTACCAATAAATTTACGATAAAAATTGGCAAAACCCAAAAATCTCTGAAGAGCCTTTAATGAAGTAGGTTGGACCCAATCACAGATGGCCTGAACCTTGACCTGGGTCCATTTCAATAACAGATGGGGACAAAATGAATCCCAGAAATGAGATCTTCTGTACGCCAAAAAGACACTTTGATCCCTTCACATACAGAGCATTCTCTCTCAAAATCTGGAATACAGTTCGAACATGTTTCACATGAGAGTCCCAGTCATTAGAAAAAATCAAGATATCATCCAAATAAACAATCAGAAACTTGTCCACAAAATCCCTGAAAATGTCATTCATGAAGGACTGGAAGACGGAAGGAGCATTAGTGAGCCCAAAGGGCATCACAAGGTACTCAAAATGCCCTTCAGGGGTGTTAAATGCCGTCTTCCATTCATCCCCGTGCTTAATGCGAATAAGGTTATATGCCCCCCTGAGGTCAAGCTTGGTAAACCAAGTAGCGTTTTTCACCCTGGAAAACAGGTCAGAAATCAAGGGTAACGGGTATTGATATTTCACAGTAATATTGTTCAAGAGACGATAATCAATACACGGCCTTAATGAACCATCTTTTTGGCCACAAAGAAAAAACCGGCACCTAAGGGTGAAGAGGATGGTCTGATATGACCCTTCTCCAATGATTCCTTGATATAAGACCGCATAGCATCATGTTCAGGTACAGACAAGTTAAAAAGGCGACCTTTAGGGAATTTACTACCTGGCACTAATTCAATAGCGCAGTCATAGCTCCTATGGGGAGGTAAGGATGCAGATTTACTTTCGCTAAACACATCAGAAAAATCAAACAAAAAGTCAGGAACATCCTCAGCCTGGGGGGAGGCAGAAAAAACAGGAGTGTTGGTATTAACACATTGGCAGCCCCAACTGGTTACAGACACAGATTTCCAATCCAAAACAGGATTATGAGACTGTAACCAAGGGAAACCCAGCACTATAATGTCATGCAGATTATATAGAACCAAAAATTTGAGCACTCCTGATGATCAGGTTCAACCCTCATTATCACCTGAGTAAAACTGGGGTTTATTCTCAGCCAAAGGGGTAGAATCGATCCCCAGTAAAGGAATAGACTTCTGTAGGGGTATCAAGGGAAACCCACAACGTTTAGCAAAATCATAATCCATCAGGTTAATAGCTGCTCCAGAATCAACGAAAGCCTGAGCAGAAAATGAGGACAGAGAGCATATCAGAGTGACAGTTAACAAAAACTTAGTCTGAACACTACCCAAGACAACCGAGCGTGCAAAACGTCTTCCCCGCTTAGGGCAGACTGAAATAGCATGAGAGGCATCACCACAGTAGAAACATAACCCATTGTGCTTTCGAAACTCATGACGCTGTGCCCCAGACACCCTCCATCACACTGCATGGGCTCAGCAGCTGGCTCACAAGGCAACACCACTCCACGCATACTTCTCCGCTCACGCAAACGTCTGTCAATTTGAATCGCTAATGACATAGAATCATTGAGACCAGAGGGGACAGGGAATCCCACCATAACATCCTTTACATTATCCGACAGACCCTTCCGGAAAAGGGCCGCCAAAGCGTCGTCATTCCACTTGGTCAGGACTGCCCACCTACGGAATCTCTGACAGTATAACTCAGCATCATCAAGCCCCTGATTTAATGCCAACAAGGCTTTTTCAGCTTGATCAGTGACATTAGGCTCATCGTACAATAACCCCAAAGCCTGAAAAAATGCATCAACATCACTCAAAACAGGATCCCCAGGTATCAGGGAAAAAGCCCAATCCTGAGGATCGCCGCGCAGGAGAGAGATGATAATTTGAACCTGCTGCGCTGCGTTTCCTGAGGACTTAGATTTTAAGGCAAGAAACAATTTACAATTATTTTTGAAATTCTGAAACTTAGCTCGATCCCCTAAAAACAAATCTGGCATGGGGATCCTAGGTTCCACAACAGGCAACCTAGCAAGATATGCAGCAATACTCTGAACCTCAGTGGCAAGCTGATCCACACGGCCAGACAACTGTGCAAACTCCTATTGGGAGAAAAGATCCTCCCCAGCACCCAGAGATACAGAGGGAAAAAAAAAAAAAAAAATGCAACAAACAGAAAAATATCTCTGACAACTTTTCTTCCTTCAAAATATTTTTTCCCTTCTGTGAGTACCATACAATTTTTATGGCCGGTGATACTGTTATGTTTCGGTAGCTGAGGAGTGCAGGTAAAAAAGGCAATACACCAGAGCAGTTGGAATCTATGAGATTGCAGTACCCTGACTAACCACCACAACTAGAGGCAGCCGTGGAGCGTTCCTACGTTGGTCCTAGACGCCTCGTCACAGCCTGAGAAACAAACTACACCTAAAGATAGAAATAGGAAAGCTATCTGCCCCGGAGCAGAACCCCAAAGATAATAGAAAGCCCCCAAACATGTAATGGCGGTTAGACAAGAGGAAATACTGACACAGAAAGAAAATAGTATGAGCAAACGCTGGGGCCCAAACTATCTAAATAGAAAAGGATAGGAAGGGTACTTACTGCAATCTCAGAAAACCCTGAAAAAACACCAACTCTACTAATTTCAAAATCACCTGAGATCACACGACCTCTACCACCTAAATTAGTTCTCTGGTGTAACAAAAACAAAACAGCAGCCACTGAAAAAAAACTGGAAAAAGCAAAAGTACAAAACACAGTGGCTGGACTAAACTGAGAGGGCAAAAGCCCCCGGAGGGGACCCTGAAGGCCCCCACAGAAGTGCAGGACAAAATGCAAAAATATAGCAAAAACACAAAATAAGAAATTGTCTTATCTGATAGCAGGAGATGCAGACACGACACAGCAGGCTACAAGGGAAACTGGAAAGAAGGATTCAGACCAGAACAATTGATCACCGGCAACCCTGATGGGAAAATGACTCCCTTACATAAGACCAATCAGTAACACCTGATTCCCAGTCCTCACAATCCTCACTAGTACCGCTTGTAACCACCAGAGGGAGCCTCTGCTCAGAACTCATCTCAAACCCATTCACAACAACTTAGGCTGCATGTTAGATTAGAGAGCAGCCAGTCTTGGACTGAGGCTTCCCCTGAGCTGATCTCGGGAAGCAACTGCCAGAGGAGCGAGAGGGTCCTGGGCAGAGGCAGTGATTGAAGCTGTAGCCCATTCTAGGATTAGAAGAACCAGGCCAACACAGGGCATGGGCCCTAGACTAGCGGGAAAGCTTCAGGCTCCGCTAGTAAAGCCGACAGCGGTGGTCACTTCATGTGCCATTGCGATATACCACCAGCATCTCTACCGGAAGGCAGCATTATGGGGTCAAGTACGTGCAGATACAGGTTTGATCTGTTTACTGAAAAGAGCTCACAGCTCCCTTCGTCTGAGAGCTCTGACCTGGTGAAGGTGCATGGAAGTAAGGAGTAATAGCACGGAGAGAAAGATAGAAGGCCAGAAAGGAACATTACTGAAAGGGTGTCTTTGGGAGTGCGACCAAACTACCTGAGAGTTGCTGGACCCCACCCCTGGAGGACACAATGCCAAGCAGGCATCGGTATGGATCCGACAGACTGTGAGTAAAAACCCTGAACTGCACTTGGACTGCCTCCTAGAGTTATTCCAGCGTTGCACACTCATCCTCCTCCTCCTCTTCCTCTTCTTCCTCCACCTTGTCCAGGACAGTTCCCTGAGCAGACAATGGCTGACTGTCATCAAGGCTTCCCTCCTCCTCTTCCTCCTCTGCTGCAAACGCCTGATCCTTAATGTGCGTCAAAGTTTGCTTGAGCAGACGCATAAGTGGGATGCTCATGCTTATCATGGCGTCATCTGCGCTTACCAGCCGTGTGCATTCCTCAAAACACTGAAGGACTTTACAGAGGTCTTTCTGCTTTGACCACTGCTCACCTGACAACTCCATGTCTGCCCTCAAACTGCCTGCCCGTGTATCCTCCCACAAATGCATTACAGCCTGCCTCTGTTCGCACAGCCTATCAACCATGTGCATGGTGGAGTGTTGTGAGTGGGCTTGGGATGAGTTCTGAGCAGAGGCTCCCTCTGGTGGTTACAAAGCGGTGCTGGTCTGTCCAGTGAAGATTGTGAGGATTGGGAATCAGGTGTTACTGACTGGTCTTATATAAGGGAGTCACCTTCCCATCAGGGTTGCCGGTGATCAATTGTTCTGGTCTGAATCCTTGATTCCTGTTTCCTTTTTAGCCTGCTGTGTCGTGTCTGCATCTCCTGCTAACAGATAAGACATTTTCTTCTTTTTGTTTTTTGTGCTTGATTTTTGCATTTTGTCCTGCACTTCTGTGGGGGCCTTCAGGGTCCCCTCCGGGGGCTTTTGCCCTCTCAGTTTAGTTCAGCCACTGATGTTTGTACCTTTGCTTTTTCCAGTTTTTTCAGTGGCTGCTGTTTTGATTTTGTTACACCAGAGAACTAATTTAGGTGGTAGAGGTCGTGTGATCTCAGGTGTTTTTGAAATTAGTAGAGTTGGTGCTTTCAGGGTTTTCTGGGATTGCAGTAAGTGCCCTTCCTATCCTTTTCTATTTAGTTAGTTTGGGCCCCAACGTTTGCTCATACTATTTTCTGTCTGTGTCTGTATTTCTTCTTGTCTAACCGCCATTACATGTTTGGGGGCTTTCTATTATCTTTGGGGTTCTGCTCCGGGGCAGATAGCTTTCCTATTTCTATCTTTAGGTGTAGTTAGTTTCTCAGGCTGTGACGAGGCGTCTAGGACCAACGTAGGAACGCTCCACGGCTGCCTCTAGTTGTTGTGGTTAGTCAGGGTACTGCAATCTCATAGATTCCAACTGCTCTGGTGTATTGCCTTTTTTGCCTGCACTCCTCAGCTACCGAAACATAACAGTATCACCGGCCTAAAATTTAAAATTGTATGGTACTCACAGAAGGGAAAAAATTTGTGAAAGAAAAAACAGTTGTCAGAGTTGTCAGAGATATTTTTCTGTTTGTTGCATTTTTTTTTTTTTTCCCTCTGTATCTCTGGGTGCTGGGGAGGATTTTTTCTCTCAATGGAGTTTGCACAGTTGTCTGGCCGTGTGGATCAGCTTGCCACTGAGGTTCAGAGTATTGCTGCATATCTTGCTAGGTTGCCTGTTGTGGAACCTAGGATTCCCATGCCAGATTTGTTTTTAGGGGATCGAGCTAACTTTCAGAATTTCAAAAATAATTGTAAATTGTTTTTTGCCTTAAAATCGAAGTCCTCAGGGAACGCAGCGCAGCAGGTTCAAATTGTCATCTCTCTCCTGCGCGGCGATCCTCAGGATTGGGCTTTTTCCCTGACACCTGGGGATCCTGTTTTGAGTGATGTTGATGCATTTTTTCAGGCTTTGTGGTTATTGTACGATGAGCCTAATGTCACTGATCAAGCTGAAAAAGCCTTGTTGGCATTAAATCAGGGGCTTGATGACGCTGAGTTATACTGTCAGAAATTCCGTAGGTGGGCAGTCTGACCAAGTGGAATGACGACGCTTTGGCGGCCCTTTTTCGGAAGGGTCTGTCAGATAATGTAAAGGATGTTATGGTGGGATTCCCTGTCCCCTCTGGTCTCAATGATTCTATGTCATTAGCGATTCAAATTGACAGACGTTTGCGTGAGCGGAGAAGTATGCGTGGAATAGTGTTGCCTTGTGAACCTGCTTCTGAATCCATGCAGTGTGATAGAGTGGTGTCTGGGGCACAGCGTCATGAGTTTCGAAAGCGCAATGGGTTATGTTTCTACTGTGGTGATGCCTCTCATGCTATTTCAGTCTGCCCTAAGTGGGGAAGACGTTTTGCACGCTCAGTTGTCTTGGGTAGTGTTCAGACTAAGTTTTTATTAACTGTCACTCTGATATGCTCTCTGTCCTCATTTTCTGCTCAGGCTTTCGTTGATTCTGGAGCAGCTATTAACCTGATGGATTATGATTTTGCTAAACGTTGTGGGTTTCCCTTGATACCCTACAGAAGTCTATTCCCCTACTGGGGATCGATTCTACCCCTTTGGCTGAGAATAAACCTCAGTTCTCTACTCAGGTGATAATGAGGGTTGAACCTGATCATCAAGAGTGCTGCAAATTTTTGGTTCTGTATAATCTGCATGATATTATCGTACTGGGTTTCCCTTGGTTACAGTCTCATAATCCTGTTTTGGATTGGAAATCTGTGTCTGTAACCAGTTGGGGCTGCCAATGTGTTAATACCAACACTCCTGTTTTTTCTGCCTCCCCCCAGGCTCAGGATGTTCCTGACTTTTTGATTGATTTTTCTGATGTATTTAGCGAAAGTAAATCTGCATCCTTGCCTCCCCATAGGAGCTATGACTGCGCTATTGAATTAGTGCCTGGTAGTAAATTCCCTAAAGGTCGCCTTTTTAACTTGTCTGTACCTGAACATGACGCTATGCGGTCTTATATCAAGGAATCATTGGAGAAGGGTCATATCAGACCATCCTCTTCACCCTTAGGTGCCGGTTTTTTCTTTGTGGCCAAAAAGGATGGTTCATTAAGGCCGTGTATTGATTATCGTCTTTTGAACAATATTACTGTGAAATATCAATACCCGTTACCCTTGATTTCTGACCTGTTTTCCAGGGTGAAAAACGCTACTTGGTTTACCAAACTTGACCTCAGGGGGGCATATAACCTTATTCGCATTAAGCACGGGGATGAATGGAAGACGGCATTCAATACCCCTGAAGGGCATGTTGAGTACCTTGTGATGCCCTTTGGGCTCACTAATGCTCCTTCTGTCTTCCAGTCCTTCATGAATGACATTTTCAGGGATTTTGTGGATAAATTTCTGATTGTTTATTTGGATGATATCTTGATTTTTTCTAATGACTGGGACTCTCATGTGAAACATGTTCGAACTGTATTCCAGATTTTGAGAGAGAATGCTCTGTATGTGAAGGGATCAAAGTGTCTTTTTGGCGTACAGAGGATCTCATTTCTGGGATTCATTTTGTCCCCATCTGTTATTGAAATGGACCCGGTCAAGGTTCAGGCCATCTGTGATTGGGTCCAACCTACTTCATTAAAGGCTCTTCAAAGATTTTTGGGTTTTGCCAATTTTTATCGTAAATTTATTGGTAATTTCTCGGTTATTGTTAAACCATTAACTGATTTGACCAAAAAGGGTTCTGATGTGGTGAATTGGCCTCCTGAGGCAGTCTCTGCATTTCAGGAACTTAAGCAGAGATTCACTTCTGCTCCTGTTCTACGGCAGCCTGATGTTTCTCTGCCATTTCAGGTGGAGGTTGATGCCTCTGAAATTGGGGCAGGTGCCGTTTTGTCCCAAAAAAATCCAGAGACCTCTAAAAGTAACCCTTGTGCCTTTTTCTCTCGAAAATTTTCTCCTACTGAACGTAATTATGACGTGGGTAATCGGGAGTTATTGGCCATGAAGTGGGCTTTTGAAGAGTGGAGACATTGGCTGGAGGGAGCCAAACATCAGGTGGTGGTCCTTACGGACCATAAGAATCTGGTTTATCTGGAATCTGCCAAGCGACTCAATCCTAGACAGGCCAGGTGGGCCTTGTTTTTCACACGTTTTAATTTTGTGCTTTCCTTTCTTCCTGGCACTAAGAATGTTAAGGCGGATGCCCTCTCGAGGAGCTTCCTTGCGGACTCTCCTGAGTTATCTGATCCTTCTGTTATTTTGAAAGAGGGTGTAGTTCTTTCCGCCATCTCACCTAATTTGAGACTTGCTCTGGAGGGGTGTCAGGAGGATAGGCCCGAGCGCTGCCCTGTTGGAAAATTGTTTGTCCCGGACCAGTGGAAAAAGAGTGTGATGTCTGAGATTCATTGTTCCGCGTTGGCTGGGCATCCCGGAATTTTTGGTACCAGAGACTTGGTTAGTCAGTCCTTTTGGTGGCCTACCTTGTCTCGTGATGTCAGGGAATTTGGGCAGTCCTGCGGGACTTGCTCTCGCTCCAAGCCTTGCTCTGCTCTAGTGGTTTATTGATGCCATTGCCTGTGCCCAAGAGACCATGGACCCATATCTCTATGGATTTCATTTCCGACCTTCCTGTTTCTCAGAGAATGACCGTCATCTGGGTGATTTGTGATAGGTTTTCTAAGATGATACATCTTGTGCCATTACCTAAGTTGCCTTCCTCCTCTGAATTGGTGCCGTTGTTCCTTCAGCACGTGGTTCGTTTACACGGCATTCCTGAGAACATAGTGTCTGACAGAGGAGTCCAGTTTGTTTCCAGATTTTGGAGGACTTTTTGTTCTAAACTGGGTGTTCAATTGTCTTTCTCCTCGGCATTTCATCCTCAGACCAATGGTCAAACTGAGAGAACAAACCAGACATTGGAGACTTATCTAAGATGCTTTGTGTCTGCTGATCAGGATGACTGGGTCTCTTTTTTGCCTTTGGCTGAGTTTGCTCTTAATAATAGGGCTAGCTCTGCCACTTTGATGTCTCCATTTTTCTGTAATTCTGGGTTTCACCCTCGATTTTCTTCAGGACACACGGCGAAACGGTGCCCGTTGGGCGTCCCGGAGATCCCTTCGCTGCATTCCTCTCTGCCAGTACGTGCTTGATCCTTTTGATGTAAGTGGGATTACATTATATATGACTCCCGTTTAGATGTGACTATTGCAGTTCAATCTTATTACATCTTTGTCTTTTTGTACGTTCATTAGGCATTTATTTATCATTTCTGTAGTTTTTTCAGCCACTCACCCATATTCCCCACGGAGTAGGTTAATATTTAAGGAGACATTGTGCACTGTCTCATGCCAATGGAGATTTCCCTTTTCCCTTCTTTGGCTTAATTTACACCTCCTGACCCTGGTCATTTAGTGGTTGTATTCCTGTATACATTGCAGCTCTGCGGGTCTCTTTTCTATTTTTGTTAAATCCTCATTTGTCTTCTATCCCCTATTGTCGGTTTTAATAGTATTCAATAAATATTTATTTTAAACCCATCACGTCCTTTTTCATCACTTCGTCTATGTGGCACCTACCACTATAGAATATGCATAATTTGACAATTTGAAGTGTTTTTCGCCGTCATTATTATAGGATCATGAGAATAATTAATTTTTCTGTTTTTTGTAAACAGATTATCCGCTGTCCGTACACTATGGACTTAAAAGCCAGGGAACAATCCTGGCAAGCTAAGGCTTCCAACTTATTTAGACAGGGATTTTCCAAAAATTCCCAGGAATTTGTCAAAACCAATAGAGAACTTATTAAGCAGTACAAACATGCACTATACAAAAAAACGCGCATTTGGTGGAATAGGTCCACTTTGGAGAACTATATAGATCAGCAGATTGTCCCTAGAGGCCTACGGGTGCAATTATATCCTTCTTTTGAACTTGAGGATGATGATCTTATTAAAAAATGGTCTTCAGCAGCAACATCCTGCTCCTTGGAATTTATGCAAATTATCATTGAAAAAAATACAACTACTTTTAAAATATTGATGCCAATATAGAAGAGTTGGAGAAATCAATCCTAAAGGAGATTCCAGTGGAAGATTTTGACAAGGTGCTTAGTGATATAAAAAAGATGTCGATAAATGGGAAAATGAAGTATGTCAAAATAAAATTAAAAAGTTCCAAAGAGACCTTAATGACTATGACACAAATAAAATATTTAAATGGCAATATAAAAAAACCATCTCTCATGTGAAACCAAAAACTTCACACAAAAAGGGATCAGCAAAGATACCCCGCCAGGGAAGCATCTCTGAGAGTTCAGTTCCTTCACTTTCAGACGCCAACACCTCCGCCAGTGATAGCGAAACTAATACAAATGAGGCAACTACATCTCAGAGAATTACAAGACAAAAACAACGTCTACCAGATATTTTCACTAGATCAAGAGGTCTCCAGAATCAAGGAGAAAAACTGAAGGTAATTAATCTGTCCAGTTATCAACTATCTCCTACTCAGGTAGAGCTCCTGGAAAGAGGTTTAACTTTTTCACCTTCATCTCGTTTAGATGCCTTCATGGCCGTGAGGGACTTACACCTCTTTTCCAGGAAACTCATCCTCAAAAAATTGCACCATAAAAATAGTAGACCTTGCAATGTGGATCCAATGCTTTCCACTATGGAAGAACAGGAAGCTTTGAGAAATCTGGAGGAACTTCTACAAGAAAATGAAACGACTACGGTAAGTAATTTTCCACATGACCTGTTTAATAGAAGTCGAAAATTTCCCCCTATCAGTATCTGTCCAGCAGTGGAGGTGTTTACCAAAATACTCACGTCTGAAATAGAAGCTCTTCCACGTAAACCCGCGTGGACATCTAACCTCAGTAGAGATGAGAAATTAGCTCTGACTCAATTACAAAATTTGAAGGGAATAATTTTTA
>JARQOD010000005.1:63581798-63709301 GCA_033576555.1 Oophaga sylvatica
CCATGAACTCCGGGATTGACCGCGGAGACTTCTGCCAGTAATGCCGCAATCCTACAGACCCGACCGACGGACAGTGACAGTGACAATTCCGATTCCGGTATCCGATCTGACGAAAATATCGGAACTCGGAATCGAATTCCGATACGCCAATATCGCCGATACCCGATATTTGCAGTATCGTATCGCTCAACTAGTGGATGTTGAGATTCATTGTTCCGCGTTGGCCGGTCATCCCGGAATTTTTGGTACCAGAGACTTGGTTAGTCGGTCCTTTGGTGCCTACTTTGTCTGTGACGTCAGGGAATTTGTGCAGTCCTGCGGGACTTGCTCTCGCTCCAAGCTTGCTCTCGCTCTAGTGAATTGTTGATGCCATTGCCTGTGCCCAAGAGACCATGGACCATATCTCTATGGATTCATTTTCCGACCTCCCTGTTTCTCAAGAATGACCATTATTGGGTGATTTGTGATAGGTTTTCCAAATGATACATCTTGTGCCATTACCTAAGTTGCCTTCTCCTCCGAATTGGTGCCTTTGTTCCTTCAGCATGTGGTTACACGCATTCTGAGAACATTGTGTCTGACAGAGGAGTCCAGTTTGTTTCCAGATTTTGGAGGACTTTTTTTCTAAAATGGTGTTAATTGTCTTTTCCTCGGCTTTTCATCCTCAACCAATGACAAATGAGAGAACAAATCAGACATGGAGATTATCTGAGATGCTTGTGTCTGCTGATCAAGTTGACTGGGTCTCTTTTTTTGTTTTGCTGAGTTTGCTCTTAAAAATAGGGCTAGCTCTGTCACTTTGATGTCTCCATTTTTCTGCAATTTTGGGTTTTCACCCTCGATTTTCTTGGGCAGACGGAGGCTTCTGTCTGTCCAGGTGTTGACTTGTTGTGGAGCGTATGCAGCAGATTTGGGACCAGGTGTGAGAGGTTGTCCCTCTTCAGGAGAGGGCCCAGCGGTTTGCCAACCGGCTAGGACTGATGGTCCTCAGTTTGAAGTGGGGGACTTGGTCTTGTTGTCCTCAAGAAATATCCCTATGAGAGTTGCATCTCCTAAGTTTAAGCTAGGTTCATTGGACCTTATAAGATCTTGAGATTCTTATCCTGTTTCCTTTCGTTTACTTCTTCCAGGGAATTTAAGATACATAACGTGTTCCACAAGCCTTATGAAGAGGTTTGTCGAGCCAGTGGTTCCTATGGCTGCGCCTCCTGACCCTGTTTTGGTTGAGGGCAATCTGGAGTAATGTGGTTGAGAAAATATTGATTCTCTTTTTCTAGACGGAAACTCCAGTATTTGGTAAGGAGAGGTTATGGTCAGGAGGACATTCTTGGGTGTTTGCTTCGGACATCCATGCTGGGAGACTGATCCGTGGGTATCACAGAGCTCTCCTGACCGACCTGGTTGCCCAATGAGGGTTCGGTGACCCCTCCTCAAGGGGGGGGTACTGTTGTGAATGTTTTAGAAATGAATTCTGAGCAGAAGCTCCCCTGGTGGTTACAAACAGTACTGAACCATTCAATGAGATTGGCAATCAGAGTTACAGACTGGTCTTAATAAGGGAGGTTCCCTCCCTCATGGTTGCCGGTGATCAATTGTTCTTGTCTCAACTGTGGTTTGGTTCACTTGGAAGCTTGTGAGTCTTGCCTGCATCTTCTGCTATCAGATAAGATAATTTTCGCTTTTATTTTGTGCTGCTTTTTGCATTGTTCCCTGCACTTCTGTGGAGGTCAGCCAGTCCCCTCCGGGGCTTGTGCTCCTTCAGTTTATCTGAGCCACTGTTATTTGTTCATTTCCCTTTTTTCCAGTTTTTTCAGTGGCTGGCTTAGTTTTGTGACACCAGAGAACTAATTTAGGTGTAGAGGTCGTGGATCTCAGGTGTTTTTGCAAGTAGTAGAGTGGTATTTTTAGGGTTTTTTTGGATTGCAGTAAGTGTCCTTCCTATCCTTTTCAGTCCAGTAGATTGGGCCCCAACATTTGCTCATACTATTTTCTTCTGTGTCTGTATTCCCTCTTGTCAACCGCCATTAATGTTTGGGGGCTTCTATGTTTTTGGGATCGCTCCGGGGCAGATAGCTTTCCTCTTTCTATCTTTAGGTGTAGTTAACCTTCAGGCTGTGAAGGCGTCTAGGACCACGTAGGAACCTCCATGGCTGCCTTTAGTTGTGGTGGTTAGTCAGGGACTCAATCCAGTAGATTCCAACCTCTCTGGGGGTATTGCCATTTTTGCCTGCTCTCCTCAGCTACCAAATCATAACACGTGATGCAATATATGAATGCCTTGCAAGAGATTCACAGGCCATAACCAAGTGGGATGATGTGGGGTGGGGCCCCCTGCGTGATTCTGAGAGACCAACTCGTAGCCGTCTCAGAAGTCCATTGCTTAAACAGGCTCTTCGGGAGCGCTTACGGTTTAATCCGCAATGCCCTTTTTAGAGATTGGGCAGAAGCGCGCGTGCGGGAGCAGGAGCAAGGGACAGCAGCCTTGGCGGGGAAGGTCCGAAGCGGGGAGGTGCCAGTTTCGCCCGTAGCTGAGCCAGGATGGGTCAGAGAGATCTGGAAGGAGATACAAGAAATGTGGAAGAGTGGGTCCTCCTCAGAAAACCCCCCCTCTGGCTCCTTTTCTACCAAGAGGCAGAACTAGGCCCGTTTATCGCTTGCCTCCTGTATCAGCCAGGAAAGGGGGCAATCTCAGACTGAGAGACAGCCGATTTGTCTCAGATGTGGATGCATTGGACACTACCCCGGGGATACGCCAAGCGGGGAAGGCCGCCCGGCAGCAGTTAAACTAGTGGTTCTGCGACAGGGGGACGACGCCCCGGAGCCTGAGCAGTTCAAGGAGGGGGGAAGGCAGTTCCGCAAGTTTTATTTCCTTGATCCCTTGTATGGGCTGAAATGGATGGTCGGGCCGTCCACGTCTAGTTGATACCAGTTCGCAGGTGACCACCATGCAGAAACCTATTTCAGACGTCATTTCTCAGACGTTCAATGACTCAGAACGAAAACCAGATAACTACAGCTCTTTCAAGCTAGAATTGCTGGCGCTGGGTGGGCGATGACTGAGAAATTCACTGAATACCTGTCAGAGTCCGAGGTCTTGGTGCACACCGACAACAACCACCTGGCCCACCTAGAAAATGCAAAATTGGGGGCCTTGGAGCAGAGATGGGTGGCCCGCATGACGAAGTACCAGTACAAGATTACGTACCGAAAGGGGCCGAGAACACACATGCTCTGTCGAGAGTGACTCAAGACCGACCTGGACACGACTGAGATGAAGATAGAGCAGAAGAATTCCTGGGTTTCGGGGCCTCGCCAGGACATAGGCGGCAACACAGGGACAGGATCAGAGAGGCATCGGAAGAACGAGCGCTGGGACGACCTCGAGATGACTGGGTGCAACTCCAGGACGTTGGCGGCAACACAGGGACAGATCGGAGAGCATCGGGAGAACGAGCGCTGGGACGACCTCGAACGACTGGGTGCAACTTCAGCAGGAAGATCGAGAACTTGCCCAGTTGAGACAGTGGGTGGCCTTGAAAAGGCTACATAGCCAAAGTGAAAGAGAAGCTCTGTCTCCGGGAATGCTGCAGATCCTCAGCAGTGGAGAGGCTTCAGTTGGAAGACGGCTTGTTGTATCAGAAAGTACAGTTGGTACCTGAGTTGGGGGTTACCTGGCAAGTGGTGCTCCCGAAGAAGTTGATCAGCATGGTGGCTACAGAGGCTCATGACAGAGGGACTCACTTTGGCCCGGAGAAGATATTACAGTGGCTACAGAAGTTGGTCAAGCACCCCCGATTGAGGACCGCAATAGAAGAAGCCTGCCAGCAATGCGAAGCTGCGAACTGTAAAGCCTCCAGAATAGAGACCCCACACAGACCATTGTGATGTCTGCTTTCTTAGAGTTACTGATGACTGACTATCGTGGCCCAGCTCATCTGGGATATGAACACTACTTAGTGATGACCGACCACTTACCAAATTTGCGGTGGTGACTCCCACTCGTAAATCAACTGCTGAGTCGGCTACACAGGCCATTTGTCGAGACTTCATCGGGTGTACGGCTGTCCGAAGTGGATTCATTCTGATCAGGCACTTGTTTCCAAGGCCGAGTGATGGAAGAGCTGCCACCATCTGTACCAGATTGAGAAGTCCAAACAACACCCTTTCATCCCCCCGGGAATGGAGCCTGTGAGCGCTTTAACCGGACACTTATCCAAATGTTGAGAACATTGGAAGACAGGAAAGTCCATTGGCCTGATTATGTGTCTGAGCTGGTCAGGTGAACAACAATCGGGTGCACAGTACGACTGGGTACACCCCGTATACCCTGCTGTTCAGGCGAAAAGGACATGAGGTTATGGAGTTGGAACTGATCCAGCAGAAGACTACCCACGGATGGGAGTGTCTTCCTGGGTCCGATAACATCGATACTGTTGCAGACCCTTCATCGGCTGGTGAAGACCAGTGTTCGAGAGCTTGAGCATCATGAACCGGCACTCCTTCGAGGGACAGTTCTTAAGGCCGGAGACCGTGTGGTTGATCCGAGATAAGCGACCTCGAGGTAAGTTGGAACACCGTTGGGAAAAGATTCTGTATCGGGTGAAACGCCATCTTAGGTCTAAGGGTCACATCTATGAGGTTCAACCCGAAGGGGAATAGGGGCACATATTCGAAATAGTACACCAATGTACAGTACAGACCAAAAGTTTGGACACACCTTCTCATTCAACGATTTTTCTGTATATTCATGACTGTGAAAATTGTAGAATCACACTGAAGGCATCAAAACTATGAATTAACACATGTGGAATTATACATTACACTTTACAAAAAAGTGTGAAACAACTGAAAATATGTCTTATATTCTAGTTCTTCAAAGTAGCCACCGTTTGCTTTGATTAATGCTTTGCACGCAGAAAAGGTGAACGGATGGACTCTACATGCCTGGTTCCCACCGTGAAGTATGGAGGAGGAGGTGTGATGTGTGGTGGTGCTTTGCTGGTGACACTGTTGGGATTTATTCAAAATTGAAGGCATACTGAACCAGCATGGCTACCACAGCATCTTGCAGCAGCATGCTATTCCATTCGGTTTGCGTTTAGATGGACCATCATTTATTTTTCAACAGGGCAATGACCCCAAACACACCTCCAGGCTGTTTAAGTGCTATTTGACCAAGAAGGAGAGTGTTGGGGTGCTATGCCAGATGACCTGGCCTCCACAGTCACCAGACATGAACCCAATCAAAATGGTTTTGGGTGTGAGCTGGACCGCTCAACCGCTTCAATTGTGAATAATCCCCAACAGTGTCACCAGCAAAGCACCCCCACACCATCACACCACCTCCTCCATGCTTCACGGTGGGAACTAGGCATGTAGAGTCCATCCGTTCACCTTTTCTGCGTGCAAAGCAGTAATCAAAGCAAAAGGTGGCTACTTTGAAGAACCTAGAATATAAGACATATTTTCAGTTGTTTCACACTTTTTTGTAAGTGTAACGTATAATTCCACATGTGTTAATTCATAGTTTTGATGCCTTCAGTGTGATTCAAACAATTTTCATAGTCATGAAATACAGAAGAATCTTTGAATGAGAAGGTGTGTCCAAACTTTTGGTCTGTACTGTATGTTGCGTCCATACCTGTCCCGAGACCCTGAAGCAGGGGAGAGAGTACCAAGTGTCCCTACAACGCTCACCCCTGTGGCTCCTGTTTGTGATGAGAAAGACACATTCATTTCATTACCTGAAAGAGATGGCACATTGGTCGTAGGCCCCAGAGGAAGTACGCGGTCCTGAAACTCCAGGCGAACCCTCGTCCTCCACACCCCAATATGACCCTACCACTCGACCCGAGTTACGTTGGATCGAGCGGATGACAGCTAGAATACCCCCCACTCGATATGAACAAGACCAATTTATTTGGCAGAGGATTATTCAAGAGATGGAAGAATGCCAACGTCTACTGCAGGAACAGTCGCCTTGGAATGCCAAGTAAAGGAGAGGGGGAGTGTAAGGAGGAAGACCGGGCTGCGGGCACCTGTACTGCGCTGGGTCCGGAACCGTTGAGGCTGCATCCCAAGTTGTCCGGGGGAAAGCATAGGGGACTGGACAGACCTTTCACACGGAAGCAGGGAGAGTGAGCTGTTGAATCTCCCCTGAGGACACTGCACTAGCCGTTCCTGGGACTATCGCCCTCATCGGATCTTCGGTGACTAAGGAAACCCCGGACATGATAAGTTAATTGCGTGGACTGTCGTCGCATTGTGGTTATCTATTTTCCATTCATTTCCCTGTTAACCATTCATCTCCCTGCGAGGAGTATTTCTACTGTTAAATTAAATTGTTATCCCTTGCTCCGCCTTTCTTGCGTCACTGCATCCCGCAACCTGCTTACAATAGTATATAAAGAGATGGAATCACTAAGCTGTCTAGGGATCAAGAGAGAGAATGTGGAAATTACTATTACCCATGGGAGAATGGACCCAGTCATACAAAAAACAGTGGATGTAGATGAACGCGGTCACACCCATACTCTCTCTGGATCCATAGACAGTCCAGCGATTCCATCCCATCATATACTGGTACATGTGGATTTTTCCATATTAATTTGTATACCTGTACATTAATTTAATACTAAATATGTATGGACACTCTTTGTTTCTTTTTTATTACCATCATTATTTAACAAGCCACTGTGTACTCCTTACTGAAAATACTAATGAATTTAGCGAGCACTGTGTTCCTCATATTAGCTACACATTAGCCACTCCCCATTAAAAATCTAAATTAATTATTCACTGTGTACCTGCTATATAATATATAAATCCATTACACACCACCCTTCATTCATGATCCACTCTGCTTTCTACCCCAATTAAAAAACAACTGTCTTCTCCTTCCCAATTTATTACTCACTGTCCTGTTGTCACCTTCCCAATTTAGCACCCACTGTCCTCCTCTCCATGCCCAACTCATTACCCATTACCCGCAACTCCCCTCCCCCCAATTTATTACCAACAGTCCTCCACTGTGCTCATAGAAAAAATAGAATAACTTACCTAAGGAAAATCACGCCACTACTAGTAGCATTATTAGCCTCTTGCTGCTGAGACCCTGCTGAATAATTCGGCACAATTTCATTATTGCACCACTTTCGTCACAGAGAAGGTTACTGTCAGGGAGCTGCGGATGGCTTCCTGCAGCACCGCTCTTGTACATACGTATATTGCAAGTAGTTGAGCTGCATCTCTGGCTTCTGGCCTTGCCATACTCAAGATTATAATGAGGTCAATCTGTCTATGACCACCCACATAGCCCCGGACCCTGCGGAATAGCCCATATTGCCCTCGCCATAATCTTCCACTGATTGTGTTATTAGCAAGAGGATGGCAAATTAGTCCAAGGGTCATGAGAAGGGTGTATAAGGGAAAACAAATGCCAGGACATTTTATCCTGCCAGCAAGACCCAGCACCACAACTGATTTTGTGAGTTTTTATGTAAAAAAGATAAACATTTTACCTGTTAACAATGAAAGCACCAATATCTGAGACTATCTGCATGTTTTTTAAAAGTATGAACGCAAAAACTTCAGTAACTGACAAGATCCGAGGAATGGAACACGTGTAATGTATACATTCAAGACTTCATAACTATTAAATAAATGACCAAGATATAACCTCCGGCTGCCACACGACGTTCCCAGGCATCTGGTTTATCTCCCAGACACTCTAATCAGGGATTAAAGGACCATTTCCATCTTGAATTACAATATTATGAATATTAGTTTTTTTCTGCACTTTGGATTTCTGATCCATTGGAAGAGTTGTTACATTTTTACAAGTAATTACATGTTAATTATCGGGATTTAATGTTTCACTTTACTATTACCTCAATAAAACATGGATTATCCCAGCCAGCGACCCCTACAATTTATCACTGCCCACAGTTAAAGACTTTATTGTTCCTTATGAGCTTTCAAACCCAAAAATGACTTTTTTTGTTTATTAAAAAAAATGTTGTCTGGAAAAAGGAAGCTTAGGAAAGTCACCACATGTGGTAATTCCCTATTACTAAATGGAATATGGTCTCCACTACACTGTGTTCCACATTATTATGCAAATAATATTTTCTCAGATTTTACCAAATTACCTATATGAATTTCAGTCATTGTAATTTTCCAGTCAAATAACTATTAGAGTACAATTGAAAGGTTTTTGTACAAACTGCCTATGATAACAGTATATTTTTTTTAAAAATAAAACACTCAAACTGCACTGAAAATGCATGTTCCAAATTATTATGCACAGCAGAGTTTTCAACCTTTTCATTTTAATAAAGAACAAAAAAATTGTCATTTTTAAATTATAAGCATTAGCAGTTCTTACAAACTGAAATCAAACAGTTTTCAACTCAAAACTTTATTCTAGGTGATGTTACATTTGCACATAGGACCCCTTGTTGGAAAGGAGCTTCTGAACTCTCTCGTCCATTGAATTTGTCAGGTTTTGGATAATTTCTGCTTCAATTGTTTTGCATGAGGACAGAATACCCTCCCAGAGCTGTTGCTTAGATGTGAACTGCCTCCCGCCATCATAGACACTCCTTTTGATGATGCTCCAGAGGTTCTCAATGGGGTTGAGGTCAGGGAGCATGGGGGCCACACCATAAGTTTGTCCCCTTTTATGCCCATAGCAGCCAGAGATGCAGATGTGTTATGTGCAGCATGAGACGGTGCATTATCATGCATGAAAATGATCTTGCTGCGGAATGCACGGTTCTTCTTCTTGAACCATGGCAGGAAGTGCTGTTTGAGAAACTCAACATACTCTATGGAGTTCATCTTTACCCCTTCAGGGATCCTAAAGGGGCCGACAATCTCTCTCCCCATGATTCCAGCCCAAAACATTACTCCACCTCCTCCTTGTTGGTGCCGTAGCCGTGTTTGCATGGGGTGTCCATCAACCAGCCATCCTCCACTCCATCTATCTGGACCATCGAGCGTTGCACAGCACTCATCGGTGAACAAAACAGTTTTGAAGTCAGTCTTCATGTATTGTTTGGCCCACTGGAGCCGTTTCTGCTTGTGTGCAGTGGATAGAGGAGGTCAACAGGATGGCTTACGCACAGCTGCAAACCTCTGAAGGACCCTGCATCTTGTTGTTCGGGGGCGTTGGAGGCACCAGCAGCTTCAAAAACTTGTCTGCTGCTATGACAAGGCTTTTTTGCCGCTGCTCTTTTAACCTGACGTAATTGCCTGTAGGAAAGAGTCCTCAATTTTCCCTTATCAGCACGCACACGTGTGTACTGTGAATCAGCTACATACTTCATGATTGTGCGATAATCACGATGAAGTGTCTTGTCAATGTTGATTGTAGTCATGCCTTGACCTAAACACTCCACAATTTGTTGCTTCTCAGCAGCCGACACATCCTTTTTCTTTCCCATTTTGGCAGAAAATCTAGGCTGCTTAATAATGTGGGACAGCCTTCTTAAGTAGTCTTGCCTTTCAATGGCCACACCTGCCAAACTAATTAGCACAGGTGTCTGCAATTGCTTACAGTGATATAAAGAGCCCTGACACACATCACCATCAATGAGTTTAACTGACAAACAAAAAAATTCTTACCTTTTCACTCCTAAACAATTTTTGCATAATAATTTGGAACACAGTGTACAATCCTAACATAATAGGTCTTAAATTCTGTGCAAAATTGCGACCAATTTTTGTCCCAAAAAAACTTGGCACTCAAAAAGGTAGCGATTAGAAAAAAGTTCCATTTTATTGTGCACACATAAGTTGAATGTTTTCGGTCTACAGCGCTCTCTCCCTTGCGACGCAGCTCTCCCTTGCGCTGGATTCTGGGTTCCTCACACTGAAGCACACAGTTTCTGATGAAGGTCTGGGTGTAGACCAAAAACGTTCAACTAAGGCCGGCATCACACATGCGAGAAACTCACACGATTCTCGTGCGAGTCTCTCGCATGAACGGCACTGCCGCCGGCACTCAGACCGGAGCGTACGGCTGCATGTAATTCTCTGCAGTCGCACGCTCCGGTCCGAGTGTCGGCGGGAGTGCTGGGTGTTCATGCGAGAGACTCGCACGATAATCGTGCGAGTTTCTCGCCTGTGTGATCCCGGCCTTATGTGTGCACAATAAAATGGAGCTTTTTTCTCATTACTACCTTTTTGAATGCCAATTTTTTTTTATTATATCGTGATTGGGCCGGATACCCTACTTGAGCACCTTCCTCCTTAGTTTTATGACTTGTTGCAATTTTTGTTCCAATGCATTAAAAAAATAGAGCAACTTTTAAAAAAATTATTTTGATAAAAATTATTATACAATATCAAGGTTATGGTTCCTACATGTTTATATTGTTACAGACTACAAACACAACCCCTATGTAGTTTGATTCTGCAGTTATTAATTATTAAAGCTAATTTACTGAAATAATGACTTTTGAGTTTTCATTGGCTGTAATAATCCATAAGCCATAATCATCAACATTAACAGAAATAAACACATGAAATAGATCACTCTGTTTGTAATGACTCTATATAATATATGAGAGTCACTTTTTGTATTGAGGAACTGAAATAAATTAACTTTTTGATGATATTCTAATTTAGTGAGAAGCACTTGTATGTAAGTTGGAAAAAGCTAGTACACTGATATAGAAGAATTGCTTGCACACAGTCATGGCTTTTATATGTAATTTTCTTAATCAGTGAGAAACCATCTTCTGGTTTACCCCAAACCAAAGCATGGGCTTAATGTTGGAATAAACTACAGAATGTGTAAGCTGCTTGTGTGAATATATCAGTCTAATAATTCTAGGATCTTTCCAATTTCACATGCTCTGTAACTTGTCATTCCTTTTTTGAAATATGTGGTTCTTTTTCACTAACATTTTGCCAGCAATTTAGGTCTTAGAACTTCATTTCACTCACTTCCCAGCATTCATTGCTCTTGTCATTGTGGAAAGATTTGCCAAATCTGAACCAAAAGGCCACCTCTTTGTTATGTCTATATGCATTTTGACAGGAGAGAAGGGAAGAGAGACAAAGACCAGCTACTACTTATCTCAGTGTTTCTGCTGCTGGAAACTGATCACACTTGACAACAGGCAGAGGGCAACATATTATACAGAAGGGATACATCTAGTGGTCTGTCAGCACTGGAGTGATTATTCAAGCTGTAAACATAATATTAAGGAAAAAAGCACTTAGCAATTGTGTTAGCCACTGCAATGGGGAAAGTATAGTGACTGTCAAGTGGTCAAATGGTTACAATTGTGATCCTAAAGGATCACTCTGTGTTCCACTGCATTGTGCCTCTATAAGTCAATGCTTTAAAGGCACATGAAGATAAAGTGTAAGCCCATGTAAAGATAGTAGCACTACATTCTAGATTCATAATACAACTATCTACATGAGCCTGTTAGGCTCAACTGGTGAGGAGGATTTTGAAAACTCAAGGTCCAGGTGGTAGCAGAGGTACTGGAGACCATAGATGGATAGGAGACTGGGAAACAACAGAGGTCCTGGAGACCACAGGAGGACAGGAGACCGGAAACAGTTAGCAGAGGTCCTGGAGACCACAGGAAGACAGAGGACCGAAACAGGTAGTAGAGGTCCTTAAGACCACAGGAGGACAGGAGACCGGGAACAGTTAACAGAGGTCCTGGAGACCACAGGAAGACAGAGACTGGAAACAGGTAGTAGAGGTCCTTGAGACCACAGGAGGACAGGAGACTGGGAACAGTTAGCAGAGGTCCTGGAGACTACAGGAGGACAGGAGACTGGAAACAGGTAGTAGAGGTCCTGGAGATCACAGGAGGACAGTAGCGCGGAAACAGTTAGCAGAGGTCCTTGAGACCACAGAAGGACAGGAGCGCAGAAACAGCAGAGGTCCTTGAGACCACAGGAGGACAGGAGCGAAGAAACAGTTAGCAGAGGTGCTGGAAACCACAAGAGGACAGGAGACCGGAAACAGGTAGTAGAGGTCCTGGAGGTTTAAAACACACAGGACTTCGGAGCACTAGAAGCCTTAATACCAAGACACAGGTGTGTGTCTTGGTAGCCTTTATATAGACCCAGGCAGATGATCACATGGGATCATGCCACATCTGCAATGCCCGACGTGGAGCACAACAGAGTTCAGCGATCCGGGGTGAGGGGAGCAAATCCTGGATCTGGGACGGGTGTGTAAGAGATCCCCTCTGTTATTTCCAGATATTTAAAAAATTGTCCTTATGGTAAAATCCAGTTAATCCAATGCTCACATCACAGTTATAGCCAACCTTGAAGTTAAAGGTCAAGAGGAAACACCAATGTATAACTAACTACATAAGAAGGCTGCAATGTATTCCACTGTATAGGCACACAAGCGTTATGCCCATAGGCTTCCATCGTAACAAAAAAGGTAACTGACACAGGACATTTTTACTGTATCTCCACAAAGGAAATCATAGTAGACACAGAAATGAAAAGATATGATGATGGATATCGGCCCAACAGTGGACACGTGAACACTTTTTTCTAGCTAGTTGAATAGAACCCTACGGATGAAGCTTTTTTCCCAGTGCATACAACAGACGTGGTCTCCAGCATGTTGTGAATGCAGACGTACTGTCATCGGAGCAGTTGTATTCCAGGTGTCAGACGTCCCTTCTTATAGACTCAACTTATTGTCTGGAAAAAGTCATAATCTGAATAACATAATAAATCAAGACTTGGAACGTGAGGACTGTGGTTTCTACGTCCTCGCACACCTGAGCAAATACAAGTACTGTAGATGTATAGATGTGAAGCATGGACAGGTTTAGTAAATATGCTCACAGGTAGCGCTCCCCAGGTTCGCCTCTCACATGATTAACAGTAAAGATTTATATCTTAGTACCGTGTTAGCCAGTAGATAGAAAAATATTTAGAATTGAGAGTCCTCAGTGGTTGATACCTTTTAATGGCTAACTGAAAAGATGGTAACAAACTGCAAGCTTTCGAGACTACTCAGGTCTCTTCATCAGGCAAGAACTAATACAGAATCTGAAGAATCACATATTTATACATAACACAGCACAGTAAAAAAAAAATGCAATAGATGATACAAGTGACGTCAAGCAGAACTGTCATTATGGGAGAGGGATGAACAGTTGTGGCAATAAATATTGGACACCATCAATATGTATTCGCAAACACTCCTATGTCTCTGAGATGTGAAATCACCTTTCAGTACAAGTAATTTCATATCCCACATGCTATGACCGGGGATGCAAAAGTGTTTGGCCACTTTGACACTCTCAATGCTGGAATGAACCTATCACATGGTTTTATGGCCTATTACATCAATTAAGGAATTTGCTTCAAAGACCCTCTGAGAACATCACAAAACATTACCAGACCCTAATCAGAGGGCAATAAAACTTTCACACTCCATATCTATGAACTAGTCCAATATTTATTGCCACAACTGTTCATCCCTCTCCCATAATGACAGTTCTGCTTCACGTCCCTTGTCTCATCTATTGCATTTTTTTTTCTGTGCTGTGTTGTGTATAAATATGTGATTCTTCAGATTCTGTATTAGTTCTTGCCTGATGAAGAGACCTGAGTAGTCTCGAAAGCATGCAGTTTGTTACCATCTTTTCAGTTAGCCATTAAAAGACATGATTAACAGGACATTCTTGATTATTATCCCTTAACATGGAGTCGTTCTTCCGTCACTGGTTTGTAGAAAGAGACGGCAGCATGTCTTCTCTTGGGCACCAGGGTCTCGGTGCAGCCACTACAGCTGTGTCCCGTAACACAACAGCACGGCGTACGGGGCAGTACAGAATCCTAATTGTGGTTGATGCAGGGTCTATGTAGGGACTCGGGCACCCCACCATTTCAATTGGATGAGTGCTATCCGTGGTTCTGAGGGACAGCACTCGTACCCTTGTTATTCTATGGGGCCGAGCACGTTTAATTCTTTTCCTTGGATCGAATGGTGCGAGGAAAACAATTGCAGCATGCAGAAGTTACCCCCAATAATCAGATCACATTCGGCCATTCAAGTCTATGGATCCTTGAAAAAAATTGGTCTGATTTTCACCTCTAATGGAGCAGATGGAGAAACTTATTTTTTCTCTCCACCTCTGAGAAAATCAGATTCCCATCTGAGTCAGATTAACATTATCTCAGATGGAGATAAAAATGGTTCTGTCAACCGACCCATACAGTTAACGTTCTAGGCACTGCTTCAATTCATTTGGGAAAACCTTCAGCCAAGGAAAAACCTATTTTAGGCTATGTTCACGTGCATCATTTTTGCTACGTTTTTTTCTGAAGGCAAAATCTGCTGTCTTGGCAGTAAAAACTCTGCCTTCAGACCAATGTTTTGCTGCGTTTTTGAAACATTTTAAAACAGTTAAACATGCTATTGCCAATAGAAGCTCACTGACAGATTCTCAGTTACCTCATTATGCAACTAGCAATCAATAGTGCAGCACAAGGGCAAAGGAAGCCAAATGATGCAACCCTTTTTTTTTTATAAAACTCAGGTGCTGTAATGATTTTTAGCTCGAAATACAAGAATTTAATGGAGCCTGTCAGCACAAATTGACTGTTCAAATACACACAGCAACCTGTAGGGGCGCACCTCTGATGAATATCGCATCTTTGGTTTCCAAATCCATTACTTTGCCAGAAATTGTTCTTTACTCAAATATGCTAATGAGGCGCTCGGTGCTCCCTTGGCACGACGGAGCACTTCGGTGCACCTCCGTGCCTACTTGTTTTGCTTCTATCTCAGCCCGCTCTTCCGTGATTGACCTCACTGGCTTTACAGGAAAGAAAGAGGGCAGAGATAGATGAAAAACAAGTAATCCGGAAGGTGCGCTGAACTTCTCAGCCATGCCAATGGTGCACCGAGGGCCTAATTAGCATATCTGAGCACATAAGAAAGGTTGTCAAGCATAGGAATGTATCTTGGAAACTGAATGTATAACTTTTCTTAGGGCTATGTTCCCTACAAGATGCTGTGCTTGGTTTGAACAGTCGGTTTTTGGCTGAAGGACTTGCTTTAAGGAAAATATGTCACCTGATTTGTGTTTTTTATCTGGTTGTGTGAAAGCAAGAGTCAAAAGCCATCTGACAAGTTGTAAAGTTATAAAGTAACATTGTAAGCGAAATTTTAGGGTAAAAATAATTACAAATATTCAATTTTGGTACAGTCCAGCATTAAAGGGACTGTCAGCACAGAATGACTGTTCAAACCCAGTACAGGCGCTCGGTGCTCCATGGCGGCCAGTCATTTATATACTCCTTCCCACCGGCTGGTTTCCATCATCTCCTCCCTTCTGTGGCTGTATGAAGCCAGAGCTGTCAATCAAAGAGGAGGGGGGGCTATTTTTTTTACTAGGGGTTTAAAAACTAACAGGTAGGTAGTAACTAATTACTTGCCTGCTGTACCCAGTGCCGGCACGGAGTGGTGACTGACCGCTCCAGGTGGCGAATTAGCTGCTCAATGTGATCAGCGCAGCTCTTCCTCTTCCACACCGGTCTGTCGACAGGGTGTGTGACTGCCGACATCTTGCCGACTGACAGGTGGCTTCCCGCAGTTAGGCAGTGGGGAACTGGCTGTCAATAAGCATGACGTTCATAGTCACACCTTGTCAAAAATGCAAAGCAGAATAGAAGCCGGTGCTCTTGTAAGGGGGATAATGAGGCAGCGGGTACCTGCGTGCCGGGTCCGGAACTCGAGAGGCTGCATCCACTGTTCCCGGGGGAAAGCTTTAAGGAGGCGGACCTTCTTTTGCAGCCAGGGGGAAGCGTTAGCGAGCCAGAAAGAGACTGGGTGCGTGACCGTTATCTACACCCTGACTTTGGCTAGTGAATATTTGCCCATAGACTTACGCCCTGACTTTGCCAGAATATTGTTGCCGAGCCACGTTGGGCTCGCACAGTACTGTGACCTCACCCTTGTCAGTAACTTCAGCATATGGACTAGGGACAGTGGAAGGTACCGGAGACCGACCGCTGTCGCCAGAAGACTGGGCTTTGTTGCCCATAGGACACTCCCGTTGCCGGTGCTATTGACTGTCAGCACGAGCTACAGTTTGAGGGGCTTCAGTAATAAGTGTTTCACAAGAACTACTGTAATCCTTTACCTCAGAATATCCCTCTCTAATTGTATTGTCTTTTTCTCCTGTTTAACCCTTCACCTCCCTGCGTGGAGTTTTCCCTGCAATTAAACCTGTTAACCCTTGCTCTGCCTCCCGCCCGTCACTACATCCCGCGTTCCCGCAGATTCTTACACTCTGTCGATGTGATGCCAATGGAAGCCGCTGTCCGTGACCTCTCTATGAAGGCAGAGATCAGTGCGGGGCACAACAGGCAGCTAAGTAACAACTAACTGCCTGCTAGTTTTTTGTCTGTAGTGGAAAAAAAAGGCCTGCATAACCCCTTTAAATCTAAACAATTAAGAATATGACTGCAGTACCAATTGTCACCACAGTGTGTCGTCAGAGAGCAAGCTGTACCTGTAGCAATGTGTCAGTGACTGTTTTAACTGTTGCATCTAAGTAATGTGAAGAATGACAAAGTGTCCCCTCTAAGCTTTACCCTCATTCTTTCCCTGATTTTTTTCCACTTCCCCTTTGTCTCGAAATCCAGACAAACCACCATCTTCTGTTATATTTACTCTTGGCTGGGAGTGGTAAACACACAGAATAAAGCAAATAGAAAAGTTCAGGCAGCTCAGATTTCTGCCTCCTTCCCCTATAGACCTGGCAGGGCAAGTAGTATTCTGTCCTCCTGCCACCTACAGTGTGGCCGCAGCTTCTATCAGGAACTTGCCCATTACAGCATCTCATATCCCAGCAATCAGCAGCATTAAGCTAATGCATCTCCAGGAATGAAACTTCTGGAGATGTAGGAAATGTGTGAGTTATAGGATGGACCCTTTAGTGGTTTCCAGTAATATTCTCCTAGAAGAAAAAGTTGCAGCTGCTGGTAAGACTGGCGTAAAAAGAGACCTCTGAGTAGATGTGTCTCCTGCACATGAGGTGTGATGATCGGGAATACAGCAATGGATTTTCCTGGGATTGCTAATTAAAGGCTGGTGCAGGAGATGAGCCACAAGGGACAGCTCCTACGTCTGCTATGAGAGAGGATAAGAAGTGAGGGAGCTGCCTGCCCAGCAGAAGATCAGAGGGACCTGACTGCCCAGCAGAAGACAAGAGGGACCCTCCTGACCAGCTGAAGATCTGGGGGACCTTCCTTACCAGCTGAAGATCAGAGGGACCTGACTGCCCAGCAGAAGACCAGAGGGATCTTCCTGCCCAAGTGAAGATCAGGGGACCTTCATGACCAGCTTAACATCTGTGGGACCAGCCTGCCCAGCGGAAGATCAGAGGACCTGCCTGCCCAACTGAAGATCAGGGGGACCTGCCTGCCCAACTGAAGATCAGGGGACCTGCCTGCCCAACTGAAGATCAGGGGACCTGCCTGCCCAGCTGAAGATCAGGGGGACCTGCCTGCCCAACTGAAGATCAGGGGACCTGCCTGTCCAACTGAAGATCAGGGGACCTGCCTGCCCAGCTGAAGATCAGGGGGACCTGCCTGCCCAACTGAAGATCAGGGGGACCTGCCTGCCCAACTGAAGATCAGGGGACCTGCCTGCCCAACTGAAGATCAGGGGACCTGCCTGCCCAGCTGAAGATCAGGGGACCTGCCTGCCCAACTGAAGATCAGGGGGACCTGCCTGTCCAACTGAAGATCAGGGGACCTGCCTGCCCAGCTGAAGATCAGGGGGACCTGCCTGCATAACTCACTCTTCCAAGTTGACTTTTTCCTCCCACATTCAATTCAATATTATAAGCTGCAGCCACCTGATGGACAAGCAAAACTATAAAAGAGTCATCAGAGTAACTGGTATGGTGCACAGAGACTGACAGTTCTCTAGGGCAGCTGCAAACTTCCTATCAGCAGGAGGCTGATAGTGTATCTACACCAAGCAAAGGGGGAACAGGGACCAGAAGCAGCTGCAGATCAGGTAACCCTGTGTGTGCTGTGATTACACTGAGGTTCAGCTTTTTACTGATACATTTCTTTTTCTTTTTTTTTTATTCCAACCCCAAGAAGCTCCTTACAGATCTACTGGATGAGACACATATGAGGGATATAATGGGCTCTGCTCTGCTGATTGTTGTACTTCTATTGCTTTCCCCTGGATTCTGCAAAGGCAGGACTGACTCCAGCAATGTGACTGATAAGAACCTGCTCAATTTTATTATGAAAATCATCAAAGACTTTAAAAGGTATAATAACATAGAAGACAGCAGGGTGCAGTACCTCTCCAAGCAAGAGTATTACCCCGAGGACAAGGAGGACACTGAGTATGGGGCTTACCAGGAGCAGAGAGTAGGTAAGAACTTTCTATGCAGAGTTTTGCTTGGTACTTCTGTTATGTGTATTCTGTATGTATATATGTTATACAGATAAAAAAGGAGGCAGCGCATCCAAACAGCGAAAAAGGAAGGATCCTGGTGATGATGAATAAAGTAACTTCTCTTTTTCACTATTTTGGATGTGCTGCCTACGTTTTTGGATTGATACCTTTGATAGTAAGTTTTGCTAGCTACCTCGGGGGAGATTTGCACCTATTTACACAGATAGATAGATAGATAGATATAGATAGATAGATAGATAGATAGATAGATAGATAGATAGATAGATAGATAGATAGATAGATAGATAGATAAAAAAAAAGAATGAGCAAGAGCAGCACCTGAACAGTGGTAATAGTTGGGTGCAGGGCTTCACAGGTACAGACCAGTCCTTATATTAAAAAAATCAAAGAAGTGGCACACCATCATTTTAGTGATGAAAATGATGGTGTGCTGCTTCTTTGATTTTTCTAGATAGATAAGATAAAGATAGATGATGTAATAGATAGATAATAAAATGATGATGATATTAGATATGAGATAGATAATAGATATAGATATAGATAGATAGATAGATAAGATAGATAGATAGATAGATAGATAGATAGATAGATAGATAGATAGATAGATATGATAGATATAGATAGATAGATAGATAGATAGATGATAGATAGATAGATAATATAGATAGATAGATAGATAGATAGATAGATAGATAGATAGATAGATAGATAATAGATAGATAGATACACATAGATAGATAATAGTAGATAGATATATAGATAGAGATAAAGAAAATAGATAGATGAGATAGATAGATAGATAGATAGATAGATAGATAGATAGATAGATAGAATAGATGATAGATAGATAGATAGATAGATAGATAGATATAGATAGATGATATAATAGAATAGATAATATGATAAATAATAGATAGATAGATAGAATAGATAGTATAGATAGATAGATAGATAGATAGATAGATAGATAGTAAGATAATAGATAGATAGATAGATAATAGATAGATAGTAGATAGATAATAGATAAATAGATAGATAGATAGATAGATAGATAGATAGATAGATAGAGATAGAAAAAGAGAGATAGATAGATAGATACATAGATAGAGATAGATAGATAGATAATAGATAGATAGAGAGTAGATAGTAGATAGATAAAATAGATAGATAGATAGATAGATAGATAGATAGATAATAGATAGATAGATAGTGTGCTGGGCTGTGATCTGCCAGCGGTGGCCCTTGTGTCTTTGTAGGATAGCCTGTGGGTGTATGGGAAGGCTGCTCAGAGCTGGCGCTGCCCCTGTGTTGTGTAATAGTCCTGGGGGCTGTGTATCTGGGAAGAGGGTAGCAGCACTTGCTCCAGCTTGTATACATACAGAGGCTCCTTGTGTTACATTTCTCGTGGAGCCAACTATGCAATTTGGATATTGCTCTTTACAATAGGATTAAAGCTGTAAATGTGTTGTGGAAACCTAGACTGAATGTTAAGTGATTTCCCTAGTGTTCCCCTATAAGTATGAATTGTAATATAATATTTATTAGCTGTGACTGAATTCTATGATATGATGGGATCAATCTGTAGCATCTGTGCGCTTACATGATACAGATGCCCCAGAGCAAAGGATTCCGGCTGCTGCTTAGTGGGAAGCAGACTACAGGCTGCCATACAGCGGCTAATAGTCTACTCTTAGGAGACCACATCATTTTTTTTATAAGCCATATATTTTACCCTCCCCCCCCAATATAAAGATGATTGTGAAATCTCTCGGTCCTGATAAGTTTGGGTAGTTTGTAATTACAGTTCTGGGAGGTAGCTATTACATTCTAAAGCAAGATGCATCATTTTGCATGAAATTTTCTGCCAAAGACTGAAGGGGGCTAGCTGCCAAGATAAATTCATTAGCTAAACCAGTGGCTTTCTGCATCTGTGATAAGCCACAAAGGCAAAGAGGACAACTTAGCTATTGAACTGGGCCTGCTGGCTAGGCAGCCGCCATTTACACACATCAGGCCTGGGTGAAGCCTCTGGCAGCCATCACTAGGTGAGATTAAGAGTTGAACAGTATGCAGTATGCTCCTGAGCTCCCCCTAGTGGTGGCTTTAGCTTTGTATCAGGAAAATGAAGCTCTAACCACTATAGATTGCAAGATATAACAAGAAATTAAAGGGTTTTCTCCTCATTTTCAGGTGCACACCGCTGCCCTGACTCCTGGCTTCCTGCTTGCGTGCACTTCTGTGGCATTGTACTGCTGCTGGCCCGGAATACATGCTCTCCTATATGGTAAGAGGAGGCAGTTTTATCTGCAGCATCAGAGGAGTACAGGGGAATGCAGAGATCTAGGCAGCTTCAGAGCAGGATTTACAAGCTCTATAGAAAAGTGCTTATGAGTAGAGTTGAGTGAAACAGGTCGTTCATTTTCAAAAATCGCCAATTTTCACCAAAGTCGGGTTTCAGGAAACGAAACCCGACCGTGGAGTGAGTTCGGTCACGTGTTCGGCGATCATTTTGCTGGAGTCGGTTTTCCCCTACACTTTAAGCGCCTTTTCTCAGCCAATCAGCAAGGACGCAGGCTGTGGGCAACGGGATGACATAGCCAGCGGCCAGCACCATCTTAGAGAAGGGCATTGCAGTGATTGGCTGGCTTTCAGTGGCGTCACAGTGCATATAAAATCCCTCAGCGCCGACCGCCATTTTACATCTGCCGAACTCAGTGTAGGGGAAGGTTGCTGGCGGTGCGTCTGAGCAGGGAAAGCGTTAGGCAGGGCCTAAAAAAAAAATTACTTTCTGCTGATGGATTAGCTGTACAGTGACTGTACACTGAGAGGGGAGGATTTTGCTGTGTGCAGCAATGCTGGTTCTTAGGCTGCCTGCCTGCCAGTGACGCTGTAGAAATTGCTTGTGTGGAGCATCACATCTGATTAGTAGGCTGCCTGCTGTGATAAGGGGGCAATTAATTATATTATTATATTATATATATATATTTAATATTCCCCCTTTCATTCCCCATTGACTTGCATTGGGGTTGGATTTTCGACTCCCCCCACCATTTCCGTTAGTCGGTCGACTTCGTTCAACTCGACTTTTGAGAAAGTCAGTTTCACGAAACCACTCGACACGAAAATCGAGAAAGTTTCTCATCTCTACTTATGAGTGCTTCACTCCTTGCCTAGGAGATTAGCCGTCTGTTACACTGCAAAGGTGGCAGGTAACCTAGGAGAAGAGCAGTAAGCTATAGAATTTGAAAAAATTCCTCATTGAACCCTTTCACACCATGGTCATTTCCATTTTTTTCCCCCCCTTCTTCTTAGAGCCATAACTTTTTTATATTTCCATAAATATGGCCATATGAGGGCTTGTTTTTTGTGGGATGTGTTTTAGTGACACCATTGATTTTACCATATAGTGTATTGGAAAACAGGAAAAAAATTCCAAGTGCAATGAAATTGCAAAAAAGTGCAATTCCACAATTGTTTTTTTTCATTTTTTTTATTTACTATATGGTAAAACTAACCTGGAAATATGATTCCCCAGCTCATTATGAGTACGCAGATACCTAACATTCATCATTTAGTTTTTTTTTTAGTGATGAACAAAATCCTGACATTTCTTTGTTGCCATTTTCTGAGACCCATAGCGTTTCTATTTTTGGGATCTGAGGCTCGGTGAGGGCTTTTTTTTGCGCCCTGAGCTGACGTTTTTATTGATACAATTTTGGGGTAGATATGATGTTTTGATCGCCCCTTATTGCATTTTCTTGCAATATTCTGGAGGCCAAAAATAAAGTAATTCTGTTGTTTCTACCTTTGTTCTTGTTACGCTATTTGCCGAGCGGATTAATTTACTTTATATTTTTATATACAGCTCTGGCAAAAATTAGGAGACCACTTTCAAATGTTCAGTTTGTCTGATTTTTCTCTTTATAGGTATATTTTTGAGTAAAATGTAAAATGTTCTTTTAGTCTATAAACTTCTGACATCATGTCCCGAATTTCCAAGCAAAAACTTTTGTATTTTTTTCTGACAAATAAAAATAGTCAAAATTTAAAAAAAAAAAAAACAGTGCTTTCAGACCTCAAATAATCAACGAAAACAAGTTCATATTTATTTAGAAACAACAATACTAATGTTTTAACTCAGGAAGAGTTCAGAAATCAATATTTTGTGGAATAACCATGATTTTTTAAAACAGCTTTTGTGCGTCTTGGCATGCTCTCCACCAGTCTTTCACGGATTCAAGGATTCAAAGAAGCTTTATTGGCAGGACTAAATACACATTAGTTTTGCCAAAGCAAGTGTACAAAAGGAAATAGAGATAGGGACTGTAGGGGTGTTGGGTAGGGGCAGATCTAGGGTGGGGGCTATAGAAGTCCATGGCATAGGGAGTGGTGATGGGGGCAGATACAGGGTGGGGGCTATAGAAGACCATGGCGTCATTCCGGCCGCTTATTGGCGCCCCTGTGACAGGCATCGGGGTCTTCTGTAGCTCCCCGGCTGTCATGACAATCCATCGTCACCATCCACCATCCAACACGATCATGTCACAGGGGCGCCAATAAGCGGCCGGAATGACGCTCTTCCTGCCGGCATGTGTTATCCCCTTTATCTCCCAAGTCTGTTTTCACCTTCATCACCTGGCCAAATTTTACAATTCTGACCAGTGTCACTTTATGTGGGAATAACACTGGAACGCTTCAATGGATCCCACTGATTCTGAAAAAAAAAATCGGACATTTGGGGAAAATTTTGCAATATTCAATTTTCATGCCCTTAAACCAGAGAGTTATGTCACACAGAATAGTTAATAAATAATACTTATAATACTTCCTACATGTCAATTTTATATCAGCATAATTTTTTGAAACATACAGTCCTGCAAATACAAAAGAGCAAATGATGAACAATAATTTAAAACAAAAAGCAATGGGAGGTGTAACGTCCCAGACTATCTGTGGACGGGGATTACTCGCTTTGCTGGTCGTTGAAGCATACGCTGGGACACTCAGGGTTAAAAAAGTCCATTCGGTTTATTAAAGTACAGCAAAAACCGCTCCTCAGGTGCCTAGTAGCATGCAGCCGTCAGTACAATGTCCGTTAAACATTCAGCTTTATAGAATAAACACAGTCTCTCACTGACCTCGGTCAGCATAACATGGACTCCTTGTCAGGGACACCGCACTGCACTTGCTCACTGAGCCAGTGCGTGTGTCCTGAGTGAACAAACTGTGCCCAAAGATACCTGTATAGCAGAGCCGCAGTAGGGAAGACGTGTGTTTCTGAGGAACAGGACCTTCAGCATGTGACTGCCAAGGGGCGAAGCTGGCCACACGTCTCTCAGAGGCAGCAGTAGCAGATAGAGAATGCTTCAGGCCGGAGGACCTGCAGCATGTGACTGCTAGTGGGCGTGGCCTAAGCTCCAGAGAGCTATGAGGTGAAGGAAAACTCCTAGAAGGGTAACTACGGGACACAGTTACCAAGGGGCATATACAGAACGGATAATCAGGACGTAGCCAAGGGGTCATACACATAGAGGGCGACGAAGTACAAGAGGAGCAGGCAGAGCGGAGTCAGAACGTAGCCAAGGATCATACACGTAGAGGGCAGCAGAGTACACAAGGGACAGGCAAAACTCGAAACAGGGACACAACCAAATCAGAACCAGACAGACAAAACGTAGCACAGGCACAAAGCACTGGCACAAGCACAACAGAGTCACACACACTCGGCCAAGGGTCAGAGTATAAGCGACAGAGGATAGCCCCACAATGAGGCTATAAAAAGCCTCCCAGAATCCCAGAGTGAGGCCATCCCGGTTAACCCTAAAACAACCTAATCCCAGAAACTCAGCAGACCATGACACTCCTGTCCGTTACCTGTTGGTGTTGGCCACACAGGTTCCCAGATGCCTTTTCTCCTCAGAGGTATCCAACAAACACTTTCTATAGTATGAACACAGTCTCTCACTGACCCCGGTCAGCATAACACTGATTCCTGTCCGTTACTTGTTGGTGTTGGCCACACAGGTTCCCAGATGCCTCTTCTCCTCAGAGGTATCCCGCAAACATTTCTCACTGACTCCGGTCAGTATCACTCACAGTTAAAAGAAGAACAACATACCAGTCCGGGTGAAGATCAGATCATGTCTTTATTTTGCCAAATGCAACGTTTCAACCTCCATAGGTCTTTTTCAAGCATGTCAAACAACAAACATGGCAGCCTTATATAGGAAGTGGATAACATTCCACCAATCAGAAACAAGGAACTGCCAGCAATAATTTACACATATATACAAAAATATACAAAAAAGTGGTACAGACTTTATGTCAAATTTCATTAAAAATACTTACATATATAAAAATGCAGAAAAATATGCAGCATTGGATAGCAAATATACATATTACACAGCGTCCCATGTCTGTTGACCTATCAAATAGAAGCATCATAGTCACCATAGTTACTATCCACCAAGTCCTATATCAAGAAAAATATAAACACAAACACCCACCAATAGACCTCTAGGTATTAGATCAGTATACAGTAGGATTGCACTCGAACATCCACCAATCACATGAGTCAACATAAATATTCCCAGGTCTCTCACATACCTGCATCATCACTCAGCGCTAGTGATCGCAATGTAAGACACACCCTTCAGTGCACGTCATCGGCTTCCACCTATTAACGCGCAGTAAACTATCCCTGTTAGCGGTATCAAATGATAAATCACGTGACACCGCAATGACACAAGGAAAGGTACAGCGCATGCACGCCCGAGATCACCAAGGAGATACAAGCAATCTATACTAACGCTTCTTGCGCTCCCCCCTCACAGGATGCAAAGTCACGTACCCGGTCACGTGACATCAGAGGGAGCACCGCGCATGTGTGAGAACATGTTGTCATGGAGACACAATATGAACAGTGTGAGCGGCACCAAACAGAGATACAACACATATATATCGGCAAAACCACCCCAGATATTACAGCCTATCTATCTATACTATATCAGTCACATAACTCTTATACCCAAAGAGGGGGAAAAAATATATACAGGAGACCTAGTACCTAGAGATCTATTGGTGAGGGTTTGTGTTTAAATTTTTCTTGATATAGGACTTGGTGGATAGTAACTATGGTGACTATGATGCTTCTATTTGATAGGTCAACAGACACGGGACGCTGTGTAATATGTATATTTGCTATCCAATGCTGCATATTTTTCTGCATTTTTATATATGTAAGTATTTTTAATGAAATTTGACTTAAAGTCTGTACCACTTTTTGTATATTTTTGTATATATGTGTAAATTATTGCTGGCAGTTCCTTGTTTCTGATTGGTGGAATGTTATCCACTTCCTATATAAGGCTGTCATGTTTGTTGTTTGACATGCTTGAAAAAGACCTATGGAGGTCGAAACATCGCATTTGGCAAAATAAAGACATGATCTGATCTTCACCCGGACTGGTATGCTGTTCTTCTTTCATTACTTGGTATGTAATTGTCCTCCTGGGTCCGGAGGACTAGAACGTGCATCCATAGACTGTTGTGCTGTCAGCCAACTCTGGCTATTTTTTATCACTCACGGTTGTCAGACTGTCCACTCCGGAGGTATCTCACAGACCTCCTTCCTCTAGCTCTGTAGCCAAACAATAAATATAGTGAGTTAGTAGACTAAGGCAGACAGAACACAATAAGTTGAGATATTACCTTGTGACATAATAAGGAGCCGCACACAGCAATGTTGGGGAGACGTACAAGAGAGCCCCGACACGCGTTTCACCGCACTCGGCTTCATCAGGAGGCGTGGTTATTAGGGACGGGCAGGGAATATTTATGCTGAAGGATGGGGCTCTTCCACGAATCAGCGCGATCCTCGGCGTGATGCGTCTCCTCCGTGGCAAAGCTCGCCGAAGCGCGCAGTGGCAGATGGGAAGGAGGACATACGTCATCGCTTGCCATCTCCCCAGCAACGCTTCCGGATCGCGATGGCACGGAGGAAGTGCAGCGCATGCATGAGTCGCGTCTGCGCAGAAGATCATATGCTGTCGTACTGAAGGAGCTGGAATAGCTAAAAATACAGTTCAAGTATACCTATAGAAAATCTGACTTAATAAAGCGCAATTTGTGTAAGAATTTGCAATGTTTTCAGTCTTCGTAATTATCAAAGGAGACGCCAGCGTCAGATTACTCAGACCAATTAATGTAGCAATAGGCATAATCATGATAATGTATTGATCTGTAATATGTGACACTAGAAACTTATTAATAGCAGTTGCTAGACATATATAAAGATGTATCCATTGTGGTGTAGTGACCCCTGATGCAGCTAGGGGGCACTGTGTATGCTCCTCGAGATATGCATGGAAGCATGGTTTGTGTTGTGGTAAAGGACCTGTGATGAGGTCATGACCAGGTGACCTAACCATGTGATCCTGACCTCATCTGTGGGTGGGGTTACAGCTATGTAACGAAGTGTGCTTGGCACCTGGAGAGAGTTTTGTGGGAGTCTGTGAGTGTGAACAGACTACCATGTGTCCAGGGGGACATTACAGAGAGGTCTCTGTGTCTGAAGAGAGTGTGGGAGTCTACCAGTGGGGACAGACTTCCATGTGTCCCGGTGGGACATTACAGAGAGGTCTCTGTGTCTATGAGGAGTGAGGCTCCAAGCAGGAGCTGAAGTACTGAAGATTTGTATTGCATGTGACTGTGAGGTTTATGATGTAATAAACCTGATGATTTTTTGGATAAGAAACGTGTCTCCTGATTACCTCTGAAGCAGCCGAGTGAGTGAAACCTTACACCATATACACCTCATACTGTATGTATCATCTTGCCACAAATAGACTGACGTGTCAGAGTGCAAGGCAGAATGCCATCAGCACATATGTGACGACAGAGACAGGACAAAAAGAAAATAATATAATTGACAATCAAATGTGTCTAATCTGTGGCAAGGCGATACAGACGAAGATGAACAAAATCAGTCTTAGCAGATATAGTGCCACAGATTAAATCATGACAATGAGTAGCATGAGGAAAAATAGCCGTGACGATGTGTAAATCTACATAGCACGATATCCATACTCCATTAATAACAGTTATTAGTGCATATAATCGTATATAGGATCATATCTACATATATTTCCCATGTAACGCTATATCATAAATTGGTCGGCGCGTCCTAAGATGATTCACGATCATAAGAAAATACCATTTCTGAATGCGCCGAACTACAGTTACAGAAAATAAAAAGTAAAATACAATTGTACTCAATAAATTAAAAAGCGACACAAAAATGGGTAAATACAAACAAGCAAATATATAATATCACATATCAAAGATAGGAATGATAAACTACACCAAATGTAGTAGAGATGGTGTAAAGGGTCCAAGTAATGAGGTCCTTGAGAATCACAATTATTCAGATGTTATATCTTGAGGAAATAGTTTGATACTTATATTTGATAGTAGCGTATCCAGAGAAAATTTCGTTCGGAATCCAAGGAGAGTCCCACGAAACAGCACATAATGAACTGTATATAGGCAATAATACAAAAAGTAAGACAACACAACAAATAATATAGCTGTTATGATATAAAACCTAATTTCCACTGCCTAATAAAAACAGTACAATTATAAAATCAGAGAAAAGACTTGAAACTGATGGTTTCATTCAGGCCGTTTGGTATTAGCGTATCCAAAACGACCATCCAACGGTTTCTTTTTGCAGGAGTTTTTTCTTAACATTTCCGCCGCGAATCCCTGTGTATATGTGATCAATGCCAACTACGGCAAAACTCTTAGGATTGCAATTGTGTTTTTTGTAAAAATGTTTGGGGATTGTTTTTAGCATACTGGGATGAAGACAACCTGCTGTATTCCTGATATCGTGCACGTGTTCCTGTACCCGAACTTTAAGGAAACACATTTTGACTCACCTGTGGTAAATCACAAATGAGAATGACCTGTGATTAATTGTCGGTGCCTGTGTGACTTGAATTAGCTAATGAATAATGACTTCAGTGTTTTAAAAAGCCACATGGTAGGTCCTGTCTAGTGTTGAGCGATACGATACCGCAAGTATCGGGTATCGGCCAATATTAGCTGTATCGGCCTTTCGATACTTAGTTCCGATATTTTCCATATATCGTATACCGGAATCGGAAGTTCCCATAATTCTTTGAGAGGCAATGTGATTTTAGTCAGCCAATGAGGAATCCTAAGAAGTGTGGGCACATCCTGTACTGCTGCGGTCATGTTAACTAATGGCATGACTGTGATTGGATGGTGAAATGATGTCAGAATGCACTATAAAAGGCGCCGCCGCCATTTTAGCGTCACTGTGCTGTGAATTCAGTAAGGGACAGAACGCTGCTGTGCTGACTCTGAGGGACAGTTAGAGATTGCAATTTAGTGTACTGTGCTTTAGGCAGGCTAGCACCAACCGCTGTGTAAAGCTTCCTTTTGCCTGCAGTGTTGTTTTAACAGCTCTGCAAGGTGTGTGTGAGTGCAGGTGACGCTGCAGTTTGCTCTGCATGCAACGCTGTCTGTAGGCATCTGCACGTGTCACTCACAGACTCTTTTTTTTTTCTTCAGTGTAATTCTTGCTGCTCCATGCAATTTAAATTTTAGTGTGACGCGCTTCCATCCGTATCCAAAACATTGGTTGCAAACACTATAGAAGTAGACAAAGGAGTAGCCTTTCACAGATTGTGAACAGTTGTATTTCAGTGTTCACTTAAGTCTGTGTTTTTTATTTTTTGAGTGCACATCACGCTCCAGTTACTTGTTCAAGCACTGCTGCTTGTACTCTGCTGAGCGTGTCTCAGTGCCTCATCCTTTTCATTTCTCTCCAATTGGTTCTGCTCCATTCCATTTAAAATAAATATAATCTATTAGTGTGACGCGCTTCCATCCGTATCCAATACATTGGTTGCAAACACTATAGAAGTAGACAAAGGAGTAGCCTTTCACAGATTGTGAACAGTTGTGTTTCAGTGTTCACTTCAGTCTCTGTTTTTTATTTTTTGAGTGCACATCACGCTCCAGTTACTTGTTCAAGCACTGCTGCTTGTACTCTGCTGAGCGTGTCTCAGTGCCTCATCCTTTTCATTTCTCTCCAATTGGTTCTGCTCCATTCCATTTAAAATAAATATAATCTATTAGTGTGATGCGCTTCCATCCGTATCCAATACATTGGTTGCAAACACTATAGAAGTAGACAAAGGAGTAGCCTTTCACAGATTGTGAACAGTTGTGTTTCAGTGTTCACTTCAGTCTGTGTTTTTTATTTTTTGAGTGCACATCACGCTCCAGTTACTTGTTCAAGCACTGCTGCTTGTACTCTGCTGAGCGTGTCTCAGTGCCTCATCCTTTTCATTTCTCTCCAATTGGTTCTGCTCCATTCCATTTAAAATAAATATAATCTATTAGTGTGACGCGCTTCCATCCGTATCCAATACATTGGTTGCAAACACTATAGAAGTAGACAAAGGAGTAGCCTTTCACAGATTGTGAACAGTTGTGTTTCAGTGTTCACTTCAGTCTCTGCGTAATAACCACACTTAGGCCTTATAACTTTTCTGACTTTCTTTATCAATCTACCAAGATGAAGAAGTCAGTGAGTAAGGCACGTGGTCGTGGCCGTGGAGTTTCAGCAGGGAGGGACGTGGGGATTCTGTGGCTGCTGCCGCCCTCAGTGACACAGCATCCACCAGTTTACCCATGAGCGTTCCTTTATGCGCACTTTGGTAGGAGCTCAGCGTGCCCCCCTGCTGCGGGAAGAACAAATTGAAGCCGTTGTTGGTTGGATGGCAGCCAATGCATCGACTTCAATTCCTTCCACCTCCTCTCAGGAACACAACACTGTTGAGCAACCATCTGTCTGTTCACCGCCTGTCAAATTGCCCAGGCAGTCAGAGAGTTCTGTACAGGAGCCAGCTGAGTCTCTGCTTCTGTTCTCAGAATCTGTTTGCTCGCAAACACGGGCACAGGCAAGCAGCATTCTGCAATTTGAAGAAGAGGGAGTATGCAGTGATGCGCAACAGCTGTGTCTCTCTCAATCTGAAGAGGCGGGTGAGCCAGTGCCGATGGACAGCACACCGCAGAACGCATCTCATGATGATGATGAGACTCAGGTGCCAGGTTTTGTGGAGCATGGTGCTGCCCAGACCATCCAACAGCAGCAGGTGTTGGAAGAGGGTAGTGGAGATGATGAAGTCCGAGACCCAACATGGCGTGAGCAACAGGAAGGTGGTGGGAGCAGCTCTGAGGAAGAGATTGGCCCAACGGTACAAAGAGGAGGGAGAGGTAGGCTGCAGACTCGCTTGCCTGTAGCCTCCAGTTTGGCACCTGTTGGGAGCAGTTCTCTTACAAATGTCAAAATTGGCGCTCCCATGACTTGCACTGCGTGGTCCTTTTTTGACAGACTTGTAGATGATATTTGCTATGTTAAATGCAAGCTGTGTAAGCAAAAAGTTAAAAGAGGTAAAAATATCAGTAACCTGAATACCACAAATATGTGGAAACATGTACGGACAAAGCACGTAGCTGAGTTACAAAGACACACTGGAGATGTAGGCCAACCTACAGCAGCACCTCCATCTTCAGGTCGTGTTGGAGCCTCTACCTCCAGCTCACACACACCTGGTTCGGCTTCCTCACAGGATCTCCATGGAAGAACTTCGGTCACTGTTGTCCATAGACAAACTGTTATTCCACCCACAGCAGCAAGTTCACAGTCATCGTCACACTCCCAGGCCACAAAACAGCCATCGGTACCACAGGCATGGGATAAAAGATGGCCATACTCGGCAAACCATCCACGAGCACAGGCTCTGAATTCTGGCATTGCAAAACTCCTGTCCCTTGAAATGCTGTCATTCAGGCTGGTGGAGACTGACAGTTTCAGGAACTTAATGGCATTGGCAGTCCCACAATATAATGTGCCAAGCCGATTTTATTTCAGCAGGCAAGCCGTCCCTGCTCTGCAAAAACATGTCGAGGGAAACATTAAACATGCGCTACTAAACGCCGTCAGTAGCAGGGTCCACCTGACCACCGATGCGTGGACCAGTACCCATGGCCAGGGACGATACCTTTCCCTCACTGCCCATTGGGTCAATGTTGTGGAGCCGGGTACAGATCTTGCCAGTGGCGCTGTACGTGTTCTGCCAACTCCAAGGATTGCAGGAATCCAGTCTGTACACATTGATTCCTCCTCCTACTCCAGTTCCTCAGAATCATCGCTGCACGAGCCGTCACGGTATACCTCCACATGGACCCGTGAACGCTTACCTGTTGCGACCGATATGAGCACAGCCGTGGCCAAACGTCAACAGGCCGTCCTGAAAATGATTTCAATGGGGAATCTAAGCCACACAGCGCAGGAGGTCTGGAATGCCATCAAGCAGGAGAGCGACGTGTGGTTTTTGCCTGCGAATCTCCAGCCAGGCTTGGTAGTGTGTGACAATGGCCGAAATCTGGTGGCAGCTCTGGGCCTTGGCAACCTTACTCACATACCATGTCTGGCACATGTGCTCAACTTGGTCGTGCAGAGTTTTTTGAGGGACTATCCGGATCTTGCTGGACTGCTGCAGAAGGTCCGCCTAGAGTGCGCTCACTTGCGACGTTCCAGCATAGCCAGATCACGCATTGCTGCTCTGCAACGCCGATTTTGCCTTCCTGAACATCGCATCATATGTGACGTACCCACCAGGTGGAATTCCACGTTACATATGTTGGAGCGGTTGTGTGAGCAGCAGACAGCAGTAATGGAGTATCAGCTGCATCAAGCGCAATCAAGTCGCTCTTTGCGCCGTGCACACTTCACCACTACTGAGTGGGCCTCTATGAAGGACATCTGCGACGTTTTGCGTGCGTTTGATGTCTCAACGCGGATGGCGAGTGCAGATGATACACTAGTCAGCATGACTGTCCCCCTTATCTGCCTGCTTCAGAAATCACTGAAAGCACTAAAGGAAGAGGTTTTGGAAGAGGTGGAGGATGAGGAGTCACAAATTCAATTACCTTCAGGACAGTCAGCGCAACGTGGTTCCTCACAAAGGGCTGGGCAGGGCTCACTTTGTGAGGAGGATGAGGAGGAGGAGGAGTCAATGGAGGAGGAAGAAATCCCTACAGAGGGAGGTACACAACGCTCTAGTCAGTATGTAGAGCGAGGGTGGGGTGATGCAGAGGAGGCAGAGATGACGCCTCTTCCACAGGACAGCTTTTGTTGGCCAGTTGGGAGTCTGCAGCACATGGTTGATTTCATGCTTCAGTGCCTGAGAAACGACCGCCGCATCGCCCACATTCTCACCACGTCAGATTATTGGGTGTACACCCTCCTAGACCCTCGCTACCGGGACAACTTACAAACCCTCATCACACCGGGGAACCGGGACCGTAAAATGCGGGAGTACCAAGACACACTGGTGCAATCCATACTGTTGTACATTCCAGCCGAGAGAGATGCTGCTGCTACTGCTTTACAAAGCAGCTCTGTGCGTCGAGGCAGTGTAGACACCTCTACAACAAGAGGGAGCACAAGCAGCGCCTCTGCACAGGGCAAGAGCTGTATGTTACAAATGTGGCGAAGTTTTGTGACAGCGCCAGCAAGGTCTACACCATCCGAGACGGCTCCAGTCACCAGGAAGCAACGTTTCCGTAAGATGGTGACAGACTACTTGTCTTTCCCTCTAAGTGTACTCCCAGATGCCTCTTCCCCTTTCAAATTTTGGGTCTCTAAGTTGGATACATGGCCAGAGCTTAGCCAGTATGCATTGGAGGTGCTGGCTTGCCCTGCTGCCAGTGTATTATCTGAGCGCGTCTTTAGTGCTGCAGGTGGTGTACTAACAGACCGTCGCATGCGACTAGCCTCAGAGAATGTAGACCGGCTTACTTTTCTGAAAATGAACAAGCATGGATATCACCTGAATTTGCCTGTCCGTTTTCAGATTAAATAACTGTTTGGCAACGTTTTCCATGTCTCCTGTTATGTTCATCTTTCTACCACCTGAACTCTACTCCCTGGGCTACAACACCGCCATTTGTTGCTCGTAAGTAATTGGCAGGGGTACTGACTCCTGGCCAGCCTGGTTACAGCATGACAGCTGTTTCCTGGCAGTGTGAACGTCAATTATCCTCCAATAAGTTGTGCTGTCGTGTTGCATTCGGGTTAGCCGACTCTATGGTGCCTGCAGTTTAGGTGATTCCTATGTGTGCTGTGGGATATGTAAATAAAGGCTGTTTCCATTGTGACAATAGGACAAGCACCCACTGTAGGACTGTGTGATTCGGTAACTGCGGACGGCTTGCGTCCTGTCAACTTACATTTTCATGGGTGCGTTCTGCTACCCGTCCGGGGTCCAGTACCGTCAACTGGTTCTCCCCAGTGCCTTTGGCCTAGGTGCCTCCATCTCCGTATACGAGTTCCAGCAACGTCTGCTGGTCCTTGGTAGTGCTTTGGAGTACAGGTACCTCCTGCTTAGTAACCGTGTCACAGTAACGTCAGCTGGTACTCGGTTGTGACATTGCCTCTTTTCCTTCTGCTACCCGTCCGGGGTCCAGTACCGTCAACTGGTTCTCCCCAGTGCCTTTGGCCTAGGTGCCTCCATCTCCGTATACGAGTTCCAGCAACGTCTGCTGGTCCTTGGTAGTGCTTTGGAGCACAGGTACCTCCTGCTTAGTAACCGTGTCACAGTAACGTCAGCTGGTACTCGGTTGTGACATTGCCTCTTTTCCTTCTGCTACCCGTCCGGGGTCCAGTACCGTCAACTGGTTCTCCCCAGTGCCTTTGGCCTAGGTGCCTCCATCTCCGTATACGAGTTCCAGCAACGTCTGCTGGTCCTTGGTAGTGCTTTGGAGCACAGGTACCTCCTGCTTAGTAACCGTGTCACAGTAACGTCAGCTGGTACTCGGTTGTGACATTGCCTCTTTTCCTACTGCTACCCGTCCGGGGTCCAGTACCGTCAACTGGTTCTCCCCAGTGCCTTTGGCCTAGGTGCCTCCATCTCCGTATACGAGTTCCAGCAACGTCTGCTGGTCCTTGGTAGTGCTTTGGAGCACAGGTACCTCCTGCTTAGTAACCGTGTCACAGTAACGTCAGCTGGTACTCGGTTGTGACATTGCCTCTTTTCCTTCTGCTACCCGTCTGGGGTCCAGTACCGTCAACTGGTTCTCCCCAGTGCCTTTGGCCTAGGTGCCTCCATCTCCGTATACGAGTTCCAGCAAGTCTGCTGGTCCTTGGTAGTGCTTTGGAGCACAGGTACCTCCTGCTTAGTAACCGTGTCACAGTAACGTCAGCTGGTACTCGGTTGTGACATTGCCTCTTTTCCTTCTGCTGCCCCTCCGGGTTCCAGCACAGTCAGCTGGTCCTCGTTACTTCCATTGTCTCTTGTTCCATCTGATACCCGTCCGGGTTCCAGTAACGTCAGCTGGTTCTCGGAAATTAGACGACCTTAAAGACCACCCAGAAGAAGATGACGACAACAAGGACGACGAGCATGAAGCCAACCAGCCTGAACACCATCACAAAGAAAAAATAAAAGATTACCCTGAAGAAGATCACCAACAGGACAAAGAAGGTTAAGACAAACTACAAGATACAGAACAACAGACAGAAGAACAATAAGCAGAAGATCAAAAAGCAGAAGAACATGAAGTATAAGACCAAAATGAAGAGCAAAATATATGCTCTAAATTCTAAGCAGAAGAAGACTAAGCAGTGTATGGGGGTGAGTCCGTTCCTCCTCGTGGTGCCCCTGGAAAATGCCTGCTGCTGCAGGCTAAACTGAACACGGACAAATACTGTTGTAATTTAAATCTTTTGTGACAGCAAGAACGGAAGAATGAAAAATTCATACTTTTCAGATTACAAGTACAGGAATCTCTGTCACAAATAAGAATATGATGAAGAAGATGAAGAGGAAGAAGATGAAGAATTTGAATATGAAGAAGATTAATAGTTTAATAATAACAATATGAGTAATGTAAACAAAAACATGAATAGCAAGAAGTTTAAGAAGAAGATTAAGAAGGTGAAGATGAAGAATAATTTGATGAGAAAGATGATGCTGCTGAAGATTATGAAGGAGAAAGTGTGGCACTGGCAAAAGTTAAAAAGGTGAAGAGCATGGAAGTTGTGAAACATACATATTTGCCAAAATAGAAAAAAGGTTAACAACATTGTCAATTTGTTCGTCAATCCAAACGTATTTCCAAAAAAAAATATATTAATGCTATTCCAATGCATTGGGTTAAACATGTATGCCTTTATTGTCTCCTCAACCTCCCCCAATACATTCTACATTACTCTTTGTTGTTTTCCTTCATGTACAATTAACCAACAAGGCAAGAATGGGTTTTTTTAATGTCGATATTTGGTTCCCATAGACTTACATTGGACTTCCGGTATCGGTATCGGGTATCGCCGATATTTTAGTGATATCGGCGATACCATTCCGATCCGATATTTTTAGATATCGAGCAGTATCGCTCAACACTAGTCCTGTTCCTTTGTCACAATGGTGAAGACAGATGAGCTGTCTGAGGACATCAGAACTGCTATTATTAGAAAACACCAGACTTCCAAAGGATTTAAGGCCTTCTCTAAAGACCTTGGTATCCCAGTTTCAACAGTGCACAATGTTATTGAGGAGTTTGCCAAGCATGGAACCATTAATAACCTCCCTGGACGTGGGGGAAAAAGGATAATTGACAAGAGATGTCTTCAAAGGTTGGTGCGAATGGTGGAAAAGACACCACGTCAAACTTACAAAGACCTGAAGGCCAACCTGGAACAGTCTGGGGTCATGGTTTCAACTAGTACCATACACCACACACTAAACCAAGCAGGGCTTTATGGGCCAAGGCCAAGGAAGAAACCATTGCTGAAGAATAGACATAAAAAAGAGCGACTGATCTTTGACAAAGAGTACCTTGACAAACCATAATCTTTCTGGGAAAATGTTCTGTGGACAGATGAAACAAAAATAGAGCTTTTTGGCAATGAAAAGGAATAGTTTTATTATAGATGGCGCAATGAAGCTTATAAGGAAAAGAACACCCTACCAACAGTTAAGCCTGGTGGAGAATCCATAATGCTGTGGGGTTTTTTAGCTGCGTCTGGTACTGGACGTCTTTACCATATCACAGGAATCATGAAATTAGAGAATTATCAAGAGATTTTAGAGCAAAATGTCCTACCCAGTGTAAGAAAACTTGGTTTGAGTCAAAGACCGTGGGTCCTCCAGCAAGACAATGACCAAAAGCAGACATCCAAAAGTTTGCAGGAATGGTTGAAAAAGAAAAAAGTAGACTGTTTTAAAATAGCCAGCAATCAGTCCAGACCTCAATCCCATTGAATTGAGGAATCTGCCATTAGGAAAAAGAACCCTACAAACATTCAAGAGCTTGAACAAACTGCAAAGGAAGAGTGGGAGAAAACACCAGCTAAGAAGTGCAAGAAGCTTATAGATGTCTTCAAGAAACGTTTAGAGGCTGTCATCAATGCCAAAGGGTGCACAACTAAGTATTAATTAATGATGCCTTTATTGCTGCACATGCTGTTTATTCTGTTTCTTCTTTGAAATTGCAACATGTAAGTTGAAAAAACATGTTTTATTGTTGTATTACTTTGGACCACTAATGAATAAATCCTGATTATATAACTTTGGTACATTTCCATTTATTTCTGAAGATATTGTACAGTCTATGAAAAAAATGAAGGGGTGCCAATAATGGAGAGAAGCAGTGTAATTTTTTGGACAGGAAGTTAGAAGGGTTAAAAGGTGACCAGCGATTTCTCATTTTTCCTACCAAATTTAACAACCCATTTTTTTAGGGACCACATCACATTTGAAGTGACTTTGAGGGGCTTATATGAAAGGAAATACCCGAAAGTAACAACATTGTAAAAACTGAACCCCTCAAGGTGCTCAAAACCACATTCAAGAAGTTTATTAACCCTTCAAGTGCTTCTTCGCAGGAATTAATGGAATTTGGAAGGTAAAAATGAATATTTAACTTTTTTTCACAAAAATTTTATTTTAGACCCCAATTTTTATTTTCACAATGGTAACAGGATAAAATGGACCCCAAACTTTGCTGTGCGTGGAGGAAAACTACTGTTTGAGCGCACAGCAGGACTCAGAAGGAAAGGAACTCCATTTGACTTTTTGAACTCAAATTTGCTGGAATCATTATCGGATGACATGTCGCGTTTTGAGAGCCTCTGATGTGCTCAAACAATGGAAAACCCCCACAAGTTACCCCATTTTGGAAATAAGGCCCCTCAAGGAATGTATCTATGTATCTATATTTGTGGTGAGCACCTTGAACCTCCAGCTTCACAGAAGTTTATAACATTGATATGTGAAAATGAAAAATCACTCTGATACCGGCGGCAGAGGAGATGGAGAAATTACTTTCTCCGTCTCCTCCGCAGCTGTACTTTGATCCTGTGATGCGAGAGGATCGGAGTACAGTAGCTGGAACAGAGGGTCATTATCATATCGCATTGAATGCTATACGCTAGTGTGATTCCGGCCTAAAGCGCAGAATAAATGTGCACCAAGCCTTACTACGATCTTCGGGGAGAAAGAATGTAAAAATCAACAGCAGGTGAAGAATTGGTTTTATTTATTTTTTACGCCGTTCCTCGTGCAGTATAAGTGATTAGGCGACTTTATTCTTTGAGTCAGTGCGATTACAACGATACCAGATTTATATTAGGTTTTATGTTTGGAAGCTGTCACACACTAAAAGACGCTTTTTATTGCAAAAACAAGTTTTGGCATCACTATATCTTGATAGCTATAATGTTTTCATATTTTAGCCCACAGTCACGTGAGGGCTTGATTTTGCGTCATGAGTTGATGTTTTTATTGGTACCATTTTCAGGCACATAAAATTTTTTGATCGCTTTCTATTCCGATTTTTGGGAGGCAGAATGAACAAACACCAACAATTCAGGATTTTTTTTTTCTTTTATTCTGTTCAGCGTGTGGTAAAATTGGTAAGACAACTTTATTCTTTGGGTCATTACGATTATAGCAATACCACATTTATAACTTTTTTTATGTTTTTGTGCTTTTACACAATGAAAACTATTTTATAGAAAAAATAATTATTTTTGCATTGCTTTATTCTGAGAGCTATAAGTTTTTTATTTTTCCACTGATGGAGTTGTATGTTGGCTTGTTTTTTTGCGGGACAAGATGACATTTTCAGAGATACCATTTAAATTTACATTTATGATTACATTTATGATGATAAAGCGTAATTTTTTTTGTCTTTTTTACAGTGTTCATTGAAGGAGTTAACTAGTGGAACAGTTTCATAGGTCCAGTCTTTCTGGACGTGGCAATACCAAACGTGTCCTTTTTTTTTGTTTTTTTCCATAAAAATATTTATTTATGGGTACAATATATATACAGCTCTGACAAAAATTAAGAGACCACTGCAAAATTTTCAGTTTGTCTGATTTTTCTCTTTATAGGTATATTTTTGAGTAAAATGTAAATTGCTCTTTTATTCTATAAACTACTGACAACTTGTCTCCGAATTTCCAAGCAATAAATTTTGTATTTATTTTCAGAAAATGAGAAATGGTCAAAATAACAAAAAAAATGCAGTGCTTGCAGACCTCAAATAATGCTAAGAAAACAAGTTCATAATCATTTAGAAACAGCAATACTAATTTTAACTCAGGAAGAGTTCAGAAATCAATATTTTGTGGAATAACCATGATTATTAATCACAGCTTTCATGCGTCTTGGCATGCTTTCCTCCAGTCTTACACACTGCTTTTGGGTGACCTTATGCCACTCCTGGTACAAAAATTTAAGCAGTTCTTTGTTTGATGGCTTGTGACTATCCCTCTTCCTCTTGATTACATTCCAGAGGTTTTCAATGGGGTTCTGGTCTGGAGATTGGGCTGGCCATGACAGTGATGGTGGTGGTTGTTCATCCACACATTGATTGACCTAGCTGTGTGGCATGGTGCATTGTCCTGCTGGAAAAAACAGTCCTCAGAGTTGGGGGACATTGCCTGAGCAGAAGGAATCAACTGTTTTCCCAGGATAACCTTGTATGCAGTTTGATTCATATGTCCTTCGCAAAGATTAACCTGCCCAATTCCAGTCTTGCTCAAGCATCCCCACATCATCACCGTTCCTCCACCAAATTTCACAGTGGGTGCAAGACACTGTGGCTTATACGCCTCTCCAAGTCTCTGTCTAACCATTAGACGACCAAGTGTTTGGCAAAGCTGAAAATTAGACTCATCAGAGAAGATTACCTTACTCCAGTCCTCTATGGTCCAATTCTTATGGTCTTTGGAAAACTTCAGCCTGGCTCTCCTTTGCTTCTCATTGATGAAAGGCTTTTTTCTAGCTTTACATGACTTGAGCCCTGCCTTTAGGAGCCTGTTGCTAACTGTTCTTGCCGAGCACTTCACCCCAGCTGCCATTTGCCATTACTGTTGTAGGTCACTTGATGTCACCTGCGGCTGCTGAGTGACATTCGAATAAGATGACAGACATCCCAGTCAATGGAGAGTCGTTTTCGCCCTCTGCCGGTCTGTAGCTTTATTGTCCCCAATGTCTGCGGCTTGACCTTGTTGTAATGGACTGCCGTCTTAGAAATATTAAGGATGGAGGCAACATGACGCTCACTGTATCCCTCTGCTAGTAAAACCAGTATTGAGCCCTTTTTTTTGCTCACTCAAAACTTTTGTTTTCAACTCCTTTGGAATGTTTAAAAGTTTTTTTTTCATTCCTAATACTTTTGGGATATTACTAGCACTTGTTTTGCCATCCAGCTTGTCCTATTGCAAGAGGATTGTGAACACCACAGCAGGTTTTTTATACTTTCCTTCGTTAAATAAGATTTGGTTCAGGTGATCACCTAATCAGAAGCACATTAAGTAGAATGAGGTGAACTCTGGTTGGAATTCAACTGACACTGGAATGGAATGGCTGTCAGACATGTAGAGAAGCTGATTTTTATAAAACTGTGCAGTGGTCTCTTAATTTTTGCCAGAGCTGTATATATATTTTTTTTATTATTTTGTAATCCTTTTTTATTTACATATTTTTATAATTTTGTGTTTTACTTTTTTGTTACTTCTTTTACTTTTTTACTTAGTCCCTCTATGGGACTTTCACTTTTTTCTCTCTGATCGCTTATAAAACATAGCAATGCACGAGCATTACTATGCTTTATAAATGGTCAGTGTTACACTGACATGCAAGCTTGATACACCATGCTATGAGCATGGTGTAACTAGTTAGCTAGCTCTGGTGACCTGAATATCATCATGACTATATCAGGTCACCATGGCAATGATCAGGCCCCCGCGATAATGTAGCAGAGACATCGATTGAAGAGCAGAGGGGGCTCGATCCATCTGCTTGCCTTCTAAATGCTGCGATCGCTATCGATCACAGCATTAAGCAGGTTAAACTTCTGGAGCAGTGAGGGCACCACTCCTGGCAGTGAGTTCCGAGTATCAGCTGTCATATCTGCTGAACACGCAGCGTTGATCGCGCACGCACACTGTACCTACCGACCTAAATGTATGGATACATCCAAGGCTGTGAAGGGGTTAAATAACGCTGTCAAAAAGATGGATAACAGCTGCGGGAGGTGCTCTGATCCACCAGCAGCTGTTAGAGGCACGTGACAGCTGATTAAATCAGCCATCACGTGCAGGCAAAAATGCGGGCTCAGTGTCGGAGCCCGCATTAAAGTCAGGGATGCAACGTAAATATCCGTCATATGTCGTGAAGGGTTTAATGATAACTGATGGGATTTTGTTAACAGTGTCCCTCTGTATTGTAAAGTGCTATGGAATATGGTGGTGCTATAGAAATAAAAATTATTATTATTATTATTAACAATTAGATTAGATTGGGGTGGATCTGCTCCTAAAATCTCCATCTGAACATAGCCTAAGTGTACATGCAACAAGGCATCTTTAAGAGGGGGGTCATTTTCCTGAACCGTCTTCTCCAACATCTTTTCATTAAATCTTGCTGTGCCCCAAACATCTTGGCTCTATGCTTTCAAATAAATAGGGTGGGTGGCTTCAAACAAAGCCACCTAACGAATAAATCTTTTAACCATCTCAAAGCTGTTAAAAGAAATGTTATAAGATGGAACGTGCACAGCACTGTCGGTGCGCTTTTGCTGCACTTCTTCAGGCAGCTTGTAAGTAGAATCTGCTTAAAAAAGATTCTGCAAGCACATTTCCTAAGAATGGAAAATGACCTGACCCTTTACCTGCAGAATGTGTTACCAAAGAAAACAGTAGAGGGCGTATGTGAGATTTCAGTATGGATAATATATGCCTTTAAATGCCTTAAAAACCAATAGAACAGAGTATAGTGAGGAGGAGCTGATGATCCACAGTGTTGAATGCTGCAGAGAGATCCAGGAGAATCAGAAGCATTGAGTGTCTACAGCATATAGGTCAGGGGTCTCAAACTCGCCAGAGTAAATGGGCCACACATAAAAAAAAATTTAAGCTGGAGGGCCGCATTCCTTCCAAACTTAATACAGTACAATGCTGTACCAAATACTCATACACACACGGCTCCGCTCCGTCCACCTCATACACACACAGCTCCGCTTCATCCACCGCGTACACACATGGCTCCACTTTGTACACTTCGTACACACACAGCTTCATTCCATCCACCTCGTACACACTTGGCTCCGCTCTGTCCACCTCGTACACACACGGCTCCGCTCCACCCACCTCGTACACACATGGCTCCGCTCCGTCCACCTCGTACACACATGGCTCCGCTCCATCCACCTCGCACACACATGGCTCCGCTCCGTCCACCTCGTAAACACATGGCTCTGCTCCATCCACCTCGTACACACATGGCTCCACTCCGTCCACCTCGTACACACACGGCTCCTCTCCATACACTTCGTACACACATGGCTCCACTCCGTCCACTTCGTACACACATGGCTCGCTCCGTCCACCTCGTACACACACGGCTCCGCTCCGTCCACTTCGTACACACATGGCTCCGCTCCGTCCACCTCGCACACACACGGCTCCTCTCCGTACACTTCGTACACACGCGGCTCCTCTGTGTACACCTCGTACACACGCGGCTCCGCTTCGTACACACACTGCTCCGCTCTGTCCACCTCGTACACACATGGCTTCGCTCCGTCCACCTCGTACACACATGGCTCCTCTCTGTACACTTCGTACACATACGGCTCTTCTCCATACACCTCGTACACACGTGGCTCCGCTTCGTACACATGCGGCTCCGCTTCGTACACACACGGCTCCACTCCGTACACCTTGTACACACACGGCTCTGCTCTGTACACCTTGTACACGCACGGCTCTGCTCCGTACACCTTGTACACACACAGCTCTGCTCCGTACACCTCGTACACACGCGGCTCTGCTCCGTACACCAAGCTCCATACACTTTATACACATACGGCTCCGCACACCTCGTACACACATGGCTGCGCTTCATATGTGTAGCCCTGGTGTTAGGCACACACAGTACCCTGGAGAGTGTGTGGCGAGACAGCAGTTTAATGCTAAATACCCATTCACTCAACATACACTAGACACACCCTTAGGGTAGTGTAGTTTACTATTGAGGGAGTGGTCAGGGTGTATGTTTGTGGAGTGATTTTTAGTCAGTTTAGTTCCTGTCTTCGGACGGAGCAGACGTCTGGAGTTTAGCTGGAGGGAGGAAGCAGTCCAGCCTGCTCTATCATCAGTTCAGAACGTGGAGGCTGGTACAGGTGGTCTAATTCACCTTAGCCTAGTCAGAGCTGTACCTTATCAGACTACATTGAAAGAAAGAAGAAGCTTAGTGCAGAAAGACTTCAGTCACCTGTCTAAAGGACAGTGAAAGGTTCAGAGACGTGCTCCTGCCTATTGATAACTGAGCATCTGTAACTAACTTTGAAGAAAGTGAATGAAGGAAGTAACTACCCGACTTTATGCTAGTGTGAGTGCTTATGCTACCAGCGAGGACAAGGCGAAAGGCACAGTGGATTATTGGAAAGGTGCGTTTGGGATTGAAGAAGTCCTGCACATTGCAACCGGTCACTGGGGACCGAAGGATCACTATTAGCTTCAAGCATAGTGGTAAGAAAACCAGGAATTTACCGGACCTTAGGTCGCGGCAAACAAGCCCCTTATAGTCAGTACGTAACTGGGGTCAGGGGGAGTGAAGACTTTGAGTCAGGCGCAGACAAAACAAGAATTCAGCTCTCTCGCAGGAAGGCTCCTAACACAAAACTGACTGGGCAGTACAGCTATGGATTAGCTGGAGTTGTTGAGGGAACTACGCTTCAGGCTGGTTGTACTCATTGTATTGGAAGTAAAGGAGGCCCCTAACTTGTCCAGCTGCTGTCTCAAGATACACTCTCCTTGGATCAGCCTCCCTGGGACCTGCCTGAACATCTTACAAGTAAAGGTATGGAAAGACGCTGACCGTGTGAGACTGTGTTATTTATCTGCACCCGACTTCACTAACTTCATAGACTTTGAGGGACCAGTCCCACCTGTAGGGGACTCGACATCTAGCTGCATCACCATCCCTCAGAGATCTACAGCAGCACTGGTACTAATTACCAGAAGACTACAGGTGGCGTCACGAACTGTATATAAACCTATCCCCTGTAAATATATCCCCAACATACGCCAGACCGCCCGGGCCACAGACCGAGCCACAGCTACCTGTGACAAATCCCATAGACTTCCATGGGCTCGGCTCTGAGTACCCCATTGCCCTGGTAACCCACAATTGTGGTGGCGGGTCGACACAAAAATTTGGCGTCACGAACAGGATGCGAAACTCGCAGAATTGCGAGCCCTGTGTGCCTAAGGAATTGTTTTTGTGAAAAAGGACTGTTTGCACTTTTGGCGCCAAAATCGCCATTTTTGTCGCCATATTCGCGCCCTCAGGCGCTGGAGAAGAAGGTGGGCGTACCTTCGTGGGCGTCTACCCCCAGTGGCGCGAAGAAAATGCCTGCCCTCTCAAAGTGCTATTACAACATGCGATCCTGCCCTACAGCAAAGGAGGTCCGCCTCCTCTTCACCTTCCCTGCGAGGAGGAGGAGACGCAAACCCCACCTCCACGGAAGAGACCGGATGTCTCCGCAGGAAGAAAAAAGAATTTTCTGGAACATCATGGAAGCAGGACGTGTGCAGCCGAGCAGGGAAGCGGAGGAAGGCAGGCCCCGTGCCCCAGCCAAGCTGCCACCAGCACAGGAGTTATCCATGGTCCTGCACCTGCAGCAGGCGTTGCTAGAGATTCAAGAAGAAAATGCACGCCTGAAGAAGATGGTCCAATACCAACCTGGCTTTGAAGAGATCGAGAGACGCCGGCGTACCCTGGAGCAGCGGAGGCTGTGGGACACGGTGATCTCTCCCCTCAACGACCCCCCACGATTCCAGTTTCCGAAGATTCTGCTGCCCAAGGCGAAGGAGCAACCGGAGGCTGCCCCCGAAAGTACCGATCCTGATCCCACCGGTGAAGCGGTGGAGGCGAAGGAGGTTGAGGAGGTACCGCCAGTTCCGGAACGCCCGCCCGGCCAGGAGGCCGCAGCAGATGATCGGTCCCCGGCAGGGACACCGGAGGGGTCCTGTCCGTCGTTACCAGACGTCGACTGGGACGAAATGGCGCGCCTGGATGACGTCGCTTATACCGCCCAGTGGGAATATGAGTGGCAGCGTCGTGAGGAGAAGCAGAAACGCCAGCAGGAGGAAGAGCGGGAAGCTCAGCGGAATCGTCAGCGACAACATGCGGAGCTGATCGCGGACAAAGAGAGTGTCCGGAGAGAGAAAGGTACCCTGAGGGAACCGCGGCGGCAGGGGTGTGTGACTGAGTTCCAGCTCCGGAAGGGCTGGGGCTTCATCCGTGAACCGGGCCTCTACCCAGGGGTCTTTGTCAGCAGGCGTGACGTAGAATCCCACCTGCCGCAAGGCCATCCCGGGAGGGACTTAGTAAATGGAGACCTTGTCACGTACACACGGCATTGGGGAATGAAGGGATGGTATGCCCTTAACGTCACCATCGTCCGTGACCCCGTCCCCGACGCAGGTAACGTCATCACTACCACAGCGTCCCCGTCTCCAGCTCAAGCAGTATCCGGCCGTGCCCCAGCATCGCCCCCTGCAAGCTCATCGCAAATTAAAGCAAGTTCTACATCGCAACTAGCGACCCAGTCTCAATCGCAATCCATGACACGGTCCATATCGTTAACTGTGATTGAAACGCAATCGGTGTCACGTGAGGAGAATGTACCCGTTGCGCCCCTAGAGGTTTGCACAAGAACTGTGGCGACCCAGACCCTAATCGCAGCGCATGATTTGTTAGTCCTGGGATCTAGGGCCCATTGCATTGTTCCAGCCCCCGGGGTGGAAAGTGTATTTGAAAATGAATAAATAGTAAAGAAGAATCGGTGAGATCCCTATAGGGTCTACCATAAGTAATATTGTAGAAAGTTTAAGAATGTTTTACAAAATTTTGCATAAGTTGAAGAGTATAACGTATATAATGCATATATATTTTGCTAACCGTAGAATGCCCGGCTGGGTAACCAGAAAAAGTTTGCACTTTAGTATAATAATGTGATATTATATCCATGTCTTTGGTTTTACAATGGACTTTGAGGTTGAGGACTGTGCCAACCCAGAACTTATTTGTACATAGTTGCGCTTCGGTGCCTTATCTTGGTTTTACATAAACCAGCACAACCACCTCTGAATACAAAAACCCGTGTGGTGTGGCACTGAGTGAGGTCTGCATTCGGATGTCCTGCAGCCCACCCAGGACCTACGTTGAAGGTTTGGTGCGGGTCCTTCACAAGTATACTGTATATTTATTAAATGCTATTTAATATTGTATTTTTCTCTAATGTTATTGTTTGCAACGTTCAAGACATCCTCACCTCCCGGATGGGACGAATTAATGTTATTGTTGATGTTTTCATGCATAAACAAAAATGTCTCTTTTGTATTTTACAGCCCGGGAGTGCTGTCTTTTACCATGGGGGAATGTGTAGCCCTGGTGTTAGGCACACACAGTACCCTGGAGAGTGTGTGGCGAGACAGCAGTTTAATGCTAAATACCCATTCACTCAACATACACTAGACACACCCTTAGGGTAGTGTAGTTTACTATTGAGGGAGTGGTCAGGGTGTATGTTTGTGGAGTGATTTTTAGTCAGTTTAGTTCCTGTCTTCGGACGGAGCAGACGTCTGGAGTTTAGCTGGAGGGAGGAAGCAGTCCAGCCTGCTCTATCATCAGTTCAGAACGTGGAGGCTGGTACAGGTGGTCTAATTCACCTTAGCCTAGTCAGAGCTGTACCTTATCAGACTACATTGAAAGAAAGAAGAAGCTTAGTGCAGAAAGACTTCAGTCACCTGTCTAAAGGACAGTGAAAGGTTCAGAGACGTGCTCCTGCCTATTGATAACTGAGCATCTGTAACTAACTTTGAAGAAAGTGAATGAAGGAAGTAACTACCCGACTTTATGCTAGTGTGAGTGCTTATGCTACCAGCGAGGACAAGGCGAAAGGCACAGTGGATTATTGGAAAGGTGCGTTTGGGATTGAAGAAGTCCTGCACATTGCAACCGGTCACTGGGGACCGAAGGATCACTATTAGCTTCAAGCATAGTGGTAAGAAAACCAGGAATTTACCGGACCTTAGGTCGCGGCAAACAAGCCCCTTATAGTCAGTACGTAACTGGGGTCAGGGGGAGTGAAGACTTTGAGTCAGGCGCAGACAAAACAAGAATTCAGCTCTCTCGCAGGAAGGCTCCTAACACAAAACTGACTGGGCAGTACAGCTATGGATTAGCTGGAGTTGTTGAGGGAACTACGCTTCAGGCTGGTTGTACTCATTGTATTGGAAGTAAAGGAGGCCCCTAACTTGTCCAGCTGCTGTCTCAAGATACACTCTCCTTGGATCAGCCTCCCTGGGACCTGCCTGAACATCTTACAAGTAAAGGTATGGAAAGACGCTGACCGTGTGAGACTGTGTTATTTATCTGCACCCGACTTCACTAACTTCATAGACTTTGAGGGACCAGTCCCACCTGTAGGGGACTCGACATCTAGCTGCATCACCATCCCCTCAGAGATCTACAGCAGCGCTGGTACTAATTACCAGAAGACTACAGGTGGCGTCACGAACTGTATATAAACCTATCCCCTGTAAATATATCCCCAACATACGCCAGACCGCCCGGGCCACAGACCGAGCCACAGCTACCTGTGACAAATCCCATAGACTTCCATGGGCTCGGCTCTGAGTACCCCATTGCCCTGGTAACCCACAATTGTGGTGGCGGGTCGACACAAAAATTTGGCGTCACGAACAGGATGCGAAACTCGCAGAATTGCGAGCCCTGTGTGCCTAAGGAATTGTTTTTGTGAAAAAGGACTGTTTGCACTTTTGGCGCCAAAATCGCCATTTTTGTCGCCATATTCGCGCCCTCAGGCGCTGGAGAAGAAGGTGGGCGTACCTTCGTGGGCGTCTACCCCCCAGTGGCGCGAAGAAAATGCCTGCCCTCTCAAAGTGCTATTACAACATGCGATCCTGCCCTACAGCAAAGGAGGTCCGCCTCCTCTTCACCTTCCCTGCGAGGAGGAGGAGACGCAAACCCCACCTCCACGGAAGAGACCGGATGTCTCCGCAGGAAGAAAAAAGAATTTTCTGGAACATCATGGAAGCAGGACGTGTGCAGCCGAGCAGGGAAGCGGAGGAAGGCAGGCCCCGTGCCCCAGCCAAGCTGCCACCAGCACAGGAGTTATCCGTGGTCCTGCACCTGCAGCAGGCGTTGCTAGAGATTCAAGAAGAAAATGCACGCCTGAAGAAGATGGTCCAATACCAACCTGGCTTTGAAGAGATCGAGAGACGCCGGCGTACCCTGGAGCAGCGGAGGCTGTGGGACACGGTGATCTCTCCCCTCAACGACCCCCCACGATTCCAGTTTCCGAAGATTCTGCTGCCCAAGGCGAAGGAGCAACCGGAGGCTGCCCCCGAAAGTACCGATCCTGATCCCACCGGTGAAGCGGTGGAGGCGAAGGAGGTTGAGGAGGTACCGCCAGTTCCGGAACGCCCGCCCGGCCAGGAGGCCGCAGCAGATGATCGGTCCCCGGCAGGGACACCGGAGGGGTCCTGTCCGTCGTTACCAGACGTCGACTGGGACGAAATGGCGCGCCTGGATGACGTCGCTTATACCGCCCAGTGGGAATATGAGTGGCAGCGTCGTGAGGAGAAGCAGAAACGCCAGCAGGAGGAAGAGCGGGAAGCTCAGCGGAATCGTCAGCGACAACATGCGGAGCTGATCGCGGACAAAGAGAGTGTCCGGAGAGAGAAAGGTACCCTGAGGGAACCGCGGCGGCAGGGGTGTGTGACTGAGTTCCAGCTCCGGAAGGGCTGGGGCTTCATCCGTGAACCGGGCCTCTACCCAGGGGTCTTTGTCAGCAGGCGTGACGTAGAATCCCACCTGCCGCAAGGCCATCCCGGGAGGGACTTAGTACATGGAGACCTTGTCACGTACACACGGCATTGGGGAATGAAGGGATGGTATGCCCTTAACGTCACCATCGTCCGTGACCCCGTCCCCGACGCAGGTAACGTCATCACTACCGCAGCGTCCCCGTCTCCAGCTCAAGCAGTATCCGGCCGTGCCCCAGCATCGCCCCCTGCAAGCTCATCGCAAATTAAAGCAAGTTCTACATCGCAACTAGCGACCCAGTCTCAATCGCAATCCATGACACGGTCCATATCGTTAACTGTGATTGAAACGCAATCGGTGTCACGTGAGGAGAATGTACCCGTTGCGCCCCTAGAGGTTTGCACAAGAACTGTGGCGACCCAGACCCTAATCGCAGCGCATGATTTGTTAGTCCTGGGATCTAGGGCCCATTGCATTGTTCCAGCCCCCGGGGTGGAAAGTGTATTTGAAAATGAATAAATAGTAAAGAAGAATCGGTGAGATCCCTATAGGGTCTACCATAAGTAATATTGTAGAAAGTTTAAGAATGTTTTACAAAATTTTGCATAAGTTGAAGAGTATAACGTATATAATGCATATATATTTTGCTAACCGTAGAATGCCCGGCTGGGTAACCAGAAAAAGTTTGCACTTTAGTATAATAATGTGATATTATATCCATGTCTTTGGTTTTACAATGGACTTTGAGGTTGAGGACTGTGCCAACCCAGAACTTATTTGTACATAGTTGCGCTTCGGTGCCTTATCTTGGTTTTACATAAACCAGCACAACCACCTCTGAATACAAAAACCCGTGTGGTGTGGCACTGAGTGAGGTCTGCATTCGGATGTCCTGCAGCCCACCCAGGACCTACGTTGAAGGTTTGGTGCGGGTCCTTCACAAGTATACTGTATATTTATTAAATGCTATTTAATATTTGTATTTTTCTCTAATGTTATTGTTTGCAACGTTCAAGACATCCTCACCTCCCGGATGGGACGAATTAATGTTATTGTTGATGTTTTCATGCATAAACAAAAATGTCTCTTTTGTATTTTACAGCCCGGGAGTGCTGTCTTTTACCATGGGGGAATGTGTAGCCCTGGTGTTAGGCACACACAGTACCCTGGAGAGTGTGTGGCGAGACAGCAGTTTAATGCTAAATACCCATTCACTCAACATACACTAGACACACCCTTAGGGTAGTGTAGTTTACTATTGAGGGAGTGGTCAGGGTGTATGTTTGTGGAGTGATTTTTAGTCAGTTTAGTTCCTGTCTTCGGACGGAGCAGACGTCTGGAGTTTAGCTGGAGGGAGGAAGCAGTCCAGCCTGCTCTATCATCAGTTCAGAACGTGGAGGCTGGTACAGGTGGTCTAATTCACCTTAGCCTAGTCAGAGCTGTACCTTATCAGACTACATTGAAAGAAAAGAAGACTTAGTGCAGAAAGACTTCAGTCACCTGTCTAAAGGACAGTGAAAGGTTCAGAGACGTGCTCCTGCCTATTGATAACTGAGCATCTGTAACTAACTTTGAAGAAAGTGAATGAAGGAAGTAACTACCCGACTTTATGCTAGTGTGAGTGCTTATGCTACCAGCGAGGACAAGGCGAAAGGCACAGTGGATTATTGGAAAGGTGCGTTTGGGATTGAAGAAGTCCTGCACATTGCAACCGGTCACTGGGGACCGAAGGATCACTATTAGCTTCAAGCATAGTGGTAAGAAAACCAGGAATTTACCGGACCTTAGGTCGCGGCAAACAAGCCCCTTATAGTCAGTACGTAACTGGGGTCAGGGGAGTGAAGACTTTGAGTCAGGCGCAGACAAAACAAGAATTCAGCTCTCTCGCAGGAAGGCTCCTAACACAAAACTGACTGGGCAGTACAGCTATGGATTAGCTGGAGTTGTTGAGGGAACTACGCTTCAGGCTGGTTGTACTCATTGTATTGGAAGTAAAGGAGGCCCCTAACTTGTCCAGCTGCTGTCTCAAGATACACTCTCCTTGGATCAGCCTCCCTGGGACCTGCCTGAACATCTTACAAGTAAAGGTATGGAAAGACGCTGACCCTGTGAGACTGTGTTATTTATCTGCACCCGACTTCACTAACTTCATAGACTTTGAGGGACCAGTCCCACCTGTAGGGGACTCGACATCTAGCTGCATCACCATCCCCTCAGAGATCTACAGCAGCGCTGGTACTAATTACCAGAAGACTACAGGTGGCGTCACGAACTGTATATAAACCTATCCCCTGTAAATATATCCCCAACATACGCCAGACCGCCCGGGCCACAGACCGAGCCACAGCTACCTGTGACAAATCCCATAGACTTCCATGGGCTCGGCTCTGAGTACCCCATTGCCCTGGTAACCCACAATTGTGGTGGCGGGTCGACACACATACACTTTGTACACACATGGCTCTGCTCTGTCCACCTCGTACACACACGGCTCTGCTACATCCACCCTGTAGACCACTCCTGACCCCACACATAAACTTACCCTCATCCAACACCATGACAACCAGCACAGACAGCAAAGTCCTGCATACACTGAGGACCCTGATCATGTGATCCCCTGACTCCTCCCCCTCCTGTGACCTCATCCTAGGTCCTGTGCACACAGAACAATCATCGCATGTTCCTGAATGCGCGCCTTCCACCTTCTACCTGCCTCAGGGACTGAGTGCGCTCCTGAATGCGGTAGTAAGCATGAGACGTGGTGCACAGCGGACTGCAGATCTCTGCCTCAGGGGCCGCATGCGGCCCGCGTGTTTAAGACCTCTGATATAGGTGGTACCTTAAGCCATGGGACTTTGTGAGTCATCTTAAGCAAAATATATTGATGGTCAACAGTAAGGGTCCCAGGACAGTAGTGGCAACAAGGAGGTTAGGGCAGCTGCTCACCTCTTCTTTGGGAAATCTCCAACTTGACTCCCTGTTTGAACCTAACCACAGATTTCAAATTCCAATAAAGGAATATACAGTCCAGCATAAGGATATAAAACTTTCTTTTTTCACGACTTAGTAGTTTAAATCCATCATGCAGAGCATAAGTGACAAGTGCAAATAGCTTACATGTCTTAATTGCTCCAAACACTCTTACTCATAAGGATGAGTGAATGTTCATTGGCTGAAACTGGCACGTGACACAGCTGTGAACAGTGGCGCCGATATCGCTGGTATGGCTCTATGGCGCCCTGAGGGTCCAGTCGCCACGGAGATGTTGCATCTCACCTGGAGGTGTGACACCTGACTCTCAGGTAAGGAGGAAGCACCCAATTGACTCCCACCACCTGCATCCAACATACACTATGCTGGCTGAGCACAGGCGGATGCTTCGGGAGGATGGTCTGACTCAGGCTGGTTAGAACAGGGTGTAGCTAGTTGGTGGGTGGAGCTTAGGCAGCACTTAGGCTGCGTGTTAGTTTAGAGAACAGTTGTGTGTCAGGCAGTCAGTGAGTGGGTACTGGACTGTCCTGCTGCTCCTTTGAGTTCATCTCGGGGAGCCGTGCTGTGGAGAGCGAATGGGTCCAGGGCAAGACAGCAATTAGAGCTGTGCCCCCATCCTGAAGAAGGAAGGACCAGGCAAACATCAGGGAACGGTCCCTAGATTAGCGGGAAGACTCAGGCTCCGCTAGTAACACCGACAACAGTGGTCACTTCACTGGGCCACTAGCCACCAAAATCTCACCGGATGGCAGCTTAGGGGTCAAGTACATGCAGAACGTTGGCACCGATCTGTGAACTGAAAAGGCCCAATACTCCCTTGTCCGAGGGCTCTGTGGTGGCGTGGTGCATGGTAGTAAGGAGAGTTAGCACAGAGAGAGAAGAAGCCGGAAAGGAACATACTGAAAGGGGAATCTTTGGAAGTGCGACTAACTTACCTGAGGGTTGCTGGACCACTCTCTTGGAGGACACAGTGCCCGACTGGTATCTGTATGTGCACAACAGACCGTGAGTAAAACCTTGAAACTGCAACAGAACTGTTTCCCTGATTATTCCAGCGACGCACACTCCCCTCTGCTACATCCTCGAGCACCATTCCTGCACTACCACATCTACCTGCCCTGGAAGTACACAGCCTCACCTGTAGGAGGCTTACCATCTAGCTGCACAACACTATCCCTTCCAGAGGACCTGCACAGCAGCGCTGGTCACCCTGACCAGGTACTACAGGTAGAGTCACGAAACATCATACAAACACTAATCCCCTGTAAATATTCCCCCCATTTATGGTGAGCGCCCAGGGCCACGGACCGAGTCGTGGCTGCCCGTGACATCCCCCATAGAAGTCAACGGGCTCGGTGCCGAGTACCCACGGCCCTGGTGGGCGGTTCATTTTTGGCGTCACAAACAGGATCCTGAAGCTTGTGATAAGCAAGTCCTGTGTGCCTAATCTGAACTGTTTTTGTGCTGGCGGCTCAGCTCCGTTGCAGAAGGAGAGTATACACTGATTTTATTATAAATTGTATCAGGTTCTGATTTGATTAAGCTGAGGTTGTCCTGTAGTGGATAATGCCTTTGAATAATGATAAAGTTAGATCACCACCACACTTCCAAGCTGTTGTAAGCCCCCTCCACCCTAATCCTTGGTAATCTGTGGACTCTCTAAAATCTATAACCCTTCACAAGGATTGCTCCAGTATAGTAGCACTGTATGTCTGCAGTTTATATTAGAAGCTGTGTGTTTGCTTCTGGTTATTCCTTCCCCGGTCTGGTCATACGAGGGTTAAATTTCTCTGCCTCGTTTTGGGAGCTGTGTAGCTATTTCTGTCCACTGCGGCCAGCAGGCAGCGTCAGTTATATTTGTTCCTCTGGCTTGAGCGGCAGACCCCATTATACTGATTTGTTCTCTGCCCTCTAACCTAATTCCTTTTCCCGCACTCCTCTGTGACTTCGCTCGTCCTAGTACTTGCTCTCGGTGTTGTGACCCCTTGGTATTTAACCCGGCTTGTCCTCTGACCTGTTTACTGTAATCCATCTCTGGCATTCCTGCTCTCGACTGGCTCTGACTTCTCTTGCCTGTTTCTGACCACGTGTATTGCTGTGAACTCTGGTACTTCATTTCCTCTCCGTTGCTGACTCGGCTTGTCTGATTACTCTTCCGCCACCTAGTGGCTCCTGCCTGCTGCATTGTGCTGCTATGCTGTTAGTTCAACCTCTCCTCCTTCACCAGTTCCATCTGGTGCAGGTTGGTCTATACTGCGCCGCAGCAGCATTACATTATGAGTGTGGGAGAAAACGCTCTCATTATTTTTTATTATGTACAGTCAGGGCCAGAAATATTTGGACAGTGACACAATTTTCGCGAGTTGGGCTCTGCATGCCACCACATTGGATTTGAAATGAAACCTCTACAACAGAATTCAAGTGCAGATTGTAACGTTTAATTTGAAGGGTTGAACAAAAATATGTGTTAGAAAATGTAGGAATTGTACACATTTCTTTACAAACACTCCACATTTTAGGAGGTCAAAAGTAATTGGACAAATAAACATAACCCAAACAAAATATTTTTATTTTCAAAATTTTGTGGCGAATCCTTTGGAGGCAATCACTGCCTTAAGTCTGGAACCCATGGACATCACCAAACGCTGGGTTTCCTCCTTCTTAATGCTTTGCCAGGCCTTTACAGCCGCAGCCTTCAGGTCTTGCTTGTTTGTGGGTCTTTCCCTCTTAAGTCTGGATTTCAGCAAGTGAAATGCATGCTCAATTGGGTTAAGATCTGGTGATTGACTTGGCCATTGAAGAATGTTCCACTTTTTTGCACTCATGAACTCCTGTGTAGCTTTGGCTGTATGCTTGGGGTCATTATCCATCTGTACTATGAAGCGCCGTCCAATCAAGTTTGCAGCATTTGGCTGAATCTGGGCTGAAAGTATATCCCGGTACACTTCAGAATTCATCCGGCTACTCTTGTCTGCTGTTATGTCATCAATAAACACAAGTGACCCAGTGCCATTGAAAGCCATGCATGGCCATGCCATCACGTTGCCTCCACCATGTTTTACAGAGGATGTGGTGTGCCTTGGATCATGTGCCGTTCCCTTTCTTCTCCAAACTTTTGGCTTCCCATCATTCTGGTACAGGTTGATCTTTGTCTCATCTGTCCATAGAATACTTTTCCAGAACTGAGCTGGCTTCTGGAGGTGTTTTTCAGCAAATTTAACTCTGGCCTGTCTATTTTTGGAATTGATGAATGGTTTGCATCTAGATGTGAACCCTTTGTATTTACTTTCATGGAGTCTTCTCTTTACTGTTGACTTAGAGAGAGATACACCTACTTCACTGAGAGTGTTCTGGACTTCAGTTGATGTTGTGAACGGGTTCTTCTTCACCAAAGAAAGTATTCTGCGATCATCCACCACTGTTGTCTTCCGTGGGCTCCCAGGTCTTTTTGGATTGATGAGTTCACCAGTGCTTTCTTTCTTTCTCAGGATGTACCAAATTGTAGATTTTGCCACTTCTAATGTTGTAGCAATTTCTTGGATGGGTTTTTTTCTGTTCTTGCAGCTTAAGGATGGCTTGTTTCATCTGCATGGAGAGCTCCTGTGACCGCATGTTTCCTTCACAGCAAAACCTTCCAAATGCAAACACCACACCTCAAATCAACTCCGGCCCTTTCATCTGCTTAATTGAGAATGACATAACAAAGGGATTGCCCACACCTGTCCATGAAATAGCCTTGGAGTCATTTGTCCAATTACTTTTGGTCCCTTTAAAAACAGGGTGGCACATGTTAAGGAGCTGAAACTCCTAAACCCTTCATCAAATTTTAATGTGGATACCTCAAATGAAAGCTGAAAGTCTGAACTTCAACTGCATCTGATTTGTTTTGTTTCAAATTCATTGTGGTAATGTCTAGAACCAAAATTAGATAAATGTTGTCTCTGTCCAAATATTTATGGACCTAACTGTAAATTATTATAATGATATTTTTTTTTTAATTTAAAGAGTATCAAGGTAGTTAGAAGGAATACAGAGGGTGCATAGGGTCTTATCTGAGATAAAAGAAATATTCGTGAGAGATAATCAAATTCACTCACCTATTATGGTTGTGTGAGACACAACCACTGCACTCAGCATTGGCGGCTGCTGCAAGCCCCGATGTGATGATCCTTTGCTAGGTGAAGAGAATGGGGCATCAGACTACGCTGCTCACCTGTCAGGATAATACAACAGAGGAGTCCAAGTGGATGTAATAGAGAATAGACTTTATTTCTACACGTTTTGTGGTGATCACACCACTTCCTCAGGACATTCTAGAAGATATAGAGATGTCAATGGATTTACATTTCAACAACCTGCATGCCCATATATCTGGTTGTAAGTAGAGGCGGGTGGATCTTACTAACAGACTTCCTGTAAAGAGTAACCGTCATTTTGATATTTGTTTCATAGATACAAATGGGTGTCATGCATCAGATTTAGCTAAGTAAGCTAAGCTGCAAGATCCATTGTTGTATGTTCTCCGTATAGTTTTATGAGCACCAACTGTCCTATCTCAGTAATGGGAATATTTGTTTTCGTTGAAAACAGATTTTACCCTTGAATTGAGAATTTTGAGAATGAATGAGGGAACAAAAGAAGCAGATGTCTTCGATAAGATTTATGGCAGAGTTTCTTATTTGCATGTATACTACTGATTTATGAACTAAATAAATAAAACTATTTAAAGTGAACCTGTCATCAGGATTTTGCTAAGTAAGGCCTCTTTCACACTTCAGTCGTGCAACGTCAGTCAAAATCCGCCAAAATTTGAAATTGGCGGATCCGCCATTTTCTTTTGGCGGATCCGCAATTTCCCCATAAACTTATATTACTGGCGGATCGTGGCGGATGGTCGTCCGCTGACTCCGCTTTTTGGCGGATCCGCCATATATTTGGCGTCCGCTGTCTCGATTGGACGGACAATGTAACGTTTTTTGTCTGCGTTGAAATGGCGGATGGTGGCGGATTTTGGCGGATCCGCCAAATCCGCCAAAATTTTACAATGTGTGTCAATGAGTGGCGGATCCGCCAATATCCGCCATTTGGCGGATACACACGGCGGATCCGCCTTTTTGGACTGCGCATGCTCCAAGTTGGATACATTTCCAGACAGGCCAAAACCAATATAAACAAGCCAGGTGACTCATTGCCACACATGAAGACAAGCAGCCAGACAAGACCAGACCTGCTCTTGAAGATCCTGCTCTATAGAGGCTGGAATCAAGCCACAAGCCACAAGACCCAAGCCACAAGACCCTGCCTGAAAAGTCTGATAGCCCAGCTGAATCCTGCAAACACTTGGTGTGAGTATAGACTGTATAATGCCTTCATATGTGATTGCTGGTGTGTGTGTGTGTGTGTGTGTGTGTGTGTGTGTGTGTGTGTGTGTGTGTGTGTGTGTGTGTGTGTGTGTGTGTGTGTATTTTCATACATTGTATTCATGTTTTTTTTTTGCCAGCATGTATTTTTAACTCCTTTTTTTTAAACATTACTTTTCTTGATGTAGTGTTTTTTTTTGTGTGGGTGGGTATTCATGCATGTTTGATAGTGTTTTGTTCATTTAAATTTTTTAAACACAATAGTCATTTTTAATACATATTACATGCTGTACAATTTTTTTGAAGTGTGTGTGCATGCATGTGTAATAAAGTGTTATTTTGACATTACTGTGATAATAAAGTGTGTTAAAGCTCATACTAAAAAAAAAAAAAAAAAAAAAAAAATTAATAAAAAATCTCCAATAAAAATGTCCGTAGTATTTTTTCATATATTTTTATAATTATAATGCACAGGGGTGTATTGCTTTTTAAATATTACTCAAAACATAAAATGGTTTTCAAAAAGGTCATGTGATGCAAAGGTATTGTAGTGTATACAACTGGGGTTACAAAAGTATAGAAAGTACATGGTGTGGCAGACAATGTGGTATATAAAAAGTCAATGGGTGTATACAAAGGTATACAAAGTAAATGGTGTGCATACATAGACAATGGGGTATAAAAAGTCAATTGGTGTATACGAAGGTATAGAAAGTACATGGTGTGCATACATAAACAATGTGGTATATAAAAAGTCAATTGGGTGTATACGAAGGTATAGAAAGTACATGGTGTGCATACATAAACAATGTGGTATATAAAAAGTCAATTGGGTGTATACGAAGGTATAGAAAGTACATGGTGTGCATACATAGACAATGGGGTATATAAAGTCAATTGGTGTATACGAAGGTATAAAAAGTACATGGTGTGCATACATAAACAATGTGGTATATAAAAAGTCAATTGGGTGTATACGAAGGTATAGAAAGTACATGGTGTGCATACATAAACAATGTGGTATATAAAAAGTCAATTGGGTGTATACGAAGGTATACAAAGTACATGGTGTGCATACATAAACAATGTGGTATATAAAAAGTCAATTGGGTGTATACGAAGGTATAGAAAGTACATGGTGTGCATACATAGACAATGGGGTATATAAAGTCAATTGGTGTATACGAAGGTATAAAAAGTACATGGTGTGCATACATAGACAATGGGGTATATAAAGTCAATTGGTGTATACGAAGGTATAAAAAGTACATGGTGTGCATACATAAACAATGGGGTATATAAAAAGTCAATTGGGTGTATACGAAGGTATAGAAAGTACATGGTGTGCATACATAGACAATGGGGTATATAAAAGTAAATGGAGTATACAAAGGTTTATAAATTCCATGGGGTGCATGCAACATTATCTGGGGGGTATCAGTGTAATCGTTGAGGAGACAGTGCCAGGTTGACAGTCTGCAGTTGAGTGATAAGTATATTGTCAAATGGTTATCTCTTGTATTGTTGCTGGCCTTTTTACAGATTGAGTGTGACAGTCTGCCACAGAAGACAAGGACAGGACAGTCGGCCAGTGTTAAACGGAACCAAGTTGAGTGTGATGTAAGTATATTGTCATTTGAGCGTATATAACTATTATATTGGCTAAAATGCCTTTATACTTACAGATTTCTTGGCACAGTCTGCCATAGGACAGAGGACAGTCGGACAGAGGAGAGTGAAACTGGAAAAAGTTCACTGTGATGTAAGTATATTGTCATTTGAGCGTATATAACTATTATATTGGCTAAAATGGCTTTATCCTTACAGATTTTTTGGGACAGTTTGACAGTTGGACAGAGGACATTCGGCCACTGGAGAGTCTCACAGAACCAAGTTGAGTGTGATGTAAGTATATTGTCATTTTAGCGGACATAACAAGTATATAGGCTAAAATCGGCTTTATACTTACAGATTTCTTGGCACAGTCTGCCATAGGACAGAGGACAGTCGGACAGAGGAGAGTGAAACTGGAAAAAGTTCACTGTGATGTAAGTATATTGTCATTTGAGCGTATATAACTATTATATTGGCTAAAATGGCTTTATCCTTACAGATTACTACAGTCTGCCACCAACAGTTTGAGGACAGTCTGCCACAGAGGACAGTGAGCCACAGGACAGTCATCCAGACGCAAGTTGAGTGTGATGTAAGCATATTGTCAATTGAGCTGTTATCTCTTTTGTATTGTTGCTTAATAGGCTTTATGCTTACAGATTAATTGAAGGACCCAGTCAGGCCCAGTTGTTCAAGTATGTCTTCTTCTGGAAGCCCCCAGCCACAGCGTAGGCGAACAGAGGTAATTATTATTTTTTTGTTCACTGTTGAGAAAATTATTTTCCAAACTATATGTATGTATTATGTCTTCACAGGAAGCTGAAGAAGAGGGGCTTTCAGAAGCAGACGGTCAGGGTGGAGAAATAACTGGAGCGGGTGCGCAGAGTGTAAGTTTTTTATATAGGCAGATCATCACCTAATGTAAACAACCAAAAAAAAATAACACACACAATACATACTGTCATTTATAATTTGGATTTTTTTGTTTTTAAATGTTTTCTAGTCTTCAGAATCCAGGTCTTGTAGGAGAGTTCCTCCAAGGACCTCCCATGGTCATCGGCATGAGCGTCGCCGCGGTCAGAAAGTAAGTTTTTTTTTTTTTGGTGTTTACTTATTTAACGTGATGTAGCTTATTTTTTTTCTTTTTTTTTTTAAACACAGGCTTCACGGCGTGCTCCCGATACAGATGGTGAGGATGGGGGAGGGATCGACGTAGACATCCTCATCGAAGAGGTCCAACATCGGGAGGCGCTGTGGAATATGGCTGACCGCAGGCATTCTGACCAAGTTATTACCCGACGGCTATGGGAGGAAGTATGCAGCCTGGTGATGGAGAACTGGGGGGAACTCAATGATCGAGACAAGGATCTTGCACGTAAGTATTCACAGTTGAGTAATGAATTTTGAAGAATGTTATGTGTAGGATACAAAAACAATTTTTTTCCTTTTTATTTCCAGGTGACCGGGTTATCACACGGTGGCGGTCACTCAGGGATCGCTTCAAGAGGGAATTTAACAAAGAGATGCAGGCAAGGAGTGGATCATCAGGACGCAAGAGCAGATACAAATACGCCCAAGCCTTGTCGTTCCTGCGATCAACGATGGTCAGCAGAAGGTAAATATTTCACAACACATTTATGTATGACAAAAGTAAAATGTGTCTAACCATATTTTATAATTTCAGAAAGGTGAATGTATAAATATATTTAATGTTTTTTTTTTTTTTTATTTGACAGCACTGTCTGCAGCACTCTAGAGCCTGGTTCTCAGTTTGTTCCCTCTGGAGCGATCCCTCTGGAGTCCGCCGCCGGGGACCACGTCGATAGACCTGACCCCTATGCACCTTCCCTCTTGGCAGGTACCTCCGCCCCATCCACCAGCACTAGAGTTGCAGGGCAGACTTCGTCACATGAAGCTGCAGGTGATGAGTTGGAGTTCCCTTTACCTTACCCTGCTGACACTGCCACCACACCTAGACGGCAGCGTCATCGAGGTCAGGAAAGGAGCTATGCATCTGATTTTTTGCATCTGAATGCATCCTATCAAAACACTACCAAACTTTTAAAAGATCAATTTAAAGATGGGTTTGCTCTATTGAGCAAAAACATTGCTGAACTCAGCAGTAAAATTGATAGGATGCAGTCAGATGCAAACATGGAGCCGAGACACTTTTTTTTCAGTCCGTTCTCAAGCACATGGAAAATCTTACTCCTGACCTGCAGATGCATGTGATGCAAGGCTGCCATAATTCTCTAGTGCAGGCAGTATCACGAGCCCATCAAATTACCCACCCAATTCCTACACCTTCCCCACTTCAACCTGCCACCCATCCAGCAGCAGCAGCAGCTGCCTATCTACCTGCCACTCATTCAGCTGCAGCCTATCCAACTGCTGCACATTCAGCTGGCAGCCATCAAGCTACAGCCAATCCTCCTAATACTCCTTCCCCATTTCAATATTCCCAATATTTTAATTCCCCCTTTCCATTTTCACCGTTAACTTCACCGTACCCCATTCCACCAACACCTTCACCATTCCTTCCTCAAACCTCTTCTGCTCCTCAACTGCCTTCCCAACCTAATGTTTTTCCCTCCACTTCTGATCCTATCCAACCTGCTAATCCATCCCCCACTATCGACGTGGTCCATCCTGTCAGCCCCTCCGCTAGTATCTCCACCCAACAGTATACCTCTTTGTAAATATGTCTATAGTGCTGCTATAGTGCTGTGAATGTATATAGTGCTGTGAATGTATATATTGTAGAGTGTTGTGTATGTATATATTGTTGTGTATGTATATATTGTATAGAGTGTTGTGTATGTATAGAGTGTTGTGTATGTATATATTGTAGAGTGTTGTGTATGTATAGTGTTGTGTTGTGTATGTATATATTGTATAGAGTGTTGTGTATGTATAGAGTGTTGTGTATGTATATATTGTAGAGTGTTGTGTATGTATAGAGTGTTGTGTTGTGTATGTATATATTGTATAGAGTGTTGTGTATGTATAGAGTGTTGTGTATGTATATATTGTATAGAGTGTTGTGTATGTATAGAGTGTTGTGTATGTATATATTGTATAGAGTGTTGTGTATGTATAGAGTGTTGTGTATGTATATATTGTATAGAGTGTTGTGTATGTATAGAGTGTTGTGTATGTATATATTGTAGAGTGCTGTAAATATATGTATATATTTCTGTAAATTTCTGTATATAAGTTTTTTGACCAATTCTTTTTGAAAATGTTTGTGAAAATAAAACACATTTTTTTTGAAAAATAAAATTTATTTTGTTGCAAAACATGTCTTGTCTTTTTTAATAACTGTTTTCAACATGAAAGGTTATAACACAATCAACATTAGGGTACAGATAAACACACATCACAAAAAGTGGTAAAAGTAAGTAAAGCAATGCAGAGTATATTACACCATGTCATCCTGCCAGTCCACCCTTCCATCAGGAGACATAAAATAGTCCGCAAACTTATCACGCATTTGGGCCACAGATCCTGAACTACGGAAACTAATGTTCGTGTAGTCCTGCAATGTGGTCCCAGGCAAATCTTCATCCATGTTGACATGTTCTTTTGAGATAACAAAATTGTGCAGGATGACACATGCCTTCACAACATGGTCCACAGTCTCGCTTTGTAATTTAATAGCAGTCAGCAGTACCCTCCATTTGGCGGTTAAGATCCCAAAAGCGCATTCAACAACTCGTCTAGCCCTTGTTAATCTGTAATTAAAGATTTTTTTTCTTTGGTTCAATCCATGGCTGCCATAAGGTTTTAATAAATGTGTTGAAAGCTGAAAAGCCTCATCTCCCACACAAACAAAGGGCAATGCAGGGCCACAGGTTCCAGGGAGTGGTCTTGGAGGCGGAAACTGGAAGGTATCCCCATATAGGCGACGTCCCATAGGAGAATTTTTAAATACTTGCGAATCATTTGAACGCCCATATGCACCAATGTCAACAGCAATAAACTGGCATCTGGCGTCCGCAATGCCCATAAGTACTATTGAAAAATACTTTTTGTAATTAAAAAAAAGAGATCCAGATCCAGTGGGTTTTACAATCCGGATATGTTTGCCATCCACGGCACCAATACAGTTGGGAAACTGGCATATATCCATGAACTGGTCTGCAATTTCTAGCCATCTCTGCTGTGTTGGCTCAGGGAGGAATTCATTGCACAAACAATCCCACAGCGCCTGACAAGTTTCTTTAACAATACCGGAGATAGTAGAAATCCCAAGACGGTACTGAAAGTGCAGAGATGTAAATGATTCCCCTGTAGCCAGAAATCTGCAAAAAAGGAGAAGAAATAAATTAAAGAAATAAATTAAACCAAAAAGAAACCAAAAAAAAAAAAAATCCCCAAAAAAAAACAAAAAAAAAAACATTGTAAAGGATTTTTTTTAAAAATAACTTACCGGATTGTGACCATCAGCCGCTCTGCTGGAGATATTGCAAACCGAAGTGCAGTGTCCTGTCTCCGAATTCTTCCTTCAATTCGTGCAACCAAAAGCTCGAAATTTTCCGCACGCATTCGCACATAATTAAAAAATTTGCTGGGGTTCATCCTCAACTCCATATACAAGGTCGAATACACCCCACGGGTCATCCGCCTGGCATTTATGGGATGGATCCACATCCGTCTCTGCCGACGACACAGTATCCGACGTCTGGCTTCCTCCTTCTTCTGAACAATCCTTGCCAAACGATTGCCCTCCACTCTAAAATCCTCGCAAATCTTCTCCATATTCTCAAAAATAATCTCCATCTCCATCGCTGCCACTAGCTCAAAACCCTTTCAAATAATCTGGTGTAAATACACCCTATTTATACGTTTCAACGTATAACAGTAGCCAATCACAGTACATATTATTTATTTTTAGCCAATCATGATGGAGTACTCCCCTTCTGAATAACGGATCCGCCAAAAAGCGGATGGGAAAACGGATGAAACTGAGTCAACGGATCCGCTATTTTGACGGAACCGTTAACGGATCCGTCAAAATAGCGGATCCGTTGACTCAGTTTTTCTTTATTTTTGGCGGATCCGTCAATCCGCCACGATGTCGGACAGTGACTGACGTTGCACGACTGAAGTGTGAAAGAGGCCTAAGCTACAGGCATTGTAACGTTGGTGCTGTTACACTGATTAAAATGATTCCTGGGGTGAAGAAATTTGTTTTGTGTTTCTTGTGTAATCGCCGTTAGAAGTTTTCAGTTAATGAGATTCTCGTGCTTCGGGGCGGGACTGTGGGTGGCTCTTTTTTTGGTGCTCTGGCCCCATCGTCCTCATTGTGGCTTAAATGACAGGTCACTGAACCTTCCCTGACCTGCCTCCTATTACTTGTATAAATAAAGCTTACAAAAACCACAAGATGAATTTCTTTAACCTAGGTATCATTTTAATCAGTGTAACAGCGACAACCTGACAATGCCTGTAGTTTACTTAGCAAAATCCTGTTGACAGGTTTGCTTTAAGTCAAAAGCTTAAAGAAGCCTTCCTCCTCCCATCAAAGTTTTTATCCACTTAATATATTGCAGTCATTATATTATACTGCACTGTCTACTTACAATTGCTCATTGTAAGTAGACAGTGCAATGGGACATTCGGTATTAAATGGACTACGACGGACAAGGAGTATATGTTGGTTTATTATTTTTGATTGTTTGCAGGAGACCCAGGCGTCGGGGATTAGGTGTTCGGTGAGTATATATTTTGTATGTGAATATGTATGGAATTATGTAAATGTTTTGATTTTTTTTACAATTGAACACAGGCGCCGGATGATAAGGGTATGTTTCCACGTAGCGGAAACATACCGGATTAGCTGCGGATTGAACGCTGCGTCCTACCGCAGCGTTTAATCCGCAGCGGCCAGATGTTCCTGCATAGTGGAGTGGATTTTATGAAATCCCATCTCAACTATGTGTCCGATTACGCGGGTGACACACCCGCGAAACCGGACATGCGGCGCGTCTTTTTAGACTGCAGCATGTCTATTTACCTTGCGGCGATGGAGTGTCGCCGCAAGGTAAATAGCACAGTCCTATGTAGCGCTGCGGCGAATCCGGATGTGTTCAATGAACACATCCAGCATCACCGCGTGTTCAGAAGGGGGCAGGGCTTTGGGCGGAGCTGGGTTTCCGCTCCGTCAAAAACGCCTGCTATCTGGAACGTGGAACCATACCCTAAACTATTCTACCATCATCGGCTCATGCGGTCTCTGTTATATGTGACAAAAGACATAGCCAGATGGGAGTAGTAGTCCCATCAGACAACGCCTAAGTACAATCACTATGGGCTGTTCATCAATTGGGTACACACACACAGACACAGATAGACAGACACAGACAGACGAAGACACACGCAGACAGACACAGACACACACATATTCTCCGCCCACACATATTCTACGCCCACACATATTCTACGCCCACACTCTTCCTCCTTCTGACATCATTTCCTTTAACAATTCGCTGCGTTTTTGGCAGCAAATAAGCTGTAAATACGCAACAAAGACGCAAACCTTTTTACACCTGCGTTTTTGCTGCAGATTTGACTGACTCAATTGAAGTCAATGAGACAAAAAAGCTGCAGAAACGCAAAAAGAATTGACATGCTGCAGAAAATAAAATGCTGCAAATATGGATGAAAATTTACTGATCATGTGCACAACACTTCAGAACTGTCATTGAATTACCTTTCATTAGTATTCCATTGCGTTTTTGGACCACTTTCCAGGGCACTTTCTCGTGTAATATTTTAATGTGGCAATGCTAAATCTGGACTGCAGAGGGAGGAGATGAGAGATAAAGATGACTGTATATTGTTCATAAGCTGGTAGATATTGCTGGCTCATAGATTTCTGTATGTGCAGTCAGTGGAAGTTTCTTAAGCGACAGTTCTTGACAGAAAAAGAAAGAAGGTTGTGTTTAGAGCCCAGGAGAGGGAAGTTAGTAAAGTCATACACTGAGCAGAGCCGGGAGAAGACCAGGTTCAGTGCATTCCTGTATTCATGCGTAGTAGAGTTATTAGGCTATGTGCACACGCTGCGGATTTAGATGCGGATCCGCTGCATTTTTGGACGAGCGGAATTGCATGAAATCCGCAGTGTCGTGCACAGTCAATGATAGTCTATGTGAATTTCAGGTTTGGTGTGCACATGCTGTGGAAAAATATGCGCGGATTTGCAGCGGTTTTTTTCCACAGCATGTCAATTCTTTTTGTGGATCTGCAGCGTTTCTGCACCAATTGACTTGCATTGAGTCAGGCACATCCGAGACTATGTGTGTGGGCGGAGACTGTGTGTGTGCGGTGAATATGTGCGGGTCTGTGTGCATGGGTCTGTGTGTATCTATGTGTGTGTGTGCGGGTCTGTGTGTGGGTGCGGGGTTGACAACTGTGTGTGTGTGCGTGTCTGTGTGTAGGCAGGCATTGTCCAATGGGACTACTAGTCCCATCCGGCTATGTTTGCTACAGTGACATCAGTAGCCGGTGATGGGACAGTAGTAGTTCCATCATCCAGCTTCTGTGTTGAATAGTAAAAAAAAAAAAAAACACATACATACTCACCATACTGCTAATCCCCGACGCCTCGATCACCTGTAAAAAAAAATAAAATAATAAATTTAAATGTAACCGTATACTCCCTGTTCCGACATAATCCATATATTAACGACTGTCCCACGATGATCTCCCGTGGAGAGCTGTCACATCGGAAGAAGTGACCGCTCTTCAGGGGCCTCCGGTGATACAATGAGGAAGGTATCCTTCTGCTCTGTATCACTCCACCATCAGGTCACAGGAGTTCATCCTGTCACTTGTGGCCCTGCTGCATGGGAAAATTCTCATGCAGCATTGCCGTCAAGTGAGAGGATGAACTCAAGTGACCCCTCAGTGATAACACTGCAGTAGCCATTGTCTCCTGACAGTGTGTCACTGGAGGCCCTATAGAGAGGTCACATCTCCTGATGTGATAGCTCTATAGGGGAGATCGTCGTGGGACACTCGTTATTACATGGATTACGTTGGAACGGGGAGTATACGGTTGAGTTTATTATTGTATTTTTTTGCAGGTGTTCGAGGGCGTCGCAGGAATTAGATGTATAATAAAGATGGGAAAATGTGTTGTGTTTTATTTCATTAAAATACCGGCTGTGTGATTATTTTACCCATTTACAACTATAGGATTAGTAATGGATGCCTCTCCATTACTAACCGGGCTTGATGTCACCTTACAATACAAAGGTGACATCAACCCCTTATTACCCCATATGCCACCACTACAGGGCAGTGGGAAGAAAGAGGCTAAGTGCCAGAATTGGTGCATCTAAGAGATGCGCCACTTCTGGGGCGGCTGTGAGCTGGTGTTTGTAGCCGGGGGGCAACATCCATGGTTCCTTCCTAGGCTATGAAAATCAGCCCATAGCTGTCTGCATAGCCTTTCTGGCTATTAATTATAGAGGGACCCCATGTCATTTTTCGGGAGTCCCCCTATTTTAATAGCCATTAAAGGCTAAATATACAGCTGCGGGCTGATATTCATAAACTAGGAAGATCCATGGGTATTACCCGATTCCCAGGCTATAAACATCATCCCCCAGTCGCTGGATTTCCCTCTCTGGCGCAGAAAATTGCGCGGGAGCCCACGCCATTTTTTCTTCTATTTTTTTTTAAATTAAACAGATATTGCGCTTAAGGCCAGGTTCACACTTGCAAGAAACTCGCACGAGTCTCGCACCTTAATACCCAGCACTGCCGTCGGCACTCGGGATCGGAGTGTGCGGCTGCATGTATTTCTATACAGCTGAACGCTTCGGTCCGAGTGCCGGCGGCAGTGACGGGTATTGAGGTGCGAAACTCGTGTGATTTTCTCGCAAGTGTGACCCCGGTCTAACGCAGATTTTTTTCTATCTATAGATATATCAATAGATAGGTCGATCTATCGATCTATCTATAGATATATCTATCTGTAGATTATCTATCCATCGATCTATCTATAGATATATCTATCTGTAAATTGTCTATCCATAGATATATATTTATCTATCTATAGATATATTTATCTATCTATAGATATATCTATCTATAGATAGACTAAGATATTGACTAAGACTGTGTTGTGAGGTCGAAACGTTGCACCACATGGTGCTGGATTAAAGCCCACAATTTTTCCTTGAACTGGAGTGCTGCCTGATTTTTTTCCATTTATATTTTGCGTTGGACAACCGCATTACTCAGGAAGTATTGCACCCAAAATCTGCTCAAGTTTCTGCTGCTATCTGTCTTTTCTATTTATCTATAGATACATCTATCTATAGATCTATATATCTATCTATAGATATATCTATCTATCTACCTATCTATAAATATAGCTACTGTATCTATCTCTAAATATATCTATCTATCTATAGATATATCTATCTATCTATCAAAAACACTAGTGCATGCCCTTATTATCTCCTCGACTACTGCAACCTCCTACTCTCCGGCCTCCCCTCTAGTACCCTGGCACCACTCCAATTCATCCTACACTCTGCTGCCCGACTAATCCACCTGTCTCCCCGTTATTCCCCAGCCTCTCCCCTATGCCAAGCACTTCATTGGCTTCCTATCGTCCAGATGCTCCAGTTCAAAACCTTAACTATGACATACAAAGCCATCCACAACCTGTCTCCTCCATACATCTGTGACATGGTCTCCCTGTACTTACCTACACGCAACTATCGTTCCTCTCAAGATCTCCTTCTCTACTCCCCTCTTATCTCTTTTTCCCCCAATCGCATACAAGACTTCTCCTGTGCTTCCCCCATACTCTGGAACTCTGTACCCCAACACATAAGACTCTCGCCTACCATGGAAACCTTCAAAAAGAACCTGAAGACCCACCTCTTCCGACAAGCCTACAACCTACAGTGACCCTCAGTCTACTGAACCACCGCACGACCAGCTCTACCTTCTCCTAGTGTATCCTCACCCATCCCCTGTAGATTGTGAGCCCTTGCGGGCAGGGTCCTCTCTCCTTCTGTACTTGTGTGTGCCTGTTTTGCTCATGTTTATTGTACTTGTTATATTTGCCCCTTTTCACATGTAAAACGCCATGGAATAAATGGCGCTATAAAAATACATAATAATAATAGATAGATAGATAGATAGATAATAGATAGATAGATAGATAGATAGATAGATAGATAGATAGATAGATAGATAGATCTATAGATGTGTCTATCTATAGATCTATCTATCTATAGATCCATCTATCTATAGATCTATCTATCTATAGATATTCACTGATATTTGTTTTGTGGTGTAAACATTTAGAACATGGTATATGATGATATTATGGAGTTCAATGGAGTATGTAAAAAGAATAGATTGGACAAAGAAATTACATCACAATTCTTTTTTTTGTTAAATAACATATCTTTATTTAGCTTACAAAAACGCATACAAATCCATGGATTTTTACCTGCGTTTTGTGCCAAGAGAGGTAGAATCTGAGCAGAAAATTCCACAGGCAAATCCGCAACGTGTGCACATACCCTTAGGCTGTAAAAAGCCAGTAGATGAGGGTACATAAAGAATATGCGTAGCAGATGCTGAGAGTGGATTATCATTTGTTTTTTTTTAAATCCCCCATGATGTGAGTGGGATGTCACAGGTTAGAAAGTATGGAAGCCAGATGGCAAAGTCCAAAACCAACCAGTTCCAATCAACAAGATTCTGGCGAATTTGCTGACAGGGCAACTGAGTTTAACGAACAGGTGGTGTCACTTTTCGCTGTCTGATCCCATTTTTGAGTTGGGCACAAAAATGTGGTTGACTGCATTTTTATGCGTGCATCCGTCCCGTCCCCTGCACTGTCTTTCCGGCCACTCAGTGGGAAGAGAACCACAGTATGAGTCCATTCATTTGATTGTCGCTGTTCTGCAGTTCGCCGCACAGTGAGTGGCTGAGGAGCACAACCGGGTAGGGACTGACAGTCAAGGGGACACTTTGCTGAATCAGTGCTGTGACTTTTTCATTCTTAAGATCAGTGTTGGTATAGGACGGGCTGGATCATATCAAACCTAAATATGCTGTCATCTATTGAAATGAGATGTAAATATCTATTTTAATTTATTTTGAGTTGACCATATTTCTTTATAATGCTTCTTTGCTATTATTCACCCAATAATGTGTTAGAAAAGGCAAAAAATATTATTACATAAGAGAATTATTTTAATCAGTGTTGGTAGGTCACCACCCTAAGCTCACGATACATGTTGTATTGTCTGAGACTAAATGATAAACCCAAGAGTGTTATTACCCAGAACATCCCATAATGCGATGGAATATGACAGCATGTGTTATGGAGTACTAGATGGTGGCCTGATTCTAATGCATCGGGTATTCTAGAATATGTATGCGGCCGACCGTGCGCGCCTAAGCAGTGAAGCAGTGTTTAAATGGGTTGTGCACTACTTTAAATTAACGTTACTTTGTATCTCTCCAGGGCACCGAATGAATTTTGTTATGACGTCACGTTGTGAATAGTGCTTGTGACAACATCGCAGACGACGCACAGCTAGCACAAGTTGCCTCTCCACTTCCTCCACCTTAACATCACATACAGTACAGTCCTCAGATGTGGCACTTCAATCACCCATTTCCCCCTGTGTCACAACTCTCCTTCCGCCCAACTAACCCAGAGTACAATATATTTTTTTAAATCTAGTGGGTTGCCTGTGTGGATGTTAGAGCCCCATTATGCTATTTCAACTCTGGGGAAATCAATGCCACTTTAATGGTGTCTGCCTCTAATTTTTGGAAATGTGTGGACTCCAAGTTGGGTCTCCCTCATGTGTGTTGTCTGTAGCAGTATGGCTCCCAGAACGTCAGGCCTGAACTTACTTTCAGTCAACTACCTGTGTTATTTTCCTTAAATTTTTCTCCCTATAGTAGTCTACGAAACAGATGTTTGTGCCACCTGAATGTGGCTGAGCAGAAAAGTAGTTTGAGCTGTTGCATGACGTTTCAGGGCACCCAACTTAGCAGGCCTACACTGTTCCCTCACCCACCTCTTAATTTGAACTTCAATTCAAAGCTGTAAATGCTTGCCAAGATTCTTGCTCATGAATGGCCCCTGCCTGATTGTTGCTGTGCCATTATAAAATTTCTACTGTAGATCAGCTTGTGCAGCGCTTGCCATCTACTAGATCACATGCTCCTTCTGGACCTCATCTACAAGGCATATTGCTGTTCATCTGCCAAAGAAAGGGAGTTGAGTAGCCTGTCCAGTAACAGAAGCTGTCAGTTGTCTTTGGATAGGACGAGATGGTGTTTGTTGAGTAGAGCTTCCAGTAACATTACCACCTACCCCACATACACCTGGAACACCAAAGCTATTCCCTCTTCCACGGTGACCTTTTTCCCACTCAGGTTGGATGTACCCTTCCCCTCTTTTAACCAACAACTTCAAAACCCTAGGCCCGCACCTGTCAGTCACCTGTCGGTAAATTAACAATCCGTATTTATTTGCCTAGATAGTGTGTCTGGACCACACAATTAGCACAAAGGATTTAGATGCTGAAATGTGGACTCCTGGATGGACAACACAATTAGCACAAAGGATTTATATGCGGAAATGTTTACTTCTGGCTGGACCACACAATTTGCACAAGGGATTTAGATTCTGAAATGTGGACTCCTGGCTGGACCACACTATTAGTAGAAAGGATTTAGATTCAGAAATGTGGCCAGGTGTCTGGACCACATTATTTCAATGAGGAGAGAGAAATAAGCCATTGTCAGACACCAATAGTGGCAGATTATCTCCTTTGAGAACAAAAGGATTAGTTTAGGAGAAGGAGAGGAGTTAAGACCCCGTCTCACACAGCGATCTCGCTAGCGAGATCGCTGTTGAGTCACTCGTTTTGTGACGCAGCAGCGATCTCCACAGCGATATCGCTGTGTGTGACATTCAGCGACGATCAGCCCCCCTGCTGGGTATCGCTGATCGTCGCTGAATGTCCTGGACTTTTTTTTTGATTGCTGGTCTCCCGCTGGCCAGCACGCATCGCTGCGTGTGACAGGCGGGAGACCAGCGATCTGCTGGTAACCAAGGTACACAGCGGGTTTCCAGGCGCGGGACTGTGTCTGGAAACCCGTTGTGTACCTTGGATACCAGCGCCCTGATGCAGGGAGCTGGTAACCAAGGTACACAGCGGGTTTCCAGGCACCGCGCAGCGCCTGGAAACCCGATGTGTACCTTGGTTACCAGCTCCCTGCATCAGGGCGCTGGTATCCAACGTACACTGCGGGTAACTAAGCGATGTTACCCGCAGTGTCGCTGTGCTGATCGCTGCCTGAGCTGCCTGTTTGGCAGCTCAGCAGCGATCATGTAGCGATACACCAGCGATCCTCATCGTTGTCGGGATCGCTGGTGTATCGCTATGTGAGACCCGGCTTTACAGAGATTAGCTTGTTTACTAATCCTTGTTTACCCCAAATATTATCTGTCAGGAGAGATAAAGAAGGACCCCATACTCAGGAGATAGGTGTCAGGTCCAGCCAAAAAAGGTGGGTTTCACCAACCTAGCTCTTCTGTGTATGGGCATCTTAACACCTCTGCACCAAGAAAACGCTGTAGGTTGGTTGGTTTGTAATGATTGGGGTGTGGCTGGTCATTTGAGTAATGGGTTGATGGGTTGTTATTGGTTGGTTAGCTGTTTCTATGTTCCTTTTTTAACAGTTCTTCATTTGTGCTGTTTTTCTTTGCAATGTCTCCAGTGGGTTGTACAGTCACAGTGGTGGAATCTGCCTATTTATTATGATTTTACACTCAGCAGTAATAGAAACATGGCTTTGCAATGTATACCAGGCAAAGTATGGCTTCTGTTTATACCACTGAGCTGACTCTTTAATCATGGGGCTTACCGGCCACAGTTACAAGAGGGTGTAGTAAACACATTATGATAGGATTGTATTTAGAAGAGTCACGACAGCCAGGCCAGCTTAACTGTCTGGAAGCCTGGGTTTCCATGTCTTATGTACTTTGGCACAATCTACTATCCACCACTTTAATTTGTCAATCAGGAGGTCACGTCTCCACACGTACATTCATTTCACTGTAGAACAATTGAAGTGTTCTCAGCAAATCTAATATATATTTTATTTATGTCCCGGCAGAAATAGTTCCCAGAGACCTTCGGATGAAAGAGAAGTTTCTAAAGCATTTAACAGGTATGGTGTTTGACTGTTAGAAGGAATAAGCAGGCACATAGCTTGGCCTTGGTGTGGTCTATCAAAATGAGATCCACCTCTTCACTAGTCTTGGTAATAAAAGGGGCAGCCATTTTACGACGTAATAGCCCTAATAATGTCCATATCCCCTTTGAAAGAGTCTACTATCTAAAGTCTACTAGATCTACTGGTCTAAATACACATTAACCTAACATTAGCCGAACCCAATATCACGGATTTCGATGACAGTCTAATCTATCCCTCAACAGATGATTGCCGGGAAGTTTTCGGACTGCTGTTCGTTTTGTTCACTAAGAGATAAACCGCTACAAGAGATATTTGGCAGCCTCTCTGTCGTAGAGAACACGAGCTCTCAGCAGAGCAAGCTCTGTTATATAAGGCAGCATTGGGAAAAATAAAGTAGTTTCTGGCAAAATAATGGGCTGAAGTATGGTTCGGCCAACAGCTATCGCATGTGTTTGAGGGGCTTTAGTCTAAAGTTTCATTAGTTAGAATTATTTATAAATAAGTGGTTCTGGACGTTTTTAGAAGTGATAAAAAACAGTAAAATGGTGGCAGCCTTTTTATTTTTTAAAAGTGAGTCACCATCCTTGAGTGACTGCTTACAGGGTCCTTCTCAAAAATTGGGTGGTATAGAGTGCCTGCTTTCCAGCAGTTGTTCAGAAAGACATTTCTCACTATAGATGAAATTGATCTATGCCATTTAAAAATAAACTGTGCTTTCAATATACTGTAGTTTTAATATACTTTGCATAAATTATTAGAACAGGCAATTATAAGGAACTTTCTAATGTATCTTATCAGTGAAATCAATTGCCTTCCCCACTTATCTGACAATTTTTCCCTTTCCTTCTCATCTCTGTAACAAGTACTTCAGCTCACATCAGAGGTTGATTCAGATCAGTACAGCTCGGCTCTGTTGTATAATGTTCTCCATTTTGCTCTCTACGAGCTAAAAGTGAATGAACAGCAGTCATTCTTTTCTCTGTGGTGTGCTGTCTATGGGAGAAATCACTGCAGCTTATCTCCCATCCCCAGCTACAGGATATAAGTCACATAATGACCAGGAATGGTGTTATTCTTCATGTACACACAAAGGACACTTTATTCTGAAAAGGTACTTGAAAACACAGTTACCCTTTAAGTATGGTTTTTGCCTTCCTCTCTATCAACTGGGGTTTTATAAGTAAGAAACGATGATCTTTATGGACAACGTTTTTAATCTATTAACTGTACTTTAACTGCAGACAGGGCCGGCGTTAGAGGCAGGCAGACTAGGCATCTGCCTAGGGACCCCGTTACCCCAGGGGACCCCTAGTGGCGTGAGGGCAACAGTGGCACACCACATGGCTGCTATAGGGCCCCCGCCATCGTGCATTCAACTTATCGGCATTATAGATGCAGTTGAAAGCAATGATGGAGGAGAGAGCGTTAGATGAAGCTCCCTATCACATCACTGCCTCCGACGCAGCGTGTACACGATGACGCCACTTCTTCACACACCACACTATTCCAGCAATGGAGCTGATGAGACATGTAGAAGCCAGAGCTGCAGGGGAACAGGTAGAGGGAAATATTGTATTTATTTATGTTTTAAAATACTGCAGGACTGTGGGGCTGCATTATAGTGTGTGTGGGCTGCATTATATTCAATGGGTGTGTCTGCATTATACTGTGAGTATGGCTGCATTATGCTCTGAGGGGGACTGTATTATGTTCTAGGGGGGCTGCATTATACTCTATGGGGCAGGTGCATTATACTATATGTACTATATGGGGGTTGCATTATATTCTATAAAGGACTATGGGAGTGAATTACCCTATATGCACTATATGGAACCTGCATTATACTGTATCGAGGACTATGGGGAATGCATTATACTATATGAAGGACTATGGGGTGCATTATACTATGAAGAGTTCATTGTACTATATAGAAGACTATGGGGGTGCATTATACAAAATGGAGGACTATGGGATGCATTATACTATATTGAGGGGAGTGTATTATACTATAGGGAGGATATGGGAAGCATATTATACTATATGGAGGACTATGGGGAGTGTATTAGGGTATGGTTCCACGGTCAGGAAACAGTCCGGATTTGCTGCGTGTTTGACGCTGTGCGTTGGCGCAGCGTCAAACACGCAGCGTTCAGATGTTACAGCATAGTGGAGGGGATTTCAAGAAATCCCGTCTCCACTATGCTTCAAAACACGCAGGCGGAAGACCTGCGTTTACGGACATGCGGCGCGTCTTTTCAGACCGCAGCATGTCCTATTCCCTTGCGGAGACGCTGCGTCGCCGCAAGGGAAATAACACAGGGCTATGTAGCCCTGCGGTCATTCCGCATGTGTTCCGGATGTGTTCCATGAACACATCCGGAATGACCGCGCGTTCAAAAGGGGGTGGGGCTTTGGGCGGAGCGGACTTTCCGCTCCGTCCAAAGCGCTGTGTTTCCTGAGCGTGGAAACACAGCCTTTTACTATAAGGAGGACTATGGGGAGTGTATTAAAGAATATGGAAGGATATGGGGCATTATATTATGTGGAAGACTATGGGGTGGATTATACTAGGTGGAGGACAATGGGGTATATTATACTAAACAAGCAAAATGCTACTTATTCATCAAGTGATTGAATTGTTTATGCTGGAACAAAAATCATTATTCTCAGCAGCACATCTCTCATTGAAAACTGCAGATACAGTATGCTGCTGATAACATGATACTGTATGGTACTGTTCTTCCTCAGCCGGTGTAAAAAGGCCGGGAAACAAGTGTCAAATGACTTCAATATTGTCGAACACGCTTGTTTAGCGGCCTGAACTCAGCGCATGTAAATACAACCAAAATGTTTCTGTGTGATGGTGTAATATGTGAACATTTGGGGCTCCATTTTAAATTTTTGCCCAGGGGCCCACTTTGTCTAAAACCGACCCTGATTGCAGATGACTCATATATAAATGGAGTGACTTTTATGCTTAAACATTGTGACTTATAGCTGTGGTTCAAACCTAACATTTATTTAATCCTAAACATCTTGGCTATTTAATGTTATAATCTAATCATTTTTCTAATACACTTTAATTAACCCCTTTCAAACATCAGACGTAATAGTCGCCGATGTCGGACTCCCTCCCTTTGATGTGGGCTTCGGCGGTGAGCACATCTTTCCACCCGCGGCTATTAACTAGTTAAATGCCACTGTCAAACGCTGACAGCGGCATTTAACAAGCGCTACTGGCAAGTGCGCCGGAAATACTCCCACCGGTGACCTGCGTCACATGATCACGGGTCACTGGTGTGTTGGCATGAATACCTGAGTGGACAGCGCTCATAGCAAGTGAGCAATTCTGTTACATAGAGGCGATCTGCTCATCGCCTCTATGTAGCAGAGCCAATCGGGAAGAGGCAGTTTCTAGTCTCCCATGGAGACTATTGAAGCATGTCAAAAGTGAAAAGAAAATGTTTTTAAAAATATAAAAAAATATAAAAGTTAAAATCACCCCCCTTTCGCCTCATTTAAAATAAAACAATAAAAATAAAATCAAACATACACATATTTGGTATCGCTGTTCAGAATCGCCTGATTTATAAAAAAAAAGGATTAACCCAATCGCTAAACGACGCAATGAGAAAAAAAGTCAAAACGCCAGAATTACATTTTTCTGGTCGCCGCAACATTACATTAAAATGCAATATCGGGCGATCAAAAGATCGTATCTGCACCAAAATGGTATCATTAAAAATGCCAGCTCGGCGCGCAAAAAATAAGCCCTTACCCAACCCAAGATTACGAAAAATGGAGACGTTACGGGTATTGGAAAATGCTCAGAACAACAATCATCAAGCTCAAGAATAAATTGTGGCCGAGAGTGAAGTACCACTCTCCCAAATTCAACACCCAAGGGGTCAGGAGGACAACTCCAAATAACATAGAAAACAAAAAAGTGTAGCATAAAAATCCCACAGAACATGATAAAAAATGAATAAATGTTTATTGAGACAAAATCACATATAATATATAGTTCAATAAACTTTAATGTAACCCATACAGGGAGGAAAAAATGGAGGAGACATGAAGGTAAGCTGGGACAAAGAGGGAAAGCTAAATGTATCCTAGGGAAGCTGAATAGGAGTAACAATCGTTACATTTTTTCCTCCATGTATGGGTTACAGTAAAGTTTATTGAACTATATATTATATGTGATTTTGTCTCAATAAACATTTATTCATTTTCTATCATGTTCTGTGGGTATCAGAAAATGCCACAATTTTTTTTTCACCACTTAGATAAATAAGAACCTAGACATGTTTGGTGTTTATGAACTCGTAATGAGCTGGAGAATCATAATGGCAGGTCAGTTTTAGCATTTAGTGAACATGGTAAAAAAAAACAACAAAAAACAAGTGTGGGATTGCGCTTTTTTTGCAATTTCACCGCACTTGGAATTTTTTTCCCGTTTTCTAGTACATGACATGGTAAAACCAATGATGTTGTTCAAAAGTACAACTTGTCCTGCAAAAAACAAGCCCTCACACGGCCGTATTGACGGAAAAATAAAAAAGTTATGGCTCTGGGAAGAAGGAGAGGAAAAAATGAAAACGCAAAACCGAAAAAAGCTCTGGGGTTAAGGGGTTAAAATTTCCCTATCACTCCCGCACTGTGCTAATTGATTTTTTTTTTAACTACTTCTTGTATGATGACACTTTGTTCATGAACCTCAAATACATTCTGGGATACTCAAACAAGACATCAGGGATCAGAGGCTGAGGTGACTGCTGCAGCTTCTGTCTCCACCCTGATATGAAGCGTCATCAGCGACCTCCGTTTCTGGAGCTTGGCTAGTCCCTGCTCTACTGAGCATGTGTCAGTTGTCAATTCTGATGTATGCTTTTTAATGCACAGTGACAGTGCGCTCCCTCGCCGACTGATGAGACGTGACGAACATGGCGTGCAAGAAAAGCAGAAACCAGCACTTCCTATGCAAGTGATGTCACTTGCAGGGGCAGGACTGGTAATCAGGAAGCCTCTGCCCTCTGATGTCTTGTTTAAGTATCCCAGCATGCACTGGGGATTCTCCAACGATGTGTCATTAAACAGGAAGTAGGCAAAAAAAAAACAAAGCAGTTAGAAAGAGTAGACTGGTAACTGTAAGGAATTTTTAATTAAAATATATTAGAAAAGAGATCAGATTAGTTACATTAAATATACAGACATTGAGAATTAAAATAAGTGTTCGTTTTGAGACCACCCCTTTAAAGCAAAGTGCCACTTTGCAGAAGATAAGACTTGACTTTTTTGTAGCTCACTTTCTTTTCTTGTATTCTAGGGCGACTGTCTTTTACAAGCCCAAACTGCAATAAACACTTTAGAAGACTCTACAATAGCACGAGGGATTGCACCATCCCAGCACGTAAGTAAGATCTGATGATAAAGAAAATGCTCAAGATGAAAAGATGAAATCCTACTAAAAATTACAGTTTAATATAGAACAAAGAAGTGCAGTCATGCATGGAATTTATTTACTCCATTCACTTGCAATCTGTATTTTAATGAATAAAGTATTCAGCTGTTCTACTATTAACCAGAATGTGAAATTCTGTGCCCCGATCAAATTCACCCTATAGCTAAACTAGGACCAAGAACTGAGGGATCTCCTGATTTTAATTTTTATCCTCCAAAAGGAACCCTGGGTTGTGTGACAGCACAACTAGAAGCAGCCATGGGACGTGCCGACGGTGCCCTAGACGCCTCGACACAGCGGGAGAGAAAACTAAGTCTAAAGACAGAAAGGGGAAAGCTAACTGCCCCGGAGTAGAGCCCCCAAAGGAATAGTTAGCCCCCAAACATATATTGGCGGTGAGACAAAATGAAATTTAAACACAGGCAGAAAATAGACTGAGCAAATGCTGGGGCCCAATCTGTCTAGATAGCACAGGACAGGAGAGAATACTGTCTGCAAAACTCTAAGAAAAACTCCAACACGTTCTGATATACAAAAATACTGAGACCACACGATCTCTCCCCCGCTAGATCAGAACTCCGGTGTAACTGATAGCAAATAAGCGGATACTGGTATAATATGGAACTGAAAATACAAAACAATAACAAATGAGAAGCAGAGGCCAGCACAGGCCCCAGCAGGGGAACCTGGCTGTACAAACTCCTCCAGGAGGGCAGAAAACTGAGATAGACAAAAACGAATGCCAAAGAAATAAACAGCAAAAAACGTATCTGAAAGTTTCAGGACAAGCAGGAAGCAAGCTGACTTCCAAATGGGACCAGGAAGAGCAACTAATCACCGGCGAGGATCATGGAAAAGTTACTCCCTTAAATCTCCCCAGTCATCAACACCAGATAGCCAATCATCGCTCCCAGCTGATGAACCTCATCAACCAAAGCAGCTTCACTACTGTCAGCAGCCACCAGAGGGAGCCCAAGCTCAGAAGTCAAATCCAGAGCATTCACAACACGGAATACTATGAAAGCTGGGGGCTGACGTAGCAGAACAGATCAATAGTCTGGAAGCTAGAGGCTGTCTACAAGACAAGAACAACTGAGACAATGAGAGAGATGCCTAGCTAGGGCCTGAAGATACTATCCTACACTTTGTAGTGAACAGAACATTAAAAAAGGTGGTCATGTAGCAGGAAGAGAATGAAGTAAGAATCTGGACAGGTATATAACACCTTCATATTGATGTCAGCTTTAGGAATAGATAGATAGATAGATAGATAGATAGATAGATAGATAGATAGATAGATAGATAGATAGATATAGATAGATATCACTTGTATGCTGCCAAATAGGTAATTCTGAATGTTTGTGAGTAATATACAAGTAGTAGACATGACACATGAACAAAAGGACTATGAACACTTTTACATGGTCAATAATGATAACTACATTTTAGTCAAGAAGGAGAGTTCTGCAGTACAAATATCTGAGCATTGAAAGGATAGATTGCATTTAAGTAATGAACACCTGGATATACAGTAAGAAGACAGTGAATTATGTATTTTTTGACTGCATTTACAATTTAGTAGATTGTTTTGGGTGAAAACGCAGATGTCCATAGTCACCATATATCACAGCTGGTTCACAGGAGCCCCTCTAAAAAAAACTTCACCCTGACTGCCAAGTATGATGATTGTATTCTCTGCATCAAAAGATCTGTAGTTCTATAAACAAATAATAAGTTCATTATTAAATGCCTTTACGAAAGTTCCCACCATGGGGAGCCTTCCATTAGAAGGATTTTGCACTCTATTTTGGGCATTAAGTTACAACGCCTAATGATGGGATCTGTTATGCATTCACTATGCAGACATTTAAGAATCGTCTCCGTTTACAAACTACAGTACAGTATAGTGTGTATTAAGTCCATCAATAAATCCTAAAGGAATGGACTTCAACCTGAATCAATTACTTTCTACTAAATAGTGTAGATCTTTATTTTTTTGCTTCCATAAAGTATTACTTCCTATTAAACACAATTAGGTTTATTTATTTTTTGGGTGGATGAGGAATTTGATCATTAGGCTTGAGCAGTATTGGGAGCCCATCTCAGGGAGGTTTTCATTAATACCAAATGTTTGTGAGTCCAGTGATTGGACTGCTTAGATATTAAATGAAAACAATGATGTTCTTGAAAATAACACAACTATTTAAAGATATTATAAATTGCAGATACATGAGACCTTGTGGCAATGGAGATACTTAACACTTTTACATGTACCTTCACAAATAAGCTGTTAAAGTGGTTTTCTGATTTACATATCCCACTTTCAAATACTCTACTAGCAAATTTTGCTACAAGCATCTAAGTAAATTGTCCACCCCTTTAATAAATAAGAATTAACTTTTACTATTATATTGAGTATATTAACTACAGGTAAACAGTGTCCAAAATCCAGGGTTTTATATAAACAGCACAACCACAAGTAATGGTCATCCTTTTACTTGTGTGATAGAATTAGACTGGATTGTGGCTTTATACTGTATTAGGGCACATAAATGGAGCAAGGGGTCTCAGCTCTGATCTTTTCGACAGAGCCTTAACAAATATAGTGTGTTTATCCTTGGCCCTATACTGTATATCCATCAATTTCAAATACAGCTAGTTAGTTTGTATAGATTAAAGAGCTAACGCTGACACATTGCTTGGACTTTCTTCTTGTATTTGCTGCAGTTTGCTGGCAAACACTTCAACAGCTCTTCCTTTATTGACTTTTTTTCTCTTTTTTTTAATCAATGCACAGCACACATCCAGAGTGCTGGTCATGGCTTCAGCTTATGATCACCTAGCTTGCCCTACAGTACTTTTTGTTTGCAGCTTGCATATTCTTGCAACCTGCTTGCTTAGTTACCACATCGCAGTTCAAGACAGTCTCTATCTCTGATGTGTAAATTGCCTCTTAAGAGAAAAAGAGGACTTGTACTCTATAGCGCCACCTATTGGAAGTAGCGATCCTACAAGTCACAATCAACCCTTTAACGAGTCTTGCAATATGACTTAGGATAAAAGCCAAATCAGTATCTCAATTTGCAGACACGGTGTTTCGGACTATTGGTCCTCGTCAGTGCAAAGTATGAGATCTGATTTAGCAAGGTGAGAGGCTCTGGACTGAGGTCTAAGGGTTAAGGTTTCTCCTTGTGAGAGTGACATGCCAGCTCTGGCTTGTCAAGGTAAGGAGGCTTATTCGCCGTGCAATGCTCCTCTGGGAAATTTAATATGCAAATTGCCTCTTAAGAGAAAAAGAGGACTTGAACTCTATAGCGCCACCTATTGTAATTCTCATCAGACGCATGCCTCAGCACTCAGACTATTTTCATAGTCAGGATTAAGCCAATTTTTGCCTGTGATGTGACAATCTTCCCTGTTTTCTCAGCTAATCTTCACCCTGTTGTCTCTCTCATCCAGATAGCCTAAACTGCTCCAATTTGGACAGACTACAATAGCCTGCAGGAACTCCCCATACAGTTAAGTTTAGAAATATTTGGACAGTGTCACAGATTTTGTCATTTTAGTTGTTTACCAAAACATATTCAAGATGTAGTTATACAATCAACATGGGCTTAAAGTGCAGACTCTCAGCTTTGATTTGAGGGTATTCACATTCTAATTGGAAAAAGTGTAGAAGAATTACAGCTCTTTAATATGTAGCTGCTACTTTTTAAAGGGACCAAAAGTAATTGGACAATTATCTCAAAAGCTCTTTAATGGGCTTCATAGGCTATTCCCTCATTAATCCATCAATTAAGTATGTCCAAGGTCTGGAGTTGATTCCAGGAGTGTCATTTGCATTTGGAAGCTGTTGCTGTGAATCCACAACATGCAGTCAAAGAAGCTCTCAATTGAAGAGAAACAGACCATCATTAGGCTGAGAAAAAGAGGAAATATATCACAGAGATAGCAGAAATGTTAGGAGTGGCCAAATAAACAGTTTGGTGCATTCTGAAAGAAAAGGCCTGGACATCCATGGAAGACAACAGTGGTGGATGATTGCAGAATCCCACAAACAAGCAATAACTGAAGTCAGCTGCAGTAAAGGCCTGGCAAAGCATCACAAAGGAGGAAAACCAGTGTTTGGTGATGTTCATGGCTTCCAGAATTCAGGCATTGTCTGCAGAGGATTCTCAATAAAGTATTAAAAAATGAGCATTTTATTCATGGTAAAATTAATTTGTCCAATTTTGAACCCCTGAAATGATGAGGCCTGGTAGAAAAATGGTTGCAGTTCCTAATCGCATCATATGATATTTTTGTTCAACCCCTTTAATTAAACCTGAAAGTTTACACTTCAATTGCATCTCAGTTGTTTCATTTTAAATGAAAAATAGTAGCCTACAGAGCTGAAATCACGAAGATTCAGTCACTGTCCAAGTATTTCTGGACCTAACTGTTAATCCCCAATATTCTGCGTTCATCAATTCAGACTTCACTCCTGCTGTTCACTAGCACTCTGTTGGGACATTTTTCCTATGAAGAAATGATTTGGACATCACCAGTCTCTTGGATCAGACTTCACTGGATCTGTCCAATAGTTGTCCTACATGTAAACGCATGGCATAGTATATTATATTTCATTACATATAGCGGCACATTAACTGTAGCTCATACCAACCAGTCATAGTTAACACAGTTCTGGACAGTTTAGCATGTGGCAGCGGGGGTTCATGCTCCAACAGTCCATGATACGTCTATCTGCCACAAATGTCATAAAAAATGTCTCCTAATACTTTCTATAAACTTGTAGTGATACGATCATATAGGCATTAGTTTTGTCAATTATAATACATTTTTCATATTAATATTTATCAAAAGCCATGCAGAAATGGATTGCGTGAATTTTTCATTGAGTACAATAGTCCTGGTACTAGGCGTCTGCTCATATGTTCCATTGATGACCTTTTCACCATATCCAGATGTGTGATGTGAGATTTCAGGCTTTAAAAAAAACTTCCATTTTGCAATCCTCTGCGAGATGTTTGATTTACAATATGTCAACGTATTATACTGAATTTGTTTCATAAGAGTACTTAATCAAATTTACGGTAAGTAAAAAATAAGGGTCGGCACAAAATGAGACTCAATGCTCTTCCAGTCCTCGCCACTCTGGCCCTTCTTATATGGGAAAGACCCAATAATATTTAGGTCTGTAAGTTGCAGCACTAGCACTTCAAAGTATGCCTTTTTCTGAACTTATGAGACAACTGATCCCTTTTCGCCCGCCCTGTGAAAATTAGTATTAGTTTTGTTGAAGTATACAAAAATTTGAATGACTTCACATAACTAAACTAGATGAAACAAAACCTTTCAAACAAATGAATAGAAGCTTCTTTGATGGGATTAATGCTCATTATTAATTTTAAACATGATTAACTTGAAGTTGGCTCCAATTTTTGCTCAGTAATGGAGTCTTATCTTCGTATCTAGACATGGAGACGTTAGGATAATCATGTAGATCATCAAAACGTTCGGGAAACAAGCCTCGATTGTATGCTAGGCCTTAGGTGGTTTTCTTTCCTTCTGTAGTAATACTATTACCATGTTATCTTATTTTGTGCATGTTATGCTATCCGAAGCTTTATGATAAGATAAGTGTTAATTCAAGTGTTAAGATACCACCAAGAATTAAAGCGCGCCAATAATAACAATCAAAATGGTCCCGCTTACACCTTAGACAGCTCTAGATGTCTTAGATTTTTACAGGAAGCAGGAAGCAGAAGTGTTGGATCTGTATGTATTTTTTTTGCAGTGTATCAACACGCCATTATGATTACACATCACATATTGTGCTAAAAATTAAGTCATAACCCACTATTCTTGTTTTAAAACATGTGAACAGCTTTGGAGCATTTTAAGCTAAAATTATTTTTTGAAGGCATTAGGTAAATCCTCACATTAAATACCTGATGCATGTGGAGTTGTCCCTTGGATGCACCCACCATGAAACGCGTTTTGACATCTGCGAAATGCGCGTCGGGGTGGGGGGCATCCAAGGGACAACTCCACGTGCATCAAGTATTTAATGTGAGGATTTACCTTATAGCAACTTCACTTTAGCAGCATGTCACTGTATTTATAATCTTGCCAGACTACACTAATTGCATTACTGTCTGCTTCTGATCGATTAAAGGTACTGTCACACTAAGCGAGATTGCTTAAGCGACACCGATTTTATGACGCAGTAGTGACATCGTTAGCGACGTCGCTGTGTGTGAGATGTAGCAGCGATGTGGCCCCTGCTGCGATGTCGCTGATCGTGCACGAACGTTCTGGACCGTTTTTTGATCGTTGGCGTCCCGCTGGTGAGCCTGAATTGCAGAGTTTGACACCGTTTATGAACGACGAGCGACCTCGTTGGCGACTCATGTCAGCAGCACAGGCGGGACTAGGTTTTAACGCCCCTCAACTCTGATTGGTGGCCACAACATCTAGTCCTTTGTGCGTTGTTGCGAGGATACTATCGTGTGGGGTTTTGCGATCCTGTCAGAGTCGCTACAGCGCTTCATCTTTGCCATTTATACAAGACGTTTTTGGGATCCTGAAAAAATGAATCCGTGGCAAACGCAATAGCGGCACAGACTGGATCGCAGTAGCTGCAAAGCAGAATGCTAGCAGGACGCAGTATGGAACGATGCTGTAAATTCGTATGAACCACTTGCGTCGTCTTTTATGACGCGGACGTCCGATCACTAAGCGAGAGCTGTGACATATGACATACAGTGACCACCAATCTGTGCTGAGGGGCGTGGAAAAGGTTGCGCTCAATCTTTAACAATACATGCTGTGTGACAGGTCCCAACGACCGCCGAGGTCGTTATACAGATCGCTGATCGCTGATGTGTCGTTTATGAGATCTTCCTGTTTGGAAGCTACTAGCGACCATATAGCGATCACACCAACGATCTCGCCAGGTCGTGTCGTTGTCGTGATCGCTGGTGCGATCGCTTAGTGTGACAGTACCTTAAGACAGCTCGTTGCTATTTAGCCCCTGATATCTCTTGCACAGGCACTTTATCTTCTACTCTTGTTTTTCCTCTAGTACCAGCACATACCCACTTTACTCCATTGTACTATCCTTTTCAGTATAAAAACGTTACTTATATTAAGCAAACTGATACTGTCAGGCCTTATGACTGTAACGCTCCACATAGGCACTTTACTATTTATTTAATGTATGACCTCTATACCTTGCTGCTCCTATTTATACATTTTTACTATTTTTTGCCATGTCCCTTGTGGTGTGTCCATTCTCTACCTGTTTTTTGTCCCTACCCCTACCTCACGTGTGTGGTTATGTCCATAATATGAATAAAAGTTTATTTCTTTCATACAATTTTTGGGCTTTTGAATTATTTTTTTTCCTCTAGTTTTTTGTTATTTTTTGCCATGTCCCTTGTGGTGTGTCCATTTTCTTCCTGTTTTTTTGTCCCTACCCCTACCTCACGTGCGTGGTTATGTCCATAATATGAATAAAAGTTTATTTCTTTCAGACAATTTTGGGCTTTTGAATTAGTTTTTTTCCTCTATTTTTTTATTCATCTTACCGATATGTCCCATATTTTGTCCTATGTACACATGTGGTGGTGATGGTATTTTTCCAGTACAAACTTTATTTTAGATGTGTACTCTGCCTTTGAGGCTTTCCATTAACCTAAGTACATTACATGTTTGTAGTAAAATAATTACCGGTCCCTGTTTTCTACAGTTTCCAGCGCCTCTCCAATCCCTTTCCGCCATCGTGTGACTATCTGACTGCCTGGAAGTCACTGTCAACCATTACTTTCTAATATAAGTCTATAAGAGCCTTGTTTGAGTCTCATGCACTTGCATCGAGAAGTGACTTCTGGTCTGCAGAGATAAACACTCGAGTGATCCGGCTGGTCACAACTGCGGTCACATAGTGCAGAAGAGGAGTGGAGCGACGCTGGAAACGGCAGTAGTCTGTGACCGGTAAGTATTTTACTACACACACACAGAACATATATTACTGATACTTAACTGATTGTGAAATAAAAAAGGAAAAAAAAACTAAGTGGTCCTTTAACTGTGAATCTATCATTGAACTATTTCTCACTACAGAATTGTAAACTTTTTTCTTTCTTCTTCTGATCCGATTTATGACCATATTAAAGTTCTCAGTTTTCAGGAGAAAAGTCTGATGTCAGTAGAAGAATATGATATGGCAATTTGTATTTTCTAGCAAAACTCTGGTCTTCACAGGTGATTGGAATAAAAATAATTTATTTAGAATAAAAGTTACAATTAAAGGGGGGATAATGATAAGGTATAAAAGATATCTGTGCCCTTAAGCTTAGTGCCTAAGTGATAAACTCCCGTGTCCCCAAAAGGGTGCAAATTTCAGCAAAAATGTTGCCACACAAACGTGAGTCAGTTTTGTATAAACAATTTCCAGGATTGTAAAAGGATGATTTTTATGCCCAAAAGAACAAGTTTCTGTTCTTATTATAAGCATTTGTCCTCCAGTTATTGACTAATAGTCTGAAATGCGATAAACATCCAGTAATTACCAATTTAAGAACATATTAATTAAACTAAGCAACATTGCCCACTTAGATAATATAATAGCTAGATTGATTGTACGTATTTTTAGCATCAAACAGTTCAAAATTATATTTGCAGTAAAAAATAAAATTGCCCAAAAAGGTGTTCAATGTCTATGTCACCAGTTTTTTAGTATCCAGAATTCCAAGTTTTTGTATGATTCTTGATTTCTCACTCGCCTGGTACAATCGACCTATATGAGCACTCACAATACGTCTTCATTTTTCACACTAGATTACAAGAGATGTGCAAGACTTCTTACAAGACTGGCGGTCAGTCCAATGTGTATGGATGGATAGCAGGAAATAGTAAGTGTTTTAATGTTTGAGACAATTTTATTAAAGCATGTTTATTGTGAATTGTAACACAAATGCTGAAAGAAAATTATGGAATTATGAGTGTATTTCTTGTAGGTTGGTAGTGTTACCATGGTTGTATAATATATGGGGCTGTATATGGACTGTATATGGCCTGTGTTTGCTGATGGGTCTGCAAGGCTAGAGCTGGAAACTTCATTTCCCCTGTATCTCTTCAGTTTACACAATAGCTTTATGATGCAATGCTTTAAGGGAATTTGTAAGCAGGTTTTTCCTATGTAATCTGAGGATGCCGTGAATTAGGGGTTAAAACACCAAATTAAATGATGTCACATGTCATGCTGTGTGGTGTTTTTTTACTTATACTGAAGGTGATTATCATTGCTGTGACTAGCTGGCATGCTCTTCCAGGTCCAACTCCACCCCCTTCTGTGATAAGCAGCTCACAGTCTATAGCCATGTGCAGTGGTATTTAAACGTTTGGGCACCCCTGTTCAAAATTAATGTTATTGTGAACAGATAAGCAAGGTAAAGATGAACTGATCTTTAAAAGGGCTAAAGTTAAAGATGACACATTTCCTTTGTATTTTAGGCAAAACATGTATTGTCATTTTTTACATTTTAAAAATTACAAAAAGGAAAATGGGCCAATACAAAAGTTTGGGCGCTCAGATAACTTTGACGAAGGTTTCAGACCTTAATTAGCCTGTTAATTAGCTATCTATATCCTTATAATTAAGGAAATATCCAGGAATGGAGGAAGACACCCAGTGACAAGACAACAACAGAAAATCAAAGGTGACACAATATGAATAATAAAATATAATTTTATTGGATCAAATATACAAAATTAATAAACTACAGAATTGTATATGCAATAAAATACATACATGAATTATTTGTTAAAAAACAAGAGGCAATAACCTATTAACGGAACAGCTATAAAATATAAAGTGAGCACCTTAGTATATAACCATATATCATTAGATGATTCCTGCAAAAACTTATAATGTAAGGCAGGTGTAGTGACATATGCACATGTAGAAACTAGATTGCTCAATACAAATCCAGGTAATGAATCCTATATGTAAAGCTGGCGATGTGTAATGACCTGCAATATCTGCTGTAGATGTGAACAACTATATATGATAAAGAAACAGTGTGCAACAAAAATAATGTGCATAAAATAATATATGTATGCAATTGTGTAGAAAAATGCCTCAAATAGAGATGCCCTGTGCCCTGAAAAAATGATAAACAACTACACAATAAAACCAATAATATATATATGTGTATGCACAGACTGGTGCAAAAAGTACTAAACTTGTGAGAAAATCATCATTAAATATGAGCGAAGTGCAAACGAAAATCCCATGCACCGCAAAAAGTGAAGTGAGAAAACAAAGCAACTAGGGAAAACTGATAGTGTCCACTATTGCAAGATATCAGCACCCTGTATCGCAGTGACTAGAGTGGAGGGTATCGGAAATACCGCCAAACTTGTGGACAATTACCTGGGAGCTGTGGAAAGGTTATGGCCTCTGAAGAACGCGCCCCGACGCGCGTTTCGGAAATGTTTTCCTTCGTCAGGGGGAAGGAAAACATTTCCGAAACGCGCGTCGGGGCGCGTTCTTCAGAGGCCATAACCTTTCCACAGCTCCCAGGTAATTGTCCACAAGTTTGGCGGTATTTCCGATACCCTCCACTCTAGTCACTGTGATACAGGGTGCTGATATCTTGCAATAGTGGACACTATCAGTTTTCCCTAGTTGCTTGTGTTTTCTCACTTCACTTTTTGCGGTGCATGGGATTTTCGTTTGCACTTCGCTCATATTTAATGATGATTTTCTCACAAGTTTAGTACTTTTTGCACCAGTCTGTGCATACACATATATATATTTATTGGTTTTATTGTGTAGTTGTTTATCATTTTTTCAGGGCACAGGGCATCTCTATTTGAGGCATTTTTCTACACAATTGCATACATATATTATTTTATGCACATTATTTTTGTTGCACACTGTTTCTTTATCATATAGTTGTTCACATCTACAGCAGATATTGCAGGTCATTACACATCGCCAGCTTTACATATAGGATTCATTACCTGGATTTGTATTGAGCAATCTAGTTTCTACATGTGCATATGTCACTACACCTGCCTTACATTATAAGTTTTTGCAGGAATCATCTAATGATATATGGTTATATACTAAGGTGCTCACTTTATATTTTATAGCTGTTCCGTTAATAGGTTATTGCCTCTTGTTTTTTAACAAATAATTCATGTATGTATTTTATTGCATATACAATTCTGTAGTTTATTAATTTTGTATATTTGATCCAATAAAATTATATTTTATTATTCATATTGTGTCACCTTTGATTTTCTGTTGTTGTCTTGTCACTGGGTGTCTTCCTCCATTCCTGGATATTTCCTTATATATTACCGGATGGTCTGCCATCCACACATTGGGTGGTATAGTCACTATATATTCACATATATTTTATCTTTTGATAAATTTATTATTTTTATTATTGTGATATATATACAACCTTTTTTCTATATCCTTATAAGGAGAGACAGGGAGGCAGCACTATCTGTGTACATCCTTATAAGGAGAGACAGGGAAGTAGTATCTGTATGTACATCCTTATAAGGAGACAGGGAGGCAGCACGATCTGTGTGTATATACTTATATGGAGAGACAGGGAAGTACTATCTTTATGTACATCCTTATAAGGAGAGACAGGGAAGTACTATCTGTATGTACATCCTTATAAGGAGAGACAAGGAAGTACTATCTGTGTGTATATGCTTATAAGGAGAGACAGGGGAGGCAGTGCTATCTGTATGGACATCCTTATAAGGAGAGATAGGGAGGCAGTGCTATCTGTGTGTACATCCTTATAAGGAGAGATAGGGAGGCAGTGCTATCTGTGTGTACATCCTTATAAGGAGAGATAGGGAGGCAGTGCTTTCTGTGTGTACATCCTTATAAGGAGAGATAGGGAGGCTGTGCTATCTGTGTGTACATCCTTATAAGGAGAGACAGGGAAGTACTATCTGTATGTACATCCTTATAAGGAGAGACAGGGAAGTACTATCTGTGTGTACATCCTTATAAGGAGAGATAGGGAGGCAGTGCTATCTGTATGTACATCCTTATAAGGAGAGATAGGGAAGCAGTGCTATCTGTATGTACATCCTTATAAGGAGAGACAGAGAGTCAGCACTATCTGTGTGTACATCCTTATAAGGAGAGACAGGGAAGTACTATCTGTATGTACATCCTTATAAGGAGAGACAGGGAAGTACTATCTGTGTGTACATCCTTATAAGGAGAGATAGGGAGGCAGTGCTATCTGTATGTACATCCTTATAAGGAGAGACAGGGAAGTACTATCTGTGTGTACATCCTTATAAGGAGAGATAGGGAGGCAGTGCTATCTGTGTGTACATCCTTATAAGGAGAGATAGGGAGTCAGTGCTATCTGTATGTACATCCTTATAAGGAGAGATAGGGAGTCAGTGCTATCTGTATGTACATCCTTATAAGGAGAGATAGGGAGGCAGTGCTATCTGTATGTACATCCTTATAAGGAGAGACAGGGAAGTACTATCTGTGTCTGCAATATTTGCAGCAAGAGACTTTGTTCCCTAGACAAAGTAATCGTAGTTGAAAATATTTACCAAGGGGACAGAAAGGAAGAACCATTTGTACAATATTTACATAGATAGACAAGGTGTAATGTTATCTGTGTGTTCATCCTATCAAGAACGCATCATTTACATGGCGCAAAAACATGTCCTGCTTCTACAATCATGTGATCCTCACATAACACTAAACTCTAAGCTCAAATACAGTGGTCACTGTCACATTGGCGCAGTATCAGAATTGGTCTCCCTGGGCCCAAAACATGACATAGTCTTCAGGACTTTTCATTCCTCCCTTGATACAAAACTATTGTGCATAAATAAAATAGAGCACCCACAAAGCATATTATCAGTGAGATCTAATAGAAGGAGGCTGTCTTCGATTATACCCTTAAGGCACTGGTGTATAAGGTACACAGCGTTATGTCAGACCCTGGGCCCACCTGAGTATTTTTTGGTTTTCTGTTCTGGCCATTCCTGCATGAGTTGTAGCAATGCAATAGCACCTACACATTGTAATTGCATATCTTATAATAAAAAAAGGTTTCAATGATTACTACGTCAATTCATCCATTTAAAGGATTTTCATCTAGAGGTACATTCCCACGATGAGTTTTTGGTGAGTTTTTAATGCTGAGTAGTTTTGATGCATCAAAAAAAAAAAGCAGCGTCTCACAGTCCCAGGAAAGTGGACAGGACTTGTAGAAATCTCCTGCCCACTACGCTTCTTTTACTCAGCGTAAACTGACTTGTGGTGTGTGTTTCAAATCCACAACATGTCAATTTCTCTTGCGGGTACGCTGAGTTTTATGCACAGATTTTTCCCCCAAAAAAGGCACTAGGTGCTGAAAATTTGCAAGTAAAAAATGCACGTGCATTTTTTTATATGTTTCTCCTGTGGAAAGGCATCAAGCCACACATAGGTATATCAATATAGTTTTGTGAAAGTCAAATGCCAGGAAGTATCAGAAACAAAGCAGATTTGATTAAAACATGACACATCAACAAGAGACAAAAACTGTGTAAAAAAGCACACTCAAAAGCTCAATGAAAAAAAAAGTAATCTAATTTATCTAGTAGGTGCAGAAATGGTGCAGGAAATCTGAAACATCAAAACCTCACCAAAAGATCATCGTGGGAACGTAGCCTTAAAGGGGTAGTCCACTACTAAGACAACCCATTCCTTAAACTAAATGTTTGGCCCTATAAAATAATAAAACCTATACTCATCTCTCATGCCGGCCCCATTGCAGCAGTGTTGGCACTCCCTGTCTCGGGGCTGTGATGCGGTGGAATGATACATGATGCCAATCAACACTGGCGTCACTGTCTCTGCCTTCAGACAAACTGACTATGAAGAGAGATAATCAGAGATCAGTGTACGCCATCGCTGATTTGAGGCTGGCGTTACGTGTCACAATATCACATCACAGCCCCAGGCGAGTGCCGACACCGCAAGAACGGCGCTGGCACAGGAGGTAAGTATAGACTTTATTATTTTACTGGGGCTGAACATTTAGTTTAAGAAGGGGTTGTCCTAGTAGTGGACAACCCCATTAAGGAAAAAGTTGTAGTTTTTGTTCCTCATAACTTTAGGGCCTTATCAACCATTAAACCTTTTTTATTAAATAAAAATGAATTGGTGAGAGAGAGGGAGTTTATATAGACTTCCTAATAGACAGATAACAGACAGATGTTTAGTATCCAGTCTTCACATGGCCTGAAGAGACCTACACTTTATTCCCTTTCTGATTATCAAGAAAAGTGGCACATATCAGATTCCTTGATTGATGATAAATCTATATATGCCCCAGAATGTAAGGAAGTCATTGAGTGAGCAGGTGTCAGTGCAGCACTTACACAAGAATGATGGGACTATCTGTAACAGCTTCAGGGAAGGGATAGAAGAGTTGGGCGCTGATGAGAGTAAATTCTGGTCTACATTTCAGTAAACATGCAAAAAAAGCTTAGTGCTATGCTTAAGTCATAATCTATATAATATAGTAATTTACATTATTGAGTTTATGCTACTCCCTAAGGGAGTCTGTTATCACACATGTGCTGCCCCATCTTAGAACAGTATAAAGTAGGCACAGAGTCCCTGATTCCAGCAATGTATTATTTACTAGGCTTCTTGCTGTAGTTTTGATAAAACATTACTTTATCTCCTGGAGCCATGTTAGACTTCTCAGTAATTCGCTCCTGCTCTTTAGTTATCAATATTCATCAGTTCTTGGCAATCCCACGGCCACTGATTGTAAGTTTTCTTCTGCCAATAAGAAGGAAGCTGTAAAGCAATGGCATGTGCAAGGTTAGGCAGACCTCATGTCATATCTCCCCTAGGACCTGTTCCTGTGTAGTCTGCTTCTACTGCCACATGCTGTCACATTCATTCTGCAGGCGATGCTGATGATTGACGAAACATTGGAACCAGCAGCTTGGAATGGCGCAGGATCTATTCAGCCACTAAGATTAGGGTGGGTGGGACCTGCTCTGTGACAGTGCCGCTATGTGTGCTGTCCAGCCGGCGTCATCACCTCCCTGCTCCATCCAATGGAAGGACACCACACTCTACTTAAGCTTCCAGCTGCTGGAAGCTGCCAGATATAGTCTTGTGCTCCTCTGGTTCAATCCTGTTAGTTCAGCATCAGTATAGTGTGTTTGTTTCCTGTTTTTGACCTCAACTTTTCATTGACTATTCTTGCATCTTCCAATTTTGTAATTTTCCTTCCCTCTTCATTCAGACCTGGTTACCACTCCTGCCAACCTGCACCACTGTACAGCAGCTTATTCCGTGGCTCCAGCCCAGCGACTCCTGTTTAGTCCAGATCCCTGTATAGTGGTTAAAAGATGAAATCTAGGGCGACCCCTGCAATCTGATAAGCTGAGTGGCTTGTGCTAAGCCTGTCCATGGTAGCCATTTTAGAGCTGCCAGGAGACCACTGACAGTACCACGTAACAGCTCAATAATCACAAAAATCAACAGATACTAAAAGGAGTGAGGTCCCTGCTCGCAAGCTTACAATCTATGAGGAAATAGGGGAGACACGAAATTGGACGGTAACAATTGCATGTATTGTACGTTCCAGCCATCAGTATAATAAATAGGGTGTACAAGTAGTGCTACACAGAGGGCTATTAAGTGCATGAACAGAGGATGTGAGGGCCCTGGTTTGAAAGAAAATTTTTTAAAGCAGGGATAGTTAGATAAGTATGTTGAGGCGATAGGCCAGTCTAAAGAAATGCGTTTTAGGGCACGCTTAAAACTGTGGGTATTGGAGCTTAATCGAAGTGTCCTGGGTAATGCATTCCAAAGAATTGCTGCAGCTTGCGAGAACAAGCGAGGGTGGTAGACTGAGATGAGGAGGAGATCTAGTGTGGTGCCGAAGCGTGGAGAGCTTTGTGGGTGAGAGTGATGAGTTTATATTGAACTCTATATCAGATGGGCAACCAGTGCAACGACTGGCAAAGGGTAGAGGCATCATTGTAGTGGTTGGAGAAGAATATGATCCTGGCTTCTGCATTCAGCACGGATTGGAGAGGGGAGAGTTTAGTAAGCGGGAGAGCAATTAGTAGAGAGCTTCAATAGTCCAGATGAGAATGTATAAGAGCAACAGTAAGAATTTTTGATGAGTCTAAATTAAGAAAATGTCAAATTCTAGAAATATTTTTGAGGTGTAGATGACATGAGTTGGCAAGTAAACGGATGTGGGGAGTGAAGGAAAGATCTGAATCAAGTATGACCCCAAGACATTGAGCATGTTACTGGGAACTAATGGTAGAATCACACAGAAATGGGCATAGGTAGGTTAGTGGAGGGAGGAAACACAAGGAGTTCAGCTTTTGACAGGTTCAGTTTCAGATAGAGGGAAGACATGATGTTAGAGACAGTGGTAAGACAATCACTGGTGTTTTGTAATAATGCAGGTGTGATATGTTAGGAGTAGAGGTGTGTAAAGTTGTGCTGAAAAGTTTACATAACCCAGCAGAATTTTTGCTTTCTTGGCCTTTTTTCAGTAGTTTAACAATAAATGACTTTACCCAACCACTAACATGAGTGGAGAAAAAGTTTTGGTGTTATCATTCATATTCTCTGAAAAAAGGCCAAGAAAGCAAAAATTCTGCCAATGTATGTAAACTTTGCAGCACAACTGTAATTGGGTGTAATCAGCATAGAGATGGTACTGAAAACCAAAACTATTGATTGCTTGTCGAATAGGAGCGGTGTACAAGGAAAAGAGGAGGGGGCTAAGGACTGATCCTTGAGGAACCCTGACAGTAAGGGAAAAACAAGAGAAAGAGGAGCCAGCTAAAGATACAGTAAAGGAGCAGTCAGAGAGTTAGGAGGAGAACCATGAGAGAGCGGTGTCCTTGAAGCCGATAGAGTGGAGCATAGTGAGGGGGAGCTGGTGATCCACAGTGTTGAATACTGCAGAGAGATCCTGTAGAATCAGCATGGATTAGTGACCTTTAGATTTAGTTATTAGCAAATCATTAGAGACTTTAGTGAGGGCAGTTTCAGTAGAGTATAAAGAGTGGAAACCAGATAGATTGTAGGTCAAGAAGAGCGTTATCTGAGAGATAGCACATTAGACGGGAGTGGACCAAGCGTTCCAGGAGTTTAGAGATGAAGGGGAGATTAGAGACAGGTCTATAGATAGCAGCACAGTTTTGATTGAGAGATTTTTTTATGCAATGGATGTATGCTGACATGTTTAAATGAAGATGGAAAGAAACCAGATGAGAGAGAGGTTGAATATTTTGGGTAGGTGAGTGGTGATAGCCGGGGAAATGCACTGGAGGAGATGTGAGGGAATAGGACAAGTAGTAAGGCGAGAAGATACAAGGAGCCTGATCACTTCATGTTCCGTGATTCATTCAAAGAGAGTGTGAGCTACATGCAGTGGGGGAGGGAGGACGGTACATTGGGAGAAAATTTCCTGTAGGGTATGATCAACTTTTTCTTTTAATGGATGAAATCTTCAACCAGATTGGATTTTTTCCACAGACGTTCGGCGCACCTGGAGCACCGATGTGGGAAACGTGTTTGCAGCTGTTGCCTGCGCTGTAGCTGTCTATGCCAGGTTGTTCTATATTTAGGAGGGGCATCTTCATCTAAAACACGACCGTGTTTTTTGCAGACATTTGGGCCTATTCATAAAAAAATTTTCGTCAGTTTTCTTGAATAAAACACTGCCATACTGATTAGGCACACCAAGGGTTCTCCAAACTGGAAATGGAGTCCACTAATGATTCCAGCAAATTTTGTGTTCAAAAATTCAAATGATGCTACTTTCCTTCCGTGCTTTGCCTTGCGCCCAAACAGTAGTTTTCACCCACATATCGGGCATAGGTTTACTCAAGAGAAATTCACAACATTTTTGGGGTCCATTTACTCCTGTTACCCTAATAAAAAAATGGGACTAAAAGAAGATTTTTGTGGAAAAAATGTGATTTTTTTTTTTTGTTTTCTTGGTTCAACATTATAATTTTTTTTCAATCACCTGGGGGTTCAAGGCACTCACCACTCATCTACATAAGTCCTTGAGTGTTCTAGTTTCCAAAATGGGGTCACTTGTCGGGAGTTTCTACTGTTCAGGCACACCAAGGGCTCTCCAAAAGGGACATGGTGTCTGTTTTCGATTCCAGCCCATTTTGTGTTGAAAAAGTCAAACGATGCTCCTTCTCCTCTGAACCCTGCTATGTGCCTAAACAGTACTTTTTCCCCACATATGCAGTATCGGCGTGCTCAAGAGAAATTGCACAACAAATTTTGGGGTCCATTTTCTCCTTTTTTTCCTTGTGAAAATAAAGAAATTTGGATCTAAATTAAAATGTTTGTGAAAAAAATGAAATGTTCATTTTTTCCTTCACATTCCATAATTCTGTGAAGCACCTGAAGGGTTGATAAACTTCTTGAATGTGGTCTTGAGCACCTTTAGGGGTGCAGTTTTTAGAATGGTGTCACTTTTGGGTATTTTCTGTCAGTATAGGCCCCTCAAAGTCTCTTCAAATGTGACGTTGTCTGTTGTGAACGTTTTGGAAATTACTTCTGAGTTGGGGCTCCCTCTGGTGGTTGCTGAGGGTATTGAACCAGTGTTGAATAGTAGAAGTCCATCACCTGCGAGCGATGACTGGCAATCAGGAGAAACAGACTGGGCTGATATAAGTGAGCTGCCTTCCCATGATCCCCGCCGGTGATCAATTGTTGTTTCCTGGTTCATTTGGAAGTCAGCTGGTGTCTTGCCTTCGTCTGCTACTTTCAGATAAGTTATTTGCTGCTTGTTTCTATCGTGTTTGCTATTTCCATTTTTTGTCTGCACTTTTGTGGGAGGTTAGCCGGGTTACCCTCCAGGGGCCTGTGCTACTTTCTGTTTTTCAGTAGCCACTGTTTATTTGTTCAATTGCTCTGTCCCTGCTATTTGAGTGGCTGCGTGTTAGCTGCTTGTTCACACCAGAGATCTGATGTAATGGGTGGCGAGATCGTGTGATCTCAGCATTTTTGTAATCAGAAGTATTGGAAGTTTTTCTAGGGTTTTGCTGGGTTGCAGATAGTATTCTGTCCTGTCCTGTCCTATCTAAGCAGTGTTTGGCCCCAGCGTTTGCTCACTCTATTTTCTGCCTGCGTTTGTATTTTGTCTTGTCTAACCACCATTATATGTATGGGTGCTACCTATTCCTTTGGGGCTCTACTCTGGGGCAATTAGCTTTCCTGTTTCTATCCTTAGGTGTAGCTAGCTCTCCGGCTGTGCCGAGGCGTCTAGATCACCGTAGGTACGTCCCACGGCTGCTTCTAGTTGAGCGGTTAGTTTAGGGATCTGCAACCCATTAGTTCCTAACCTCTCTGGGTGTTCGGCTGCCTTGGCTGTTTTTTGCTCCTGTCCTCCTCAGCTACCAAATCATAACAGTCGTCCCTAAAAAAATGGCTTTGTAAATTTTGTTGAAAAAATGAGAAATTGCTGGTCAACTTTAAACCCTTCTAACGGTCTAAAAAAATGGTGCTGATGTAAATGACAAATTGTGGCAAATATTATTTATTAACTATTTTGTGTGAAATAACTTTCTGATTTTAGGGCACATAAATTAAAAGTTTGAAAATTGCAAAATTTTCACCAAATTTCCAATTTTTTCACAAATAAATATAAGTCATATTGTAGAAATTTTACCACTATCATGAAGTAAGCACTGTGCATTTTTGGCCAACGCTTTTGGCCATCCTGTAGGCATCAAGTGCAAACAAACGAAGAGAAAAATAGTGATATTAGGAGAACCAAATCAAATCTTAATGATTAGTAAATTGGAAAGTTGCATGTTTTTACAAGCTCTTTTCATTTATACCCATCTTTGAAGATGGAATAATCCTCAAAAGTGGGATTACATGAAGTCTAATAAGTCACTAGCCTTCAGGCTATTGATGAAAATCTGGTACTGCAGTGGTTTTATATGGCAAGTATGGATTTGACAAGTCTTTTTTGCTATGTTCACACCATTCTCATAGCTGATCAAAGCGCTTGCACCTGCTCTACATTCCCATTCATGGTACTTCATAATTATTTGCTCTGTCGGCTTTCATCTGAGCATTTTTCTCTCCATTCACAGATGTTGTGAGGTGGAAGAACCTTATTTGTTATTTAATGTCATTTTTCTTTTAGTTGCTTGGTAGCACCACACCTTGTGCTAATCTGCCATGAAAGCTAATAAAATATTAATATCAATTACTTGCGATATTAATTCTCCTTTGCTGCCTTAGGGGAAAGCATCGCTACATATTTGCACAGAGCTGGTTTTATTTTTATTTAGTTTTTATTTTCCTTAATTATTAAATGGTGTTAAATTATTAAAATTAAAGGCATTAAATATGTACATTATTATTTTTAAACTAATATAAAAGACACTCGTTTAATTAAATGAGATGACAAATGCACATTGTAGGGAAAGAAAATAACCAGAGGTCATAAAGGAATCATCAGATTAACTCCGCAAAAGAGGATTATGCAAGAAAGGGCAGCGTTGTTAGTAAAAGTGAAAGCGAAAAGTAGACAGGTGCCCTCAAAATGGGATGAGGGCGTCAGAACTTACTGTCCTGGATGATTAAGTGTGCCTTATATCTGTATAGTGACACCAGCCCCGGTAATGTTGCTGAGGCTGGTGACCACGTCTACAAGAGGGTCTGCCTGGATCAGAATTTTCTCCGATCTCGCCAGTTGCCGCACCATCCTACTTTTCCTGTTGATTCTATGAACATAAGGTTTTAGACGTGCAGTTCCCAGAGTGGAAGAAGAAGACAGTCCCAGGGTTTGCAGGCAATCAATGGCCGCAGTGGTGATAATTTTGTCACTGTTCTGGCCACAGATTGACTACTGCCAAGTGTTGACATTTTATTGATATCATTTTGGGTTACATGTGACACTTTGATTGCTCTTTTATTGTGTTTTTGGGGGGAACTGTGTTGGCCAAAAAGTGGTAGTTTGGTGGTCTGTTTTTCTTTTTCTTTTTGGCATGCGAGGTACGATTTAAAGTTTATAGATCAAACTTTTTTTTATGTATATCTATCTATCTAGATACATAGATATCTAGATAGATAGATAGATAGACATATATGATACCAAAATATGTTTTTTCTTTTAATTTCTTTATTTTTAAATGTGGAAAGGGCCATCGTTTTCTACAGTCAATGACCAGAGAGATCTGCACCAACACCAGGTGATTTGAGATAAATTTGCTGTTGTGGATTTTCTTCCAGACTCTTGGTAATTTGCTTTGATTTTCTATGGAAATTCTCCATAAAAAATCTGCTACATTGGAACAGATTCTTGGGCCTTAGTCAGACATCTGCAGTTTTCTGGTACATGAAAAAAAAAAAAATCGCCTTTCATCAATGATATGGATTAGAATTTTATCAATATTTGTTACTATATGCCAAAAAAATATGGATATGGATTTGTGGACTGCCCAATAGACAACGAAGGGTAGGTATTCTGTCCGTCAGCATGAACGTAACATGGATGTAAAAAAAAAACACGGAGGTAAAAAACTGACATCTAAATAAGACCTTTACCTCACAAAAATTATCTACCAATAGTGCACCTCTCACGCCATACATAGTATTCAGAGAAAGGCCTCTCCTCAACGCATGATCTCTCCGTGATCTATAATGTATTCCTCCTCCCCATACATTGCATGCACTACATACAATTATAGTAAAGCTGCTCTCATAAAATCAATTTATAGAGGGTACCCTGTCTGACACTTACCACATATAGCCAAGTTCCCATCCCCCATACATAGTATATACAGCCAAGTCCCCACTTCCACAAATAGCGAATATGGTGAAGTCCCCCCACATACAGTAATCACTCTCCCTCACATGTGCCCTTCCCCCACACATAGCATACAGTATATAGACAAGTCCCCCTTGCCCACACATAGCATATAGTATATAGACAAATCTCCTACATATAGTATACAGTAAATAGACATGTCCCCCTCCCCCGCACATAGCATACAGTATATAGACAAGTCCCCCTCCCCCAAACATAGCATACAGGGTATAGACAAATCTCCCTCCACCACATATGGATGAGTTGTGAAACGCACGTCGGGGTGTGCACCACACTTGCAACAGCTTTCTCTCTATTGCTTTCTTTACAAAGGTTACATCAGCATCCGTACACACACCCTTTTGATTACTATGTCTTTTGTGGTATACATAGGGGGGCTATGTACATAGACAATACTATCTACCGTTCTTAACACCTGGCATATTGCAATCCATCTGTACATCCATTGGTTCACTCCTTGATGAATGCAACTTACACCTCACCACTTATTGGATTTCAGACTTTTCCAGCACGGGTATATGTCCACATCTATGGTTGTACATTATCCATTTAATTCCTTTTGACACATGTCATTTATGCTGAATCCTCTACCTGTATTATCCCTTCTAAAATTCATGTTATATGGGCAACATTTTGTGCTGTTAGCACCTATTGCCAATAATGAGTGTACTCTATGCTGCTGCCTTTTACCTGTATGACTCCTGATTTAACTACACATTTTATCATGCTGTGTATTTATCATTATAAGTGCGGGCACACTTCTTTCAGTAGTGCCACCATTCACCATGTCTGTTCTACTAAAAGTGTTTTATCTCTACCTACACAAGTTTTAGAATATTTTTGGCCACACATCCGGTGTTTCCTCCTTTGGTTTCCCTGTCTAGTCCAAATGGTCTGCCATTTATCTTCCATAATACACATACAGTCCCTGACAGAAGTTATGTCGCTTATTATCCATGTTATGTAAATCAAAGCTTATAACCTGACGTTAAATTCATCCATTGGTTTTATAAATTACTCTTTTGAAAGCTGAAACCCTCCCAAATTTGGTTTAGGTTAAGAAAATAAATTGGCATCAATGCTGAAATATTGATCATTTAATGAACACAGAATGATCAGATTTTGGCAAGACAAAAGTTTTGTCGCCCACAGAAAGTAATGATATTCAAACAAATTATCTTAAAATACAAATATATGTGCATAACATTGGTGAATTAAGTTGTGGTGCTATTAGAGTCATATTTAATATTTTGTGTGACTTCCATGAGCTTGAAGGACTGCATCCATGCGGTTCAACAATGATTCATACAATTTATTAATGAAGTCATCAGGAATAGCACAGAATGCAGTCTTACCTTCCTCCCAGAGTTCATCTAGATTCCTTGGTTTTGTCTTCCAAGCTTCCTCTTTCATCCTACCCCAAACATGCTCAATGATGTTCATGTCTGGTGACTGGGCTGGCCAGTCATTGAGCACCTTGATCTTTTTTGCCTGGAGGAACTTTGTTCTAGAGATGGATGTATGAGATGGAGCACCATCCTAGTGCAGAATTTGACCCCTTTTATGATTTGGAATGTAAGAGGTAGCTAATACTTCTTGATATTTTAGGCTATTGATATTGCCTTCCACCTTGCAAATGTTTCGCACACCCCATACTGAATTTAACCCCAGACCATGATCTTTCCACCACCAAATTTAACTGTTTTCTGGGTGTATTTTGGATCCATATGGGCTCCAGTAGGTCTTCTGCAGTATTTGCGGCAGCTGTGATGTAATTCTACTGAAGATTCATGAGAGAAATCCACCTTCTGCCTCTTTCCAGCGTCCATCTGTTTAGCAGGCTGTGGGACTTTGCAAATGCCACATGGTTTTTTATTTGCCTTTTGTTTAGTGCTGGCTTCTGGGCACTGAATCGACCATGGAGGCCATTTCAAGACAGAATCCTACAAACTGTTCTAGTTGACACAGGGAGTTGAGGTGACCAGGCCTGTTGGAGCTCTGCTGCAGTGGAAGAGGGGCTTGCTTTGGATTTTCTAACAAATAAACGTTCCTCCTGAGCAGTTGTCTTGCTGGGTCTGCCGGACCTGGGCTTGTCAAACCCATCTCCAGTCTCTTCAATTCTTTTTTTAATTCTTTGTACTTGATGCTGAGACACACCAAAGGTGCCAGCCACCTCTGCAGTGGATCAGGTCTTCAGCCTCTTGATAATCAAGGATTTGGTCGCAGGGTGGATTTTTGGCATGTTGTCAGAGCTCAAGTTGCAGTTCAAGTGAAGGTCTGGGGTGCTGGGTTTCTTTTTATACACACCCACTAATTAACCGATCATTTACTGAGCACTGGTGAGGATGTAAACTAGGATTGGGTGCATTATATGACCAGGTGACAAAACTTTTGTCTTGCCAAAACCTGACCATTCTGTGTTCATTAAATGATCAATATTTCAGCATTGATTCCAATTTATTTTCTTAACCTAAACCAAATTTGGGAAGGTTTTAGCTTTCAAAAGAATAATTTATAAAACCAATGGATGAATTTAATGTCAGGTTATAAGCTTTGATTTACATAACATGGATAAGCGACATAACTTCTGTCAGGGACTGTATAAATCATCATTTTAATATTACATCACCAATCAATTTTCAGTTGATGTACATGAATTGTCCCCAAAATTGATACATATAGATCCACTATTCTATTACACATATTAATCTCACATAAACTAATACTTAATAATGTAAGCTGCTTGTCCGCAGTCTTCTTGATAACATTAGGGACAGAGAAGGCTGGTGGTCCAGGCAACAGCTGCATGCTGGGTAATGATGCAGCACCAATCACAGCACAACCTTAACAAGCTCCTCTAAGGTGCAAGAGAGGAGTGAGGGGGCAGACTGTTGTGGTGACCTCCCCCCAGTCACAAGACCATTCGCTAGGTGGGGGAAGGGGGCTCGAAGCTGGTCAAACTGAGACCTCTACGAGAGGTGGTTGGAGTCAGAGGGGCATCTGTGCAGGAGACATGTGTACTGTCAGTGGGGTGAGCACAGCAGGGGAAGGAGGGAGTGTTCTGCGATTGATGAGGATTAGCCAAGCAATGAATAGCTGTGCTAGGTTAGGAGTGGAAGGAGCCTTCCTCCTCTTGTCAGTGCTGGCCCTGCAGTGGGGTCCACCTAAGGATTCACCGATTTTCCCCATTGGCCAGTCAGAGTCTGCTTCAACTCCTTTATGATAGTGCAATTTTTCACTTTTGCACTCTTTTGTTTTCCTCTTTCTTCTAAGACCCATAGCTTTTATATTTTTATTTTTTAGTCATATGAGGGCTGTTTTCTAAAGGACGAATTGTAGCTTTGAATGACATCATTCACTTTACTAAATAATGTACTGAGAAACGGGAAAAAAGGTGAAATAGTAAAAAAGAAAAAAACAGAATTCCACTGTTAGATTTGGGTTTCATTCTTACAGTTTTCATTTTCCTGTAAAAGATGATCCGACGTCATAACTTTCCAGATCAGTACGATAATGGCAATGCCAAATTTGTAAAGTATTTTTTTCCTTCATATTTTAATGGTTAAAAAATATAAATTCTGAACTGAAAATTCTGAGTAAAGAACAAGAATGTCACATCTTTGAAGCATTTCCTGATGTGAAATGCTACAAACTAGGTAACGTTCAATTAAAAGTGTTCCCTGGAACAGTTTTCACTAGAAAATTCATCGTTATTGACTGGCAAAAATAAAAAGCAACTTTTTTTTTGCTGAGTCTTTAGATCAGAAACTCTCCAGAAACCATGAGGAGTTCAAAAAGCTCACGATTTGATATTAGAGTTGGTCATTTTCTGCTCCAACAACTCAGGACCAAAACTTGATATTCACATGATGATTATTGGGTGAGCTTTTGATGTTGCAAATTTTCTGCAGCTATTAGCTAAATTAGGTTATTTTCTGTTTTTTTTTACATTGCGTACATATATGAGTGCATTTTTTATATGCATTTTTATCACATTTGATACGTTCTGGGATTTGGTTTTGTCAAAACTTTATTTGTACAGTCAAGTTGATTACATGTGCTTTTTTACCAGCAGAATTTTCGCATCTAATGCAAGTCTATGGGGAAAATGTGCAAATAAAACTCAGCAAGAGAAATTCATGTTACGGATTTCAAACACACACCGCAGGTCAGATTATGCCAAAAAAATGCACATTGGTCATGAGATTTCTCCAAATCTCATCCACTTTGCTGAACCAGTAAGATGCTGCGGTTTGTTTGCGCAGCGAATATATACAGCATCAAAAGTTCACCGAAGGCACTTCATGGGCAATGAAAAACAAGTTTTCTAGAGGAAACCACTTTAGGACTTTAGGAAATGCTCCTTTTTTGAGTCTTTTCGAAGAGTTTCTGGAGAACAAACTGAACGGAAATTATCAAAATTTCTCAAAAACAGAGTTTCTGCTCATTTTCCACTTTGGAAACTCTGCAAAATAGTTTCTGTGTGCACATAGCTTTTGGGAGTTTTTAATTTTCTGGAGCAGTTTAGAAGAGTTTTTGAAGTGTTTTCTTGCAGCCTTTTGATGGGACACTGTCATTAGGAGCTGCTTTAAAAAAAAATCACTGTTTTTCCAACACTCATCTTTAAAACCTGAAGTGGAAAATAAAACGCTCAAAACACTTAGCATATAAACAGCAAAGTGGTTTTACCAAAGAAATGCATAGGAGAAGTCTTTTAAGCATTTTTGAAGTTTTTTATGAGTTTTTTAGTTTTTTTTTTCATTAAAAAAATCATGCAGCATTACCTACTACATTTTTTTCTTTGTTTTTCAATTGAAAAAAGGGGGAGAGCTTCAAATGACTATATTTTTTAAAACTTTTTTCATTCATTTTTTTTTGTTCTCTTTTTGTCCCCCCCCCTCGGGAACCTGAAACTGATATTGCTTGATTGCTTGTTTTGTGCACTAAGAGTTTTTGAAGTGTTGTTTCTAACTCATTTGGTCGGAAACTGCCATCAGGATCTGCATCAAAAAAGGGAAAAGCTTCAAACTTTTATATTTTTTTCATATTTTGAATTTTTTTTTATTCATTTTTACTTTTTTTTGTCCCCCATGGAAACCTGAAACTGCTATTGTTTGATTGCTTGTACAACACACTTCAATACTACAATATGTACTGTAGCTGAAATAATCCATAGTGCTGCATACAAGGGCTCTTCCAATCGCTTGATCGGTGGGGTGCTGCTGGACGTTGTCTCTCCCCCAAAGGTTCTCATATCGATGACCCAGAAGAAGGATAGGTCATCAATGATAAAGTTAGTGGACAACCTCTTTGATATAAATAGACCCAGGAAAAACTTTGTAACGTGTTTGGTTAGTCAGCGTGAGGGAACAATACTGTGGAGTTGCTTCATGAAGACATCTGAGAATCTATTTCTTAAGGGCTTATTCACTGGAATGTGACTGTTTGCTCTCAGATTTAGAATCTGACAGCTCACAGATCTATATACATCAATGGGGCTAATCAATACACAAGTTTTTTTGACAAATCAATTTACCCAAGCCAAAATCCAGTGTAACTCCAATTCTGCTCAGATGCTGCCATTTAAATGAAAAAGGGCCATATGTGTTCTGTTTTCTTACTGATCCATATTTTGTAGATGCAAAATATAATTTGCCCTTTTTCTTTCTGTTCCCAAGTTTTTACATAGAGGTTACACTTCAAACAATGAAATGTAGAAAAATGAATAACATTTGTAAAAGCCAATACAAATGCATATTATCTGCTCCTTAGTGTACTCTAATTATTGTTATCATGTAATAAAAACATATTTGTCCAGCACCGCCAAGGAGAGTGGTGTATAAATAGCAAAACCTGAGTTAGTAAAGTATGACTGGCACCACAACTAGCACCACTGCGATAACCGTGCATGTTCGGCACATCCGGGATAGCAGTGTACGTCCATCACACCCAGGATAGGCGCATGTGTCCATCCTGCACACACGGGATAGCAGTGTACGTCCATCACACCCAGGATAGGCGCATGTGTCCATCCTGCACACCCGGGATAGCAGTGTATGTCCAGCACACCCAGGATAACAGTGTACGTCCAGCACACCCAGGATAGCCGTGTGTGCCCAGCACACCCTGGATAGCAGTGTATGTACAGCACACCTAGGATAGCCGTGTGTGTCCAGCACACCCAGGATAGCAGTGTATGTCCAGCACACCCAGGATAGCCGTGTGTGTCCAGCACACCCTGGATAGCAGTGTGTGTCCAGCACACCCAGGATAGCCGTGTGTGTCCAGCACACCCAGGATAGCAGTGTATGTACAGCACACCCAGGATAGCCGTGTGTGTCCAGCACACCCTGGATAGCAGTGTGTGTCCAGCACACCCAGGATAGCCGTGTGTGTCCAGCACACCCTGGATAGCAGTGTGTGTCCAGCACACCCAGGATAGCCGTGTGTGTCCAGCACACCCTGGATAGCAGTGTATGTTCAGCACACCCAGGATAGCCACGTGTGTCCAGCACACCGGGATAACAGTGTATGTCCAGCACACCCAGGATAGCCGCGTGTGTCCAGCACACCCGGCATAACAGTGTACGTCCAGCACACCCGGGATAACAGTGTGTGTCCAGCACACCCAGGATAACAGTGTACGTCCAGCACACCCGGGATAGCCGTGTGTGTCCAGCACACCCTGGATAGCAGTGTATGTCCAGCACACCCAGGATAGCCGTGTGTGTCCAGCACACCCTGGATAGCGGTGTGTCCAGCACACCCAGGATAGCCGTGTGTGTCCAGCACACCCTGAATAGCAGTGTATGTCCAGCACACCCAGGATAGCCGTGTGTGTCCAGCACACCCTGGATAGCAGTGTATGTCCAGCACACCCAGGATAGCCGCGTGTGTCCAGCACACCAGGGATAACAGTGTACGTCCAGCACACCCAGGATAACAGTGTACGTCCAGCACACCCAAGATAACAGTGTTTGGCCGGGGTCAGACATACAAGAATCTCACACGAGTCTCACATGTCAATACCCGGCACTGCCGCCGGCTCTCGGACCGGAGCATGCGGCTGCATGTATTTCTATACCAACATAAGTAATAAAACCCCATTGTGGGTTGTTAATCACAGCAAAGTGCAGCACATAATATGGAGTTTATATATAAACTATCATGCGCACAACAAACCAATGGGTTTGAAACAACTAGGTTGTTTCTTTTTTAATAATCTTTTTTTCTTTATTTGTGCTTTCATGAAGATCCAATACATTTTTTACTTTTTAAGTACTTTTTGCATCGAAGCTGGATCTGCTACTTCTCTTGTTTGTCTACTAGTGTGGGAAGTGGCCCAGTGATACGTGCACCAGCACCATCATTTATCAGATGATCACCATCTTAATTTTTGCCTGAAATAATGATCTCATTTTTTTCTCTCCTGTTTTCTTGTGTATGACTGATACCACCTGGGATAGCAGTGTATAAATGGCAAAACCTGGGATAGCAGTGTATAAATGGCAAAACCTGGGATAGCACTGTATGACTGGAAACTCCAAGGATGCTAGTGTATGACCAACACTCCTTGTATTGCTGACACCACCTCTGATAGCAGTGTTTGACAGGCACCACTTGGTGTATGACTAGAATCGCCAGGGATTGTAGTGTAAGGCTGGATGACTGGCACCACTTTGGTTTGCAGTGTGTGACTGACACACAGGATAATAGATAGCAGTGTATGACTGGCACCATCTGGCTTAGCATTTTATGGTTGGCCCACCATGGATACCACCTGGGATAGCAGTGTATGACTGGAATTACTTGGCATAGCAGTGTAGGATTGGCACTGCAACTAACACCACTTGGGAGAACAGTGTGTCATTGGTAACACCTGAGATAAGTATATGACTGGCACTCCTTGGTTAGCAGTCTACTGCTGCCACCACCTCCGATACCAGTGTTTGAGAGCCTCCACTTGGATTAGTAGTGTATGACTAGAAGCATCAGGGATAATAGTGCATGACTGGAACTACCTGGGTTAGTGTGGTGTAAGACTGGCAAGACTTGAGATAGCAGTGTATGACCGGCACCATCTGGGTTAGGAGTATAGTGTATGACTGGCAAGACTAGAGATAGCAGTGTATGACTGGCACCATCTGGGTTAGTAGTATAGTGTAAGACTGGCAAGACCAGAGATAGCAGTGTATGACGGCACCATCTGGGTTACTTTATCTAAATAACATTCAGTAAGTAAAGATGTGAGCAAATACTCAATTATAAATCTCCTTTTTCGGCTGAAAGTATAGTAGGCCAAGATACTGAGTAACTGCTTGTATTTGCTAGTAAGGCCCATTGCATTCAGCCACATTGATGTTTTGTTTAGCTCAATATCATGTAGGAATATTAAAATATATATTTGGAGTAGAGAAGTAACATGCCCTCCTAATCTGAGGTAATTGACAATTTAGATTACTTTCACATATCCGTTTTTTACAATCAGGCACAATCCGTCCAAGTTTAAAAAAGACGGATCCAGCGCAGATTGTAAAAAACTGATGCGACGGATCAGGTTTTTAAACGGATCCGTTATGAACTTTTGAACCCGAGAAATGCCGTCTGAGCATGCCTGTAACGAGGGGAGAGAGAAAGATATTTTCCAGGCATGCGCAGAGGGGAAAAATGGAGTCCGGCGTCCGGATCAGGCAAAAGACTGATCCGATCACCGCATTCGCCCGTAGACTTACATTGCAGCAAACTGTCGGTAGTGACTTTTTTAGCCGGAAACAAAAACCGTTCCTAGACACGTTTTGTCCGGCCGCCGGAATTGACATTTTTGCCGGATCCTGAAAAAAACGGACGAAATGGAAAGACATGTGGCGCGATCCGGCGCTAATGCAACTCAATGAGAAAAAAACGGATCCGGCGGTTACAAAACACGGATCCATTTTTTTTAAAAAAAAGCCGGATCACGCCTGACGGCTAAAAACGGATGTGTGAAAGTAGCCTTACTCATAAGTGTTTTTGCCTTTCTCTGGTTTAATACTTTAGGATCGGGCTATGTCCACACTGTGACATTTGTTATAGCTATGATTTATTTGGCTGCAGTAAATTAAGTGTAACACCTGCACATGGAACTGTCAGAGCAGCTACTGGTATACTGGGATTTACAGACACTAAGAAGAGTTTTGCAGCTGCTGTTAAACAGGGACCTTCAGACATTAATGGTTTTTTCCCTGAGCTGCGGGGGACTACAATTCCCATGGACCCTTGTTTCAGTCAGATGACACAGCTTGGAGGGATAGGAGGGAGAAGGGACTTGGGGAGGGAGCTGGAGAGGAAGTGAAAGAAAGTGAGAGAGCGGATGGTTCATGTAAAAGATGGAGCGCTGTGGACTTGTATTCCTCTAAAGAGCGGAGTGTTCCAGTCCCCTCTGATATACCTGCGAATCTGGAGAGAGCGCAGCCCGGTCATCAGGTGAAGCAAGCAACATTAAGGACTCGGAGAGTTCTACCGGCACTCCCACCGTATAAAGGCCTGAATCCTGCCGCCCCCAGTTGGGGTCCAGGGAAAACTACAACCGGTGGAGACGCACCGTGAGTGCCCCTTTTTGAGACTTGTGGTTCAACCAGCCCATTACAGTGAGTACACTACGCCCCTAGACTATTTACCTTCGTGAGCATCTAAGTGCACCAACGGTTATAAATTTGCGCGCCAACATCCGCGGCAACTGGGCCCCAACGTTTGGACTGGGTTAATACAAGAAAAGGGGAACCCTGCTACGTTATATTTGCAGGGTTGGGGAAAGAATTAGGTTGTGATGTGTATATGATTTTTATAGAGCACCGTTACCTGTATTGCATGTTGTCTCTTTAAATACACTTCATTTCTGCTGCATATCCATAAACCAGTTAAACTGTTTTACTCCTGTTTTGGGTGAGTGTGTACTGAGCTATAGGCAGGGGTTTCCCGAATCAGTCCCTGGCAGAAGATAACAGTCCTTCTGCAGTCCTAGAGAGAGCTCCAATCAAGATTCGGGTGGAGGCACTGCGCCCTAAAGAGGTGAGACCCCCCATAACACCCAGCGTACCATGGTAGCCCTGAAGGGGTGTTACAGTGGAGGCACTGCTGAGATACAGAACTAACACAGGAGTATTTACTATGGAGACTTTAACAGAGCGAGAAGTATATTTGTGGTGTGAAGAGATGGATGTTACAGCTAGACAAAGCTTTGCAGTGAGTGGTGAGCTCTGTGATGCATCTGATGAAGAGATACTGAAAATAGTTAACCGACTCACTGAACTTGCCCACCCTGAAGTGGTCGACCGCAGAAAGGAAAAGGGGGGACAGTTACCCCTAGCCCTGATCTCAACCGGGCAGATCTTGAGGAAAGATTACTTCCCATCCATGATAGCCGTGTCCCCAGAGTATGGTCGACAATGGAAGATCACTTGGCCTAATGAGTCCGAAGTTGAGACCCGGCAACAGGAATCAACCACTCAGTCTAGGAAGACTAGTATACGTCCGCCCTCTACTCCCCTTAGAACCAGTCCTGAAGAGACAGCGGCCCCTGTTGATGTGCTTATGACAGCTATGGAAAAGTTAGTCAGTCAGTTTGCAAAGATGCAGCCAGAAGGGAACTACCGTCGTTTAAGAACCTTCTCGGGTGCCCTCCCCACCCCTGCTGGAGAAGAAGAATATGATACTTGGAGGGATGTCACTTTACTGTGCTTAGAAGAGTGGCAGTGCACTGATGCCGTGAAGAAGCAGAGAATAGTAGAAAGTTTGAAGGGTACTGCTATGGAAGTGGTGCAGGCTGCTTGGCGGAGCAAGCCACTAGCAACTTATCAAGATTATATGAGTGCTTTAGAAGATGCTTTTGGATCCCCTGAAGATGCTACTGATCTACTCTATAAACTTCGTACCACCTACCAACAACCAGATGAGAAGATGTCCGACTATCTATACCGATTGGATAAGATGGTTCATAGAATAGTATCTAAAGGTGGAGTCAGCCCTAAAGAAGTTGATCAGTGTCGTCTGGACCAAGTACTCAGAGGAGCTCTCACTCATGATCCAATTGCTCAGCGGATGAGGTCTTGTGATAAAGAGAAGATTCCTGGTTCTTTTCATGAGTTGCTTAAGGAAGTTCGCAAGGAAGAGGTTATTTTGGCCGCAAGAGAGAAGACCTCCCCTCGGGTGACTACTGTTGCCTTGAAGCCAGCAGCCGACTGCCGAGAGAGGGAACTGCTGAAAGTCATCGAGAAACAGGGGGAGCAGATTACTCAATTGTTAAGTGCTCAGGCCAAGACAATACAGCGGTTACAAAGTGCTGCAGAGGTAGCCGAGAAGCAGACCCTGGCTTCAGGAAGAGAGAATGATGACCTGTGTAGAGTGGAAAGTAGGAAACCAGAAGGGTGCTTTGTCTGTGGGAGTCCAGGCCATATAGCTCGTCAGTGTCCAAAGAGGTGGAGCTCAAAGAACTCTTCACATTCTCCCCACCTCCCTCCGAGGCAGTCGGGAAACGGGAAAGGGGGCCAGTAGAACCCCATACTGAGCCCCCATCAGCAACAAAGACCTACTCTACCTCTCCATCCAATAGTGCCTCATCGAAAACACTGCCTGAAGGGTTAGTGGGACCAGCCCCGCATGTCCCCGCATATATCAATGGTAAATCTTGTTCAGTATTGCTGGATAGCGGATCTCAAGTGTCCATCATTTTTGAAGGATGGTATAAGAGATATTTATCCAATGTGCCTCTGAAACCGCTGTCTGGACTCGTGGTGTGGGGACTGAGTGAACACAGCTATCCCTACCGAGGATACGTGTCCGTGACACTACGATTCCCAGAGACTGTTGTTGGAGTGGATAAAGAGATACCCATTATAGCGCTAATCTGCCCGGAGGCAGAGGCAGATGAGAGACCCACACCTGTCATAGTGGGAACAAATGCCAACATTTTCCGTACGTTAGCTCAGTGGTGTCGTGAAGCTGGGGGAGAAAAGTACTCGCAGACCCTATCCATCCACCCAGTCTGTCTGGAAGCCTATGTGAGGACGGAGGAGGAGAAGAGGGAACTGCAGCCTGAAAGCTTTGACCCTTGTTTTGAAGGAAGTGAGCTGAAAGGAGAAGAGAGGAGGCTAGTCATCGACGGCATGATGATGCGGGGGGCAGCTTTCTCCTTGGGCGAATGGGACATGGGCCTCGCCCAAGGAGTAGAGCATCGCATTCGGTTGAAAGATCAAAAGCCTTTCCGAGAGAGATCCCGAAGATTGGCCCCGGCGGATATCGAAGATGTTAGGCAGCATCTACGCGGTATGTTAGACACAGGAGTCATCATAGAGTCTAGTAGCCCATATGCTTCCCCCATTGTGATTGCTCGAAAAAAAAATGGAGCTATTCGGATGTGTGTGGATTATCGTACTTTGAACAAACGTACGGTTCCTGACCAGTACACTGTGCCCCGAATTGATGAAGCTTTAGATTGCCTGCAAGGGAGCCAATGGTTTTCTGTGTTAGATCTCCGGAGTGGTTACTATCAGATACCCATGTCAAAGGAAGATCAAGAGAAGACCACTTTTATCTGCCCCATTGGGTTCTTCGAGTTTCAAAGACTGCCTCAAGGACTGACAGGTGCTCCGGCCACTTTTCAGAGATGTATGGACAAAGTAGTGGGGACATGCACTTACGTGAGGTCTTGGTTTATCTCGATGATCTTATTGTTTTTGGGAAGACTCTGGAAGAACACAACCAGCGGTTGTTCAAGGTGCTGGATCGGTTGAAGGAGGCTGGGTTGAAGTTGTCCCTTGATAAGTGCCGGATTTGCCAGACGACTGTGAAATATGTGGGCACATAGTCAGCAGAGAAGGAATTTCCACCGACCCCGCCAAAGTGGAGGCTGTGGTAAACTGGCCTAAGCCCACCAAGCTGGGGGAGCTTAGGTCCTTTTTAGGATTCTGTGGATACTATCGAAGATTTGTACCCCAGTACTCTCGGATTGCGAAGCCATTAACTGCTCTTACCCAGGGGTATCCCCCTTCCGGCGGGACAGCCCGCCCCTCAAGGTCAGGGAAAAGAGACTACTTCCGAGTTAATGAACCTTTTGGGGAAAGATGGACACCCTTATGCGACGAGGCATTCGAGAAACTGAAGTCATGTTTGACCCAAACTCCAGTGTTGGCCTATGCAGACGCCAGTAAACCATATGTGTTACATATAGATGCTTCTCTCGACGGACTAGGAGGGATTCTCTATCAGGACCATGATGGCTGTCTACGTCCCGTTTACTACATTAGTCGAGGATTGACTCCCAGTGAACGCAACTACCCAGCTCACAAACTGGAGTTTCTGGCTCTGAAATGGGCTGTAGTGGACATGCTGCATGACTACCTCTATGGGGTACGCTTCGTGGTTCATACCGACAACAATCCATTAACCTACGTGAGAACCACAGCAAAACTGGATGCCACGGGGTACCGGTGGCTTGCCGCACTCTCTCTGTATGATTTCAGCTTAAAATATCGACCAGGGATCAGTAACATTGATGCAGACACACTCTCTCGCCTGCCTAGTGAACCTTTAAATGAGGAAGAAGAAGGAGGATGGATAGAGGTCCCTGCCCCTGAGGTGAAGACTCTGTGCCATAGACATCGAACTGATGCCCTCACTCTGCAGTGCTGTGCTAAATTCTTAGGAGCATCTAGCGAAGCGCTCCCGTTGTCGTACTGTCGAGTGACAAATGTAACCCCAGACTCTCTCCCTCAACTGACTCATAATCAAGTCAGGACGGCGCAGCAGGAGGATCAGTCAGTGGGGGTAGTTCGATGGTGGGTGAAGAGGGGCTGGAGGCCCGAAAAGAATGCCTTAAGAACAGAGGAGTCTGTCCTGCTGACTCGGCAGCTAGAGTCGCTAGTAGTAAAAAATGGGCTACTATACCGAGAGACAAGGGGCCAGAAGGGAGGAGTCCGCAGACAGCTGGTGTTACCCACCCGATTTCGGAAGATGGTCATAAAGTCCCTGCATGATGACCATGGACATCTTGGCATCGAAAAGACTACGAGTCTCGTGGCCGACCGATTCTATTGGCCTCGCATGGAAGCGGATATTGAAGAATACTGCAAATCATGCTCCCGGTGTGTGTTGAGAAAAACCTTGCCTTTGAGAACAGCCCCCCTTGTGAACATTACCAGTGATGGCCCACTTGAACTAGTGTGCATTGATTTCCTCTCCATCGAGCCTGATGAAAGCAATGTCAGTAATGTGTTAGTGGTCACTGACCATTTCACTCGATATGCCCAGGCCTACCCCACTAAAGATCAAAGGGCAATTACTGTGGCAAAAACATTATGGGAGAAGTTCTTTGTACATTACGGGCTGCCTGCCCGCATCCATACCGATCAAGGAAGAGATTTCGAAAGTAGACTAATCAAGGAGCTATGCGCTCTCTGTGGGATCAAGAAATCCAGAACCACGCCATATCACCCCCAAGGGGATCCTCAACCTGAGAGATTCAACCGTACCCTTCTGAACATGTTAGGCACTTTAGATCCCAGGAAGAAGGGACACTGGAGCAGGCATGTGAGCCAGTTGGTTCATGCCTACAATTGCACCACAAATGAGTCAACTGGATATTCTCCTTATTTCCTCATGTTTGGAAGAAAAGCCCGACTACCCGTGGATATTAGTTTTGGGACATCCATTGACCGTTCTAATGGGAAGACCTACTTAAAATATGTGTCCCAGCTAAAAGAGGATTTGACAAAAGCTTACAAATTGGCAGAGCAGGCCTCTGGTCGGTCAGGGAAGCGCAATAAGACTCGCTACGACTGTAGGGTTCGAGAACAAGTTTTACTACCTGGAGACAGAGTTCTTATTCAGCTTTTGGGCCTTCCTGGGAAGCACAAGCTTGCTGATCGTGGTGTCCTGACCCTTACGTGGTGATGGAGAAGTTGCCCGGTGTTCCGGCCTACAGAGTGAAGCCCGAAAAAGGGGTGGAGCTGTTAAAACCTATCATCGACATCATCTGTTGCCTGTGGGAAAAAACATCCCTTTACCCCCATTGCCAACTCAAGGAGGTCATACAACTCTTCAGTGCAATAGGAGAAGTCCAAGGTGTAAAAACCCACCCCAGACTGGAGTTGCCTCAGGAGGATGTGACAGCGAGTCTGGGGATGAATGGGGACCTGACTGTCAATGGAGCTACAGGTGGATCGAGGACCCATGCCCCATGGGCGTAGACCCTGAAAACCAGACCCCTGAAGTAGAAACAAAGAAAAGGGACATTTGTCAGGAGGCGAGTGCACCCCGCCCACAATTGGAGGAAAGTTCAGAAGAGGGACATTTATTGAATGAAGAGATTCACCTGGTGGAGCCCGTTCTTGAGAGACAAGAGTCGGGGACTGAGGAGGTGGGCCCCTCGGTACACACTCGTCCCAAGCGGGACATTAGGCCACCCATGATGTTGACTTATGACAGAATGGGACATACCACTGAGGTCCCCAGGTTGATACACCCAAATTCAAATTCTGTTTGGCCTTATTTCTCGGTATCTTCCATGTGTCCAGGAGGTGGTTTGTATGCATGTAAATTTGGTGTTAGTCAGGATGCCTTAACCCCCATTCATGTTTCAGGTGGTGAGTCCTCATGTCGTGATGGGACACTTTCAATGACTCACCAGGGGGAGAATGTAACACCTGCACATGGAACTGTCAGAGCAGCTACTGGTATACTGGGATTTACAGACACTAAGAAGAGTTTTGCAGCTGCTGTTAAACAGGGACCTTCAGACATTAATGGTTTTTTCCCTGAGCTGCGGGGGACTACAATTCCCATGGACCCTTGTTTCAGTCAGATGACACAGCTTGGAGGGATAGGAGGGAGAAGGGACTTGGGGGAGGGAGCTGGAGAGGAAGTGAAAGAAAGTGAGAGAGCGGATGGTTCATGTAAAAGATGGAGCGCTGTGGACTTGTATTCCTCTAAAGAGCGGAGTGTTCCAGTCCCCTCTGATATACCTGCGAATCTGGAGAGAGCGCAGCCCGGTCATCAGGTGAAGCAAGCAACATTAAGGACTCGGAGAGTTCTACCGGCACTCCCACCGTATAAAGGCCTGAATCCTGCCGCCCCCAGTTGGGGTCCGGGGAAAACTACAACCGGTGGAGACGCACCGTGAGTGCCCCTTTTCGAGACTTGTGGTTCAACCAGCCCGTTACAGTGAGTACACTACGCCCCAGACTATTTACCTTCGTGAGCATCTAAGTGCACCAACGGTTATAAATTTGTGCGCCAACATCCGCGGCAACTGGGCCCCAACGTTTGGACTGGGTTAATACAAGAAAAGGGGAACCCTGCTACGTTATATTTGCAGGTTGGGGAAAGAATTAGGTTGTGATGTGTATATGATTTTTATAGAGCACCGTTACCTGTATTGCATGTTGTTTCTTTAAATACACTTCATTTCTGCTGCATATCCATAAACCAGTTAAACTGTTTTACTCCTGTTTTGGGTGAGTGTGTACTGAGCTATAGGCAGGGGTTTCCCGAATCAGTCCCTGGCAGAAGATAACAGTCCTTCTGCAGTCCTAGAGAGAGCTCCAATCAAGATTCGGGTGGAGGCACTGCGCCCTAAAGAGGTGAGACCCCCCATAACACCCAGCGTACCGTGGTAGCCCTGAAGGGGTGTTACATAAGCCAAACATCAGACATGTTACATGGGATTCTTAGTTGCTTTCAACTTACATTACTAAATTGCACAGGAGCAAGGCTGTTATCATGGTCTATAAGGAGCTGGTGTGAAAGATCAATCACTTTTCTACAACACGTAGGAACCATTTACTCCATTACATTGGTAGAGAATAAACATGCCTTGGCTTGCAGTCTTATTAGACTTGTCTAGTCCATTGCTGTGTTACATTCTGGCCTTGCCTGATCCTGTTTCCACATCCTTACAAATCTCTCCTACATCCGCCCTTATCTCTACACTAAAACATTAATTAATGCTGTTAGCACTTATCGCCACGACTGCTATAAAATGTTATCAATTAGATATCAGAATGTGTTATTGTACTCTGTTTTGTCTAAGCATCTCCTGTTTCCTGGAGCATTCAGGGCACAGCTCTGCTCCTGATTTACAAAACGTCCTGGTGACCTGTAACTCAAGCCCGGGTCTCACATAGCGATACACCAGCGATCCTGACAACGATCAGGATCGCTGGTGAATCGCTACATGATCGCTGCTGAGCTGCCAAACAGGCAGCTCAGGGCAGCGATCAGCACAGGGACACTGCGGGTAACATCGCTTAGTTACCCGCAGTGTACGTTGGATACCAGCGCCCTGATGCAGGGAGCTGGTAACCAAGGTACACGTCGGGTTTCCAGGCGCTGCGCGGTGTCATCAGGGCGCTGGTATCCAAGGTACACAGCGGGTTTCCAGGCACAGCCCTGCGCCTGGAAACCCGCTGTGTACCTAGGTTTCCAGCAGATCGCTGGTTTCCCGCCTGTCACACGCGTGCCTGTCAGCGGGAGACCAGCGATCAAAAAAATGTCCTGACATTTCTGACACGACCAGCGATTCACAGCAGGGGCCTGATCGCTGGTACGTGTCAGAAATAGCGAGATCGCTGCTGAGATCGCTGTTTAGCAGCGATCTCGGTAGCGATCTCGCTATGTGAGACGGGCCCTTAAAATGTAGAATACATGACCTATAACTACAATATAAAATATAAACGCTAGAGCAAGAAAAGAATATATGAACTATAGCTAGAATATAAATTATGTGAAATATAGCTAAAATATTGAATATACTATATACAACAATATATAAAATATGTAAACTATATCTAGAATATATTTATTATTATTTAACAGCCTTAAGCTCGATCTCGAGCCATGGCGACTTGATGAATAAAGCTCTGTCGGAAGATTGATCTTGTGCAAGCCTAGATAGGTCCACCAGGGTCTTCTCTGCCATTATCTTGACAGTTTCAAGGCATTGGGTTGGTGGTCTTCCTCTTCGCCTTGTTCTTTCTATTCTTCTGACCATGATGTCCTTCTCCAGTTATTACTCTTTGTATGTTGTGTCCAATGTAGGCAAGTGGTAGCCTGATGATCCTTGCTTCGAGTGACATGTCTGGCTTGATTTGTTCCCAAAATTGAATTGCTTGTTCTTCTTGCCATCCATGGTATTAATAACATGCCGGTGGGGGTGGTGTGATCTTGATCCAGGGGTGCAGGGAATTTGCTATGGAGAGGAGCATTGGTGCTGTGGAGTATCTAGATCTCTTCCTCTGATGATGCGTTATCACTTCGGCATTGATCAAGGACCCATTGTGAGGTTCACCGTGACATGACAATTGGCTTTATACAGTTTGATCAGAATATTAACCAAAAACCTTGATTTCAGTAAATTTTTGCTTTGTCGTAATAGATCAGTGTATGAGTTTTGAGTGAGCGGTCCATGTCTTTTTTTCTAAAGTTATAAACTATAACTAGTTTATAAAATAGATAAACTAAAACAAGATTATAAAATATAAAAGCTATAACTAAAATATAGAATATATAAACTATAGCAATAATATATAAACTATGTCTAAAATATAGCACATATAACCTAACCCCTTAATGACAGCCAATACGTCTTTTGACTGACCTGAGATATGAGAATAGCATCCCCATACAAGTGACAATCCAACAGCTGTCGACTGTACACTACAGCTGACAACTTGCTGCATCAGCTGCGATCAGTGTTGGCACCGACCATATCTGTTTAACCCCTTAGATGCTGCTGTCAATAATGATTAGATCATATAAATCGTTAAAAGAGTATGGGGCTCCCTCTTTATCCCATTGGCACCCTGAGATAATGATTGTGTGGCCCTGATGTTTGCCATGGCCAAATAGCGGCCTTAGGCCTCTTTCACATTTCCGGCGGGCGCCTAGCGGCGCCCCCGGCATTTTGCCGCAGCGCCGCATCTGAAAATCTGATGCGCCACATGCGGCTTTTTTCGCATTGACATGCATTAGCGCCGGATGGCGCCGCATGTCAATGCGTTGCATGCGGTTTTGTCCGGATGCAGCGCAAATGTACATTGCGGCGTCCGGAAAAAACGCTGCATGTAACGTTTTTTGTTTTTGCCGGATGGTTTCTTATCTCTCCAAGCATCAGAAACCATCCGGCAAAAAAACGCATTTTGGCCGCCGGAAGTGTGAAAGGTTTTCACATGCGGCGCTGCGGCAAATTGCCGGGGGCGACGCCAGGCGCCCGCCGGAAATGTGAAAGAGGCCTTAGAGTTTGCCGGCTACAATAACCTGTTCAAAAGTCAGTGACATTTAGGTGGTACAAATACACTTTTTCATTCCTATCATGCAACTTTGTGTTAATTCCTGAAAAGCACATGAAGGGTTAATAAACTACCTGACAGCAGTTTTCAGTATGTCAGGGGGTGCTGTTTTTAAAATGGTATCACTTTTGGGGGTTTTCCAATATATAGGACTCCCAAAGTCACTTCAAACCTGGATAGGTCCCTAAAAAAATAAATTTTGTAAATTTCCATGAAAAAATAAAAAATGGCCACTACATTTTTAAACCTTCTAAAATGCTAAAAAAAAAAAAACATTTTACAAATGGTGCTGATGTAAGACAGACATGGGGGAAATGTTATTTATTAATGTTTTTGTGTGCATATGACTATCTGAATTAAAGGGATAATCATTCAAAGTTTGAAAATTGCTAATTTTTTTTACATTTTCATCAAATTTCTGATATTTTTTTTATAAATAAATGCAAAACATATCAACCTAAATTTACCATTATCATAAAGTATAATGTGTCACGAAAAAACAGTCTCAAAATCACTGGGATTTGTTGAAGCGTTCCAGAGTTATTACCACATAAAGTGACACTGGTCAGATTTTAAAAATTTGGCTCCGTCACTAAGGGGCTAAAGCTGATCATAAAATATAAACACTATAGCAAGAATATAGAATATACAGTGCCTTGAAAAAGTATTCATACTCCGTGAACTTTTCTACATTTTGTTACGTTACACCCACAAATTAAAATATTTTTTGATTGGAACTTTGTATGATAAACCAACACTAAATAGCAAGATAGCAAGTATTTGTGGGGTGTAATGGAAATGATACATGGTTTTCTAAATACTTTAAAAATGTAAATCTGAAAATTGTGACATGCATTTGTATTCAGCCCACCTGAGTCAGTAGTGTGTAGGACCACCTTTTCTGCAATTACTCCTGAAAGTCTTTAGGGGAATGTCTCTACAAGCTTTGCATATTTAGAGGCTGAATATTTTTGCCCATTCTTCTTGTAAACTAGCTCTAGCTCAGTGAGATTGGATGTAGAGCGTCTGTGAACAGCAATTTTCAAGTTTTGTCACAGATTGTAAATGGGATTTAGGTCTGGACTATGACTGGGCAATTCAGACACATGAATATGATTTGATCTAAACCATTTTATTGTTGTCCTGCTGCAAGGTGAACCTATGCCTCAGTCTTGAGTCTTTTACAGCCTCTAACAGGTTTTCCTCCAAGATTGCCTTGTATTTAGTTCCATCCATCTTACCATCAACTAGGACAGCTTCTCTGTCATTGCTGAAAATGAACTTCCCACAGCTTGATGCTGACACCATCATATCTGACAGTAGGGATGGTGTTTTATGGGTAATGTGAAGTGTTAGCTTTCTGACACACACTGAGTTTTTCATTTAGCTCAAAAAAGTTCTACTTTGGTCTCATCTGACCAAAGGACCTTCTTCTACATGCTCACAGTGTCCCCTACATTTTTGCAAACTTAAAATGGGAGTTCTTATGGCTTGCTTTCAAAAATGGCTTTCTTCTTGTCTCTCTTCCATAAAGGTCAGACTTGTGGAGTATATGACTAATAGTTGTTCTGTAGACAGATTTTCCCACCTGAGCTATGGATTTCTGCATCTCCTCTAGCGTGACCATGGACCTCTTGGCTGATTGTATAATTAGTGCTCTCTTTGCTTGGGATGTCAGCTTAATTGAATGGCCATGTCTTGAAGATTTGCAGTTGTGCCATACTCCTATGTTTGGTTGCTTGAATAGTGCTCTGTGAGATGTTCAGAGCTTGGGCTATTTTTTAAGAGCTAACCTCGCTTTATTCTTCTCCACAACTTTATCATTGGCCTGTCTAGTGTGTTCCTTGGTTTTCATGATGCTGTTTGATCCTTAATGTTCACAAACAACCTCTGAGACCTTCAGAGAACAACTGTAGTTATACTGAGAAAAATTACCCACAGGAGGACTCCATTTACTAATTATGTGATTTCTGGAGGCAATTGGTGACTCAGGATTTTATTTAGGGATATCAGACTGAAAGGGGATGAATACAAATACACGTCACAATTTACAGATTTAGATTTGCTTTCACACATGAGAAATACTTGATACTTTTTATTGGTATATCACGTAAATTCCCATTTCTCCATATCATAATCTACACTGCTCAAAAAAATAAAGGGAACACTCAAATAACACATCCTAGATCTGAATGAATGAAATATTCTCATTGAATACTTTGTTCTGTACAAAGTTGAATGTGCTGACAACAAAATCATACAAAAATCATAAATGGAAATCAAATTTATTAACCAATAGAGGCCTGGATTTGGAGTCACCCAAAAAATTAAAGTGGAATGTAATGTCCTTAAAACAAGTCAAAATGATGCTCAGTAGTGTGTGTGGCCTCCACTTGGTGGAAGGTCTCCTGAGGGATCTCATCCCAGACCTGGACTAAAGCATCCGCGAACTCCTGGACAGACTGTGGTGCAACATGATGTTGGTGGATGGAGCGAGACATGATGTTCCAGATGTGCTCAATTGGATTTAGGTCAGGGGAACTTGTGGGTCAGTCCATAGCTTCAATGCCTTCATCTTGCAGGAACTGCTGACACACTCCAGCCACATGAGGTCTGGCATTGTCCTGCATTAGGAGGAACCCAGGGCCAAGCGCACCAGCATATGGTCTCACAAGGGGTCTGAGGATCTCATTTCGGTACCTAATGGCAGTCAGGCAAGCACATGGAGGGCTGTGCGGCACTCCAAAGAAATGCCACCCCACACCAATACTTGCCCACTGCCAAACCGGTCGTGATGAAGGATGTTGCAGGCAGCTGATCGCTCTCCATGGCGTCTCCTGACTCTGTCACGTCTGTCACATGTGCTCATTGTGAACCTGCTTTCATCTGTGAAGAGCACAGGGCGCCAGTAGCGAATTTGCCAATCCTGGTGTTCTGTGGCAAATTCCAAGCGTCCTACACGGTGTTGGGCTGTGAGCACAACCCCCATCTGTGGACGTCAGGCACATAGACCATCCTCATGGAATCGGTTTCTAACCATTTGTGCAGACATATGCATTTTTATGGCCTGCTGGAGGTCATTTTGCAGGGCTCTGGCAGTGCTCCTCCTGTTCCTCCTTGCACAAAGGCAGAGGTAGCGGTCCTGCTGCTGGGTTGTTGCTCTCCTACGGCCCTCTCCACATCTCCACATCTCCTGGTGTACTTGCCTGTCTCCTGGTAGCGCTTCCAGCTTCTTCTGGACACTTTGCTGACAGACACAGCAAAACTTCTTTCCACACCTCGCATTGATGTGCCATCCTGGATGATGTTAGAATATTCCACAACCACACACATTTATTTTTCATAATGAATATGTATATCTTTATCAAACGTGTGCTGGATCATATTCAGGACACACCAAAAAACTACATAAGAAAAAAAGTTGCCAAGAAGACAACAAGAAGGTGTACTATAAACAAACACTGGCGCTACACCTTAATTAGAACAAAAAAGAGAAAAAAGAGGAAAAAATGCGTATGTAATAATTTATTATTGGACTGGTACTTGGAGAGCAGCTGGTAGTTTATAAGTGGGCTCTGTGTTGACCTACCAAATATAATAGTAAATAAATAAATAAACACCGCGCTTAAACAAAAAGTACCTAATGTTGAGATCTTATGATCCACATCTTTGTTCTGTAGCAGCCAACAACTTACTGGCCATCCTATTTTTTCAGTCCATACGTGAAGAGGGTATTCCTCAAACAACCTTTCCCAGGAACTTGGCAATTCACAGTGAGTCTAACACTTTGTAATATTAATTGCATTCTCAACATTAGGTACTTTTTGTTTAAGCGCGGTGTTTATTTATTTATTTATTTATTTAAGAAGGTGTACTAGTCCATAATAAAAATGTATAAATTTTATTAATTCCATATAGAAACAGACACAATATATCTACAAACAGGACACAGGAAATTGTCACACATGAGGGATAGTAAACATTATTTATGCAAATAGGGTAGCCGTAATGAAGATAACAGGCGCCTTATCTCACAGGATCATCCCACAAAAATGCATGGTATAATCACTCAAATGCATAAGTGCACATAGTAGTGCCTGGCATAATCCAGTGGACATAAAAAGGTCCATAGCAACAAAACTCAGTATATCATAATATTACCTAATAGGCAGGTCTGCGTTGCTAGTGGGAGATGAAAGAGGGATCCAGGAGGATAAGCGCGCCCTCCCCTGGATGAGCTGCACTATCTGAGCCACTTGTGTGGGTTGTAGAGTCCGTCTCATGCTACCACAAGTGTGAAAGCACAACCAACATTCAAAGTGACCAAAACACCAGCCAGAAAGCATTGGTACTGAGATGTGATCTGTGGTCCCCACCTGCAGAACCACTCCTTTATTGAGTGTGTCTTGATAATTGCCAATAATTTCCAGCTGTTGTTATTCCATTTGCACAACAGCATGTGAAATTGATTGTCAATCAGTGTTGCTTCCTAAGTGGACAGTTTGATTTCACAGAAGTTTGATTTACTTGGAGTTATATTCTGTTGTTTAAATGTTTCCTTTATTTTTTTTGAGCAGTGTATATTAAAATGAAAATTAGAAATATTGCAATTTGCACACTGGGCACTGTAGCTTTTTTAGACTCTAACTTCCTGTTCTTTCAGATCTACTTGTACATTAGCAGCAACAGACTTACTCAAACTGTATCTTGTGCTGAAGCATCTAATGAGCCTGTGTAAATGTGATTGCGATTTTCTGATGACACATGCCCTTTAAGTATTCCCTTGATTTTTTTTTTATTAATTTAACCCCTTCCTTACCGATGACGGGATAGTACATCATCGGTAAGGATCCCCTGCTTTGAGGTGGGCTCCGATGAGCCCACCTCAAAGCCGCGACATGTCAGCTGTTATAACCAGCTGACATGTGCCCGCAATAGGCACAAGAGGAATCGCGATCCGCCCGCGCCTAATAACTAGTTAAAACCCACTGTCAAAGCTGACAGCGGGCATTTAAACTAGAGCTTTCGGCCGCCGGGTCGGAAGTGAGTGCATCGCCGAACCCCGTCACGTAATCGGGGGTCGACAACGCGTTGCCTTGACAACCAGAGGTCTCATAGAGACCTCTATGGTTGTTGCAGGCCCATTGCTATGAGTTCTGCCCGGTGGTCGGCGCTCATAGCAGTGCAGTAAATCTGCTACATATGGGCAATCTGCTCATCGCCCATATGTAGCAGAGCCGATTGAGTTGTGCATGCTTCTAGCCTTCCATGGAGGCTATTGAAGCATGCCAAAAGTAAAAAAAAATGTTTAAAAATTAAAAAAAAATTAAAAAACCTAAAAGTTCAAATCACTCCCCTTTCGCCCCAATCAAAATAAAACAATAAAAGAAAAATCAAACAGACATTTTAGGTATCGCCACATTCAGAATCGCCCGATCTATCAATTAAAAAAAAGTATTAACCCAATCGCTACACGGCGTAGCGAGAAAAAAATTAAAAACGCCAGAATGACATTTTCTTGGTCGCCGCGACATTGCATTAAAATGCAATAACAGGCGATCAAAAGAACGTATTTGCACAAAAGTGCTATCATTAAAAATTTCAGCTCGGTGTGCAAAAAATAAGCACTCACCCGACCCCAGATCACGAAAAATGGAGACGCTACAGGTCTTGGAAAATGGCGCAATTTTATTTTTTTTAGCAAACTTTGGAATTTTTTTCACCACTTAGATAAAAGAGAACCTAGACATGTTTGGTGTCTATGAATTCGTAATGACCTGGAGAATCATATTGGTAGGTCAGTTTTAGCATTTAGTGAACCTAGCAAAAAGCCAAGCAAGAAACAAGCACTTTTTTTTGCAATTTCACCACACTTGGAATTTTTTTCCCGTTTTGAAGTACATGAAATGGTAAAACCAATGGTGTAGTTCAAAAGTACAACTCGTCCCGCGAAAAGTAAGCCCTCACATTGCCATATTGACAGAAAAATAAAAAAGTTATGACTCTGGAAAGAAGGGGAGCGAAAAACAAAAAATAAAAAAAAGCTCAGGGAGTGAAGGGGTTAATTTTGGGAGACTTTGCAGTAGTACTTGAAGATGTAACAGCTTAACATTGACTATGAAACATTTTCTACCATACCAGCAAAATCTCAACTCCAAAATGGCGCTCCATCTTTTCTGAATTTTGCATTGTAACCAAACCGTCGTTTTTAACCACATTTGGAGTATTGCCACATTTGGGTGAATTTGCGTAACAAATTTAGGGGTCTTTTTTCTCCAATTACCCTTTTCAAAAATAAAAAATTTGGGAATTATGCAATAGTTAAATGTTTTTTTTTTAAATTTTTACAGCTCAATATTGTAAAATTCTGTGAATCACGTGGGTTTAAAATGCTCAACCCACCTTTGGATAATTTCCTCAAGGGGTGTAGTTTCCAAAATGGGGTCAATTGTGGAGATATCTTCTGTTTTGGCACCTTGGCTCTCCTAATGCTATGTGGCAGCCACAATCTTTAGTCCATAGCGATCCTTCTCTTCGGAACTCTGCCACGTGATCAGCACCAGTTTCCGATCACATGTGGGGTATCAATGTAATTAGAAGACATTGAACATCCAATAATACGGTCAATTTTCTGCTGCTACATTTGTGAAAATGAGAAACTTGAGGCTCAAGTAAAATTTTTCTGGAAAAAATGTCATAGTTTATTTTGACGGTGTAAGATTATACAATTCTGTGAAGTACCTGTGGTTTCATGATGCTCTTGACACCCCTAAATAGATTCCTTGAAGAATGAAGTTTCCAAAATGGAGTCACTTGTAGCTGGTTTCTGCTGTTTCGGCATGTCAGTGTCTGCAATCTATTCCAGCCAAATTTGTGCTCCAAAATTCAAATGGTCTTTCCCTTCTGTGCCCCATGTGCCCAATCAATAGTTTTGCATGTAGTGGGAGATTAGGGGTAGTAGTCTGCGCTGCCGATGTTGGATTCAAGAAACCAAAGGACGATAATGGAATTTGACAATATGGTTTAACCTCTAAGTATTTCAAAGTTGGACATGGAGAACTACAGTGATTACACACAGAATAACATTGGTCCTAGTGCGATCCGATGTTTTGTCGGATCACACTTGAACCAAAAATACACGTCTGCACCTACCCTAAATATGCCTTAAGTGGAAAGGGAACTGGTGCGGTAGCCCCATAGCCATAGACGTTTACTCCATTAACCATAAAAAGTGAAGGGAGCTTTTATTCCAATTTATTCACGTGGAATTCTTTATAACAACCTGTATTTTGTATATAAAATCAATTATGGATGGAGAAAAGCTGTCACTGACTTGCTGCGCTGCGAAATCTATTGGTTTAGGTGGTTAATATGAAGTTACTATAAAAAAGTAAAGTGCAGAAAAAATATATGAAATAACAAAGTCTCTCAAATTGAGCTTTGGGGAGATACCATAAAGTAAAAGAAAAAAAATAAACAAAATTGAAAAAATATTTTGAAATATCAAAGAAATTGTGCAATATTTTAACTCTAGCCTTGATACAATTATCTTTAAAATTGGCATGTAATATAGGAAACTAATCAGTATACAACTCCAAAAAGAAAAAGGTAACATTACGTGATTAAAAAAT
>JARQOD010000005.1:63709401-63781445 GCA_033576555.1 Oophaga sylvatica
GTACGCCAAAAAGACACTTTGATCCCTTCACATACAGAGCATTCTCTCTCAAAATCTGGAATACAGTTCGAACATGTTTCACATGAGAGTCCCAGTCATTAGAAAAAATCAAGATATCATCCAATAAAACAATCAGAAACTTGTCCACAAAATCCCTGAAAATGTCATTCATGAAGGACTGGAAGACGGAAGGAGCATTAGTGAGCCCAAAGGGCATCACAAGGTACTCAAAATGCCCTTCAGGGGTGTTAAATGCCGTCTTCCATTCATCCCGTGCTTAATGCGAATAAGGTTATACGCCCCCCTGAGGTCAAGCTTGGTAAACCAAGTAGCGTTTTTCACCCTGGAAAACAGGTCAGAAATCAAGGGTAACGGGTATTGATATTTCACAGTAATATTGTTCAAGAGACGATAATCAATACACGGCCTCAATGAACCATCTTTTTTGGCCACAAAGAAAAAACCGGCACCTAAGGGTGAAGAGGATGGTCTGATATGACCCTTCTCCAATGATTCCTTGATATAAGACCGCATAGCGTCATGTTCAGGTACAGACAAGTTAAAAAGGCGACCCTTAGGGAATTTACTACCTGGCACTAATTCAATAGCGCAGTCATAGCTCCTATGGGGAGGTAAGGATGCAGATTTACTTTCGCTAAACACATCAGAAAAATCAAACAAAAAGTCAGGAACATCCTCAGCCTGGGGGGAGGCAGAAAAAACAGGAGTGTTGGTATTAACACATTGGCAGCCCCAACTGGTTACAGACACAGATTTCCAATCCAAAACAGGATTATGAGACTGTAACCAAGGGAAACCCAGCACGATAATGTCATGCAGATTATATAGAACCAAAAATTTGCAGCACTCCTGGTGATCAGGTTCAACCCTCATTATCACCTGAGTAGAAAACTGGGGTTTATTCTCAGCCAAAGGGGTAGAATCGATCCCCAGTAGGGGAATAGACTTCTGTAGGGGTATCAAGGGAAATCCACAACGTTTAGCAAAATCATAATCCATCAGGTTAATAGCTGCTCCAGAATCAACGAAAGCCTGAGCAGAAAATGAGGACAGAGAGCATATCAGAGTGACAGTTAATAAAAACTTAGTCTGAACACTACCCAAGACAACTGAGCGTGCAAAACGTCTTCCCCGCTTAGGGCAGACTGAAATAGCATGAGAGGCATCACCACAGTAGAAACATAACCCATTGCGCTTTCGAAACTCATGACGCTGTGCCCCAGACACCACTCCATCACACTGCATGGGCTCAGCAGCTGGCTCACAAGGCAACACCACTCCACGCATACTTCTCCGCTCACGCAAACGTCTGTCAATTTGAATCGCTAATGACATAGAATCATTGAGACCAGAGGGGACAGGGAATCCCACCATAACATCCTTTACATTATCCGACAGACCCTTCCGGAAAAGGGCCGCCAAAGCGTCGTCATTCCATTTGGTCAGGACTGCCCACCTACGGAATCTCTGACAGTATAACTCAGCGTCATCAAGCCCCTGATTTAATGCCAACAAGGCTTTTTCAGCTTGATCAGTGACATTAGGCTCATCGTACAATAACCCCAAAGCCTGAAAAAATGCATCAACATCACTCAAAACAGGATCCCCAGGTATCAGGGAAAAAGCCCAATCCTGAGGATCGCCGCGCAGGAGAGAGATGACAATTTGAACCTGCTGCGCTGCGTTTCCTGAGGACTTAGATTTTAAGGCAAGAAACAATTTACAATTATTTTTGAAATTCTGAAACTTAGCTCGATCCCCTAAAAACAAATCTGGCATGGGAATCCTAGGTTCCACAACAGGCAACCTAGCAAGATATGCAGCAATACTCTGAACCTCAGTGGCAAGCTGATCCACACGGCCAGACAACTGTGCAAACTCCATTGGGAGAAAAGATCCTCCCCAGCACCCAGAGATACAGAGGGAAAAAAAAAAAAAAAAATGCAACAAACAGAAAAATATCTCTGACAACTTTTCTTCCTTCAAAATATTTTTTCCCTTCTGTGAGTACCATACAATTTTTATGGCCGGTGATACTGTTATGTTACGGTAGCTGAGGAGTGCAGGTAAAAAAAAAGGAAATACACCAGAGCAGTTGGAATCTATGGGATTGCAGTACCCTGACTAACCACCACAACTAGAGGCAGCCGTGGAGCGTTCCTACGATGGTCCTAGACGCCTCGTCACAGCCTGAGAAACTAACTACACCTAAAGATAGAAATAGGAAAGCTATCTGCCCCGGAGCAGAACCCCAAAGATAATAGAAAGCCCCCAAACATGTAATGGCGGTTAGACAAGAGGAAATACTGACACAGAAAGAAAATAGTATGAGCAAACGCTGGGGCCCAAACTATCTAAATAGAAAAGGACAGGAAGGGTACTTACTGCAATCCCAGAAAACCCTGAAAAACACCAACTTTACTAATTTCAAAATCACCTGAGATCACACGACCTCTACCACCTAAATTAGTTCTCTGGTGTAACAAAAACAGCAGCCACTGAAAAAACTGGAAAAAGCAAAACTACAAAACACAGTGGCTGGACTAAACTGAGAGGCAAAAGCCCCCGGAGGGGACCCAGAAGGCCCCCACAGAAGTGCAGGACAAAATGCAAAAATATAGCAAAAACACAAAATAAGAAATTGTCTTATCTGATAGCAGGAGATGCAGACACGACACAGCAGGCTACAAGGGAAACTGGAAAGAAGGATTCAGACCAGAACAATTGATCACCGGCAACCCTGATGGGAAAATGATTCCCTTAAATAAGACCAATCAGTAACACCTGATTCCCAATCCTCACTAGTACCGCTTGAAACCACCAGAGGGAGCCTCTGCTCAGAACTCATCTCAAACCCATTCACAACAGAAACGTCTATAGAAGTTGGCAAACCCGATGAAACGCTGCACCTCCTTCACATTTCTAGGAATTGGCCAATCCTTGATGGCTTGGGTCTTGCTTCCATCCATACTAATCCCTTGCGTAGATAGTACATACCCCAGAAATTGAATTTCGGTCCTATGGAATTCACATTTTTCAAGTTTGATGTAGAGATGGTTTTGTCTTAGGCGTTCTAAGACCATTCTCACATGTCCATGATGTTCCTCTGTGGAGTTAGAAAAAATTAGAATATCATCCAGATAAATCACCACAAATGTATCTAGGAGATCCCTGAAGATATCATTCACGAAGTGTTGGAAAGTGGCTGGGGCGGTACTCAGACCAAAAGGCATAACTAGATATTTAAAGTGTCCATAGCGTGACCTGAAAGCAGTCTTCCATTCATCCCCAGGTCTAATACGGACCAAGTTATAGGCCCCACGGAGATCCAGTTTAGAGAAAATTTTGGCATGCCGCACTCTCTCCAACAACTCAGGGATTAAAGGCAATGGATAACGGTTTCTAATAGTAACCTTATTGAGTTCCCCATAGTCTATGCAGGGTCTCAGAGATCCATCTTTCTTCTTCAGAAAGAAGATGGGTGCACCTGCGGGAGATGAAGAGGGGCGTATGAAGCCCTTGGCTAAATTTTCGTCTATATAATCCTTCAAAGCTTTTAGCTCGGGCCCGCTAGGGGGTAGATCTTACCAAAAGGTATCTCGGCTCTGGGCAATAATTCAATTGGACAATCATATGGACGGTGAGGAGGAAGCTGATCAGCGTTCTTCTTGTCACATAAATCCACATAGTCCTGGTATACAGCTGGTAGTTCAGGGACTGACATGGTTCCTTTAGGAACAGAGCAAGCTGAAACTCCTTGACTCATCTGTTTCTCCGGAAAGTGTAATTCCTTGGTCTCCCAGTTAATCGTAGGATTCTGCGCCTGCAGCCATGGTAGCCCTAGAATAATGGGAAAGTGGGGAGAAGAGATAAGCAAAAAAGACATTTTCTCCTGATGATCTTTACCCATAAGGACCCTCAAAGGCTCTGTTTCTTGATCCACTGGTCCAGAAGTCAGTAGAGAGCCATCCACAGTCTCCATCTGTACTGGAGTAGCCTTCTTCACTGAACGTATCCCCTGTTTCAGAGCAAAGGAGATATCCATAAAATTTCCACTTGCTCCTGAGTCGATTATAGCAGAGCTAGACACCCAGACTGAGTCAACCTAGAGTTTGATGGAAAGGAAGCAATGAGAATTGTTTCTTTTACAACTTAGCTGGGACACCGCTGAGGAAACTTGAAAAATTGCAGCGTTTATACCGTCATCGTCCCCAGAACTAACAGAGTTTAAGTCCGAGAAATCAAGATCTCTTGCAGCAGATCTCTCTGGAGCCTGAGGCTCGGACATGACAGAGCTCCTCTCGCAACACTCACAGTGAATGACTGCTGCAGTAGTCTTACGAGAACGGCTGGGGCAGTTTATAATGAAGTGCCCTGACTTACCACAGTAGAAACATAGATTTTCCTTTATACGATGTTCTTTGCGTGCATCACTAACCCGTCTTTGTAAAGAGTCCACCTGCATGGGTTCAGGTTCTGGTTCCCTTGTGATCCTACTCAAAGGTTCCTTAGCTGAGGAGGGAGGTAGTAAAAGGTTAGTGCGATTATTTTCGAACCATCTCTCTTGTCTGCGTTCAGTCAGACGAGCATCAATACGGATACAATAGTTAATAAAGTCACCTAACGCAGTGGGAGGGTCGGCACGAGCAAGTTCATCCTTAATCAGTGGAGACAACCCTTTCCGAAAAATAGATTTTTTAGCGGAAGTGTCCCAAGTGGTATCAAGAGCCCATCTCCTGAAATCCAGGGCATATTCGGCTACTGAACGCTTACCTTGGCGCAAAGTTAACATGGCTGCTTCAGCTGTTGCACCTCGATTGGGGTCATCAAACACCTGCCCCATGGCTGAAATAAAAGCATCAAGGTGATTCAAACAATCATCCTCAGTCTCAATCAGAGGGTTTGCCCACATCAAAGCCTTATTGGTAAGCAACATGATTATAGTAAGCACTTTGGATCGTTCAGTGGGAAATTGTGAAGCATGTGCAGAGAAAAATAAATTGCATTGATTAATAAATCCCCTGAATTTCTCACGTTCACCGCCAAAACGAAAAGGAGGTAATTTGGGGATCCCAGAACTTGGGGTTATGGCAGGAGCCTGGGCTCGTTCCTCTAGAGCCTCAATCCTGGCTCGCAATTCCTGGGTAGTCTGTCCAAACACTTGCAAATTATGATTAGTGAGGTCCTGTAGGCTTGCAAAACGGGTTTTTAAAGTCTGTACATCTGAAAGGATTGTATCAGTCACTCCGCAAAGTTCCTTTATGCGGGCCTCCATCTTCCAGATCTTTTAAGGCAGAAGTGCTGGAAGGAGAAGAGGAAAGGAAAAAAAAAAAAAATAGTGTTTACCTGTGGTAACACTCCAGAGTAAAATTTTAAGGGAATGCGCTTACCTGGAATGGTTGTGAGAAGTCACAACCACTGTCATCACATAAGGTATTAAACGGACATCTGATATCCACAGTCACAGCAGACACGGCTTTCCCAGACCCAGCAGACACTAAACATTGGCTCCTGAATCTTGTCATGTATAGTGTACAGTTCCTATAGCGTCTTGTGCTTGGGTGCGAGGAAAACACAGGAGACATAGGTTGAAATGAAATGACTTGTATTACTTCATACAAGCATGCTGAAAAGTTCACACAGTTTGCAGGAACAGCGACAGGAGACACAGCAGGCCAGAGTAACTTCAAGCACTACAATAAATCTCCAAAGCAGGTTCAGGATCTCTTCTCTGTACCGTAATTCCTCTGCAAACATGGATTCACCAAACAGCAGGTTTCCAGAGTCCAAAAGTGTTCCAAGGTTCCTCAGTAGGGAATAGCTGGAGTACAAGTCCAAGGCTTCCAGGAGTCAGGTCACAGACTGACTGAGGCTTGATTCAGGAGCACTGATTGTTCAGCTGAGGCTGCTTAAGAAGCAAGAGGGAAGAATCAGGGCGGGAACATGAAAACTGGAAACTCCATATTAACTGAGGGCAAGAGCTGCAGAAAGACAGAAAGCAAAATGGCCGACGGAAAACTGAGTTTCAAGGAACATGTCAACAGAGACAAAGAACCTTACACCTTCTTTGGTCACAAAAAAACAAAAACTACTAGACCCCAAACTAATGCAAACTAAACACAGCAAAATTATATCCAGGGCCTGAACTAATTGACCGACAAACAGTAGGCTAGAGGCAAACAAATGAAATGGGAAGCAGTGAATTGAAGATCCTGTATCAGGAGGGTTTCCCGGGATGATAGTTTGTAGTAATATATCAAATGGTGATCCAGCAATTGTGTGAAGCGAAACTCCTCAAGACGCAGATGTTCTTGTCACTGGAGCGCAAGTTGCATTCCTTATTCTCCGTGTCTCAGTATTCATTACTTTGAAGTTCTGGCTTCCGCTGAAAGTTTATTTCCATATTATGTGTTGCATTATAGAAACTTTTTCCAGGTTTACTCAGGAATATGAGCTTGGATTTCTCAGAAGCTTTATTTCATAATTACGCAGCAGCGATAAAATACAGCTCTTACACAAATAGGTAACTCTTTCAGAAGTGAAGAGACAATCCATCATGTCAGGCCACGGTCACACGTTGAGTCAGTATTTGACATCAGTATTTGACATCAGTATTTGTAAGCCAAAATCAGAAGTGGGTGAAAACTAGGTAAGTGGTGACATTTTTCTATTATTCTGTTCCTCTCCTGATTTTGGCTTACAAATGTTGAACGTGTAAAAATGGCTTAACAGGTGACAAGTGCTCATTCACACATCAGTTTTTTTTTTCATGTGCTATTTTTCCTTGATATCACTCCTACCTATGATAGACTATAGGGCTGTTCGCATGTCTGTGCTTTTAGTTCAGACCAATCGATGCAAGAAAAATAATCAGAGACTTGTTCAATTTTGGTTCAAGTGTCAGATCAAATTCACCAATGCAAATCTATAGTTTCGTGAACAAAATAAAAAAATTGGAGAGCACTTGGATTCTATCCATATGTTATTAATTTTTCATGGACTGATTGATAGAAGCTGGAGAAACCTGCATCATTTTTATTTTTCCATCTGAGAAAAACTGTTGAAACTCTGACAGTAAAAACTAACGCTGACCAAACTCTTATAGAAAAGACCGATGAAAATCGGACTGATTTTTGTATACATAAAAAATCACTGATGTCACAATGAGCCCATAAGTAATGATTTGTACATTGTTTGTAAGGCTTGGTTCAGAAGGCTGCATGAGAAATTATCCCACAAAAAGGCAGATTTTTATCTGTTTTTATTCGTAGTGTCATCTATAATTGTTCAAATTCGTTTTTTTATGTTAAATGCAATGGATCTGTAAAAATAGATAGTGCTGTCAGTAATTAATTTAGGATTAGATTGAAATCAACTGATTTGTGAATCACTCTGGTTTCTACTTTGTGTAAGCGCGCTAGAGAGCAAACAGATGTCACTTCTAAACACAGCGAGTCTTCCTATGCCGGGCAAAGTCTTCTAACTTCATGTGACAGACTATATCCATAAACAATTTAGCCTTATTGCAGAGGTATTAGCAAAGATGGAACAATCTTGTAAGGTATAATAAATAGTATAGGACCAAAGGTCATGCACAAAATTATGATGGGATCATATAAGGAAAACAGTGCAAAAAAGACAATAGCAAAAAAAAGTATAATAAAATGCTAAATGTATAGAATAGATCAAGAAAATGATAAAATACATAAGATTCAGCTGAACCAAATGATGGGACACGTCACAGAAAGGTTAATCAAATAATCCATTTTGGGCTGGGGTCACACTTGCGAGAAACTCACGAGTCTTGCACCTCAATACCCGGCCCTGCCGCCAGCACTCGGACCGGAGCGTTCAGCTGCATAGAAATACATGCGGTCTCGAGGGCCGGCGGCAGTGCAGGGTATTGAGGTGCGAGACTCGTGCGAGTTTCTCGCAAGTGTGACCCCGGCCTTAGAGTAGCAATAGTATCTCCAAATAAATTATGCTGGGATCACGGATGCATGGTCCCAAACAATCAGAGCCAGCTTGCATAAACATACAAAATCAGACAAAGATTGAAATTAGTCAACACCTTTGTACCGATAGGCTAACAAAGCACAAGTGCAACATGTTTAATAGATACAGAAACATAAATATGTAATAGTTGTGTGAGACACAGAAATGGTGTTAAGACAGAAATTAAGGGTAAAGTGCAAATGCAATAAAGTTACTGGATGCTATTAGCCTGCCAAATGTACGTGCTAAATAAATGCTAGCTGATATAAAGTTATACCAAGTAGAGTGCATGTGCAGAGAGGGGAGATGGAGATAAGGAATTCAGTTTACACAAAGTGTGAGCGTGCAGCTGGGTCCCTTAGGCCGGGATCACACATGCGACGAAGTCGTCCGACACTCACATGTGAAATCCCAGCTCCGGCGCCGGCACTCGGGAGTGGAGCGAGCGGCTGCATATAAATACATGCAGCCGCGCACTCCACTCCCGAGTGCCAGCGCCAGAGCTGGGATTTCACACGCGAGTGTCGGACGACTTTATCACATGTGTGATCCCGGCCTTACGCGCGTTTCCTTTCCTTCTTCCGGGGGTGTGATTATGGCTGCACGTTCGCACTTTGAGGACGTTGGTTGACTCTATGCAACATAGATGTGAAGCAGTTCTAAAAAACTGTGGGTATACAACTAAATGTTAGGTTAGTGATTCACAGGAATGCTAAATCCTCAAAAATAATACATATTGTGAGTTTGTAAAGACAAATGCAGACACTGCTATTTTTTTTAGAACAGCCCAATATTCATTTTTTGTTATTTTTAGGAAAGTAGTTAAACATTATATACATTTCTCTTCATGTTTTGAATTAGAAAACCGTGTGTAATATTCCCAAAGCTGGAAATAAAAACTAGTATAAAGATTTTGTGATTAACTCATGTTTTTGAACACACTGCTATTATATTGAACACTACAGTATGTTCGAGTTGCCGCTGCTGCATGTCTCGTGGGTGTTCGACAGCCGCAACACATGCAGGAATTTCCTGTTTGTTAGGCTATCCCTGCATGTATTGCGGATGTTGAACAGCCACGAGACATGCAGCCACGGTGACTGGAACATATTATTTGAGCACGCCAAAGACACTCTATTAGCACACAAGCTTAACACCTTATCCGAGCATGTTTGCTCATCACTAGTAAGGAGGCATCACCAGTGTGAGACATGTAATGACTGACAGTCTGCTCTCCTGATCTTCATATCTCACACTGGTAACACCTCCTTTCTTTTAAAATAAGCTCTGGAGGCAGATTCTAGGGGAGATCTATGTCCAGCCCATAGATCTTAGCAGCTCATTTGCATATTAAGAAAAACATGGCTTTCTGTGGAAGACATCGGATCACAGATATGAAGGTATCATTTTATTCAGCTTCCTATCACCTATAAGCTCATATAGACGGCTTAGGAGGTTTGATCCTATGGACAGATTTCCTTTAATGGAGTGACAGAGCTGAAAACATTCCACTCCATTCAGCTGCAGGGAAAACCAGAAACGAACGGCTGATAATCCCACTAAAGAGACCCACACCCATCCAACAATTATCACCCAACTATCTTAGGCTGGAATACCCACTTTAAACTTTTTTGGACCCAGGTTGTACAGATAATTAAGGTTTACAGTGACGCATGCTTGAGTCTTAACACGTTGTTTTTTTTTTGCATAAAACTTTGTTTTAACACTTTACATTTTTCTCTCCTGACAGATATCAAAAGAACATAAATTACCAAGAAGATAAAACAAAAAAGTGCCTTGGAATCCAACAGGGAACAGATTTGGATGTTTCTATAGCACATCCCATTGTGAACAAATAAATTTATTTTTGCATATTGACAAACTAATGTACTTCCATAGCTGTCACAACTTATATTTGATATGTTGTCCTGTCTTCATGCAGATGGATGTAATGTACAATGACTTGTAACTGCCATATAGAAAGAATGCACTTCTAGTGCTCTGGTCTTATGCCCATGGTCAACCAAGTCTTTGCCAGAGAACGGGAACCTACTTACTAGAAGGTCTCGAGACGTTGGGTGCCTCGTGTCTCGTCTCAGGTTGGCCTCCAATGCGCTGTTTTTCTGGCTGCAGGTTCAAGCCTACATTTAGGTCAGGTGTGTTATGCTGCCAAAAAGACTTGTTTGTGACCTCCGCTAGACCAATAATATTAATATTGCATATGTTCTGTGTAATATTTCCGTTGCAATTTGTGTATACAAATCCTGTAATAGACTCTGCTTTGCAACACTGTTAAATCAATGTATTTAATGCTTATGCAACCAAAAAGCTACGTTTGGTTCCCATATGTTTTTCTTAACCCAAAGTTGAATACTTATGGTCACAACAGTTTAGTCCTTATTCAATATTTGCATGACAGATTGCCTTGCTCATTGTCTGCACCGGACAATGTCTTCTTATGTAGAGATCATTCTACGAGTGCTGCATAGCATTCACTTTATGTATAATACCGCAAAGGCTTTTGTGATCGAGATGTGTGGGGAGACACAGTTGTACATAGCCATACACAGGCTGATGCCATTAGTTTTCTGTACATTACATGTATAAAACATTCCAGTGACATGTGCAATATGTAAATATCTGTAAATATGACATGCATAATAAATGTTTGGTATATATACAGCACGTTGGTGTGCCGACTCTGCATTGCTTACGACCATTCTAAAATAGAATAAATGGGCCAAATTCATGAGAATTGAAGAGAAGCAGAAAGTGCTTATATGGCATTAACCAGATTTGGTGTTTATGCTGTAATCTGGTTGAGTTATGAGAGCACAACTAATAAATCCAGATGCCGCGGGTCTGCTGGTTGGAATCTCCTAATAGAGCCGGATATTTATGGTGAAAAGCAGATAACAGAAAAAAAGGCAGCACCGCTTACCTGCCCAGAACTTAGAACAAATGCACTTTGGAGGCTTTTAGTCTTCTTTTGTGGCTTTGCTATATTAGTTTAGTGAAGGGACTTGCAAGTGTGAGGATCCTTGATGTGGATTGAGAGCTTGCGTATTTTGGCCAAAATATCAACTAATACCTCACTATTTTCATGTATTTCATGCACTATGTTTTTCAGGGTGCAGCCAAGGCCAAACACGTCTGCTCTCGTATGAGGGGTGTTCACACTGGGATGCATTGAAAGTGTGCTGGCCAGCCCACCTATTCGAATAGTAGGGGCGTGACTAATAGGCTGTGAACCAAACACTATGCAGTACCCTTATGTGAACAGCGTCCTATGCGGGCCTTTATTGTGCAATTGTATACTGGGCAGTCACCCCCTCCAGGAATGGGTAGGTGGAGAGCGTTAACCTAGTATTTTGCACCTGGGTTGCCAACATCTTGCTATATGGGCTGGCTGCACCCTGTAGTGCATTTGTTCTAAGATCTGAGCAGGTAAGCAGTGCTGCCTTTTTTTCTGCTGCGTAATTTGAATTTTTTGAGGCTTTTAGTCTTTTGTTGCTTTGCGATTAGTTTAGTGAAAAGCAGATAACGCTGCGCTGCTAGTAAGAAAATTGCTGTGAGGTCCTTAAAGTTTGTTGAGAAGAAAGTCTGACTTATGTGGTTCTCCAAAGGAAAAAGTCAGATTGTGAAATGTGATGAGAATAAAACTACATATTCTTCAAATTTTAAGGAACTCATAACTCCTTTCTTGCCAACAGCGAGTGCAGCATTAGCCGCTCTCCCACTATATATCTGGAGATTCATGAGAATGACTCATGCAGGAATAATAAAGGCTACTTTTCCCACTTCCACAACACCCTGCCTCATTTTCCATTGTGGGAAGGTGTCTAAAAACTAAATAAAATGTGTGCAGCTTATTGCATTAAAATATGCACAGAGTTACTTTCTGCAGGGCTGTAAAGAGCTTCTTGGTACCTAATTAAGCGATATAGCAGGTAGATGGTGAGGGCAGCAGCTTAGATCAGAGAAACCTGGTGACAGGTTCCCATTAAAGTTAAGTCCAGACGCATTCAAAAAAACTCATCTGTATTGTTATCCATATGGCATTGTTTTCATCAGCAGTGAATTAAATTTACAAGACCAAAACCAGGTTTTACTGTAAGGGCATGTGCACACGTCTTTTTCAGGCAGATTTCACCTCAAAAATGTGCCGCAAACAATTACAGTGCACAGCAATGTTAAAATGACACTGTTGTGCCCTTAATATATGTGAAGACATGGTGGGATCAGCGGGTGCTCGAGTCTACTAGCCAAAACCGCATGGACCAGGGATCATCCCACCGAATGCCCACTCTCCTATTACAGTGGGTGTAACGCTACTCAGACAACACAGGGTGAGGGTAAAACAACGTGGCAATACTTTATTGAACCACAAAACAAGCAGATAACACATAGAACAGTCCCAGCAAAATACCCAAGATGGTGCAAATTACAGTCTCACCCTTCCGCTGACTGGCCGGGATAATGGCAGCTGTGACTTCAGAGTTTCCAGGGTCAACTAACCCACCTGTGGCACACATACAGAGGAGGCAATGACAAGCTTAGGAAGATGACAGTCCATTGGGGTACAAGGCCAGTTGACCAGAGGGTCAGAATCTGGCTTCAGCTTTCAGGGCTGACTACACCACCTGTGGCACACACAGAGAGAAAGTAACAACAAGCTTAGGAAGATGACAGTCCATTTTAGGTACAAGGCTAGATGACCAGAGGGTCACAACCTGGCCTCTCCGAACATCTCCAAGGAGCCAGGCGACCGGAGGGCCCCATTCCTGGCTTTCACAAACATATCCATGGGTCAGTAATGGTCAATGGAGCAGATCTGCATTTTTTCATACAGGGTCGTGGTCTCCTAAGCTGGCATCCTGTAGAATGACAAATCTCTGTCCCTTTTGATGGAGCCATGATGTCTTGGTTGCTGTCCTATATAGAGTCTCTGGATCTCTTGGCTGTCTAGATGTCTCTCGCTGTATAACTGCCGGTATCTTTCTTTTTATAGTTAACAACTGTCCTTCAAATCAGCATTCGCAGGTAAAGGGAAAGACTGGAGACAAGACCAACTCACATTGTTTATGTAATCTATTTGCATAGTTTTTCCTCCTCTGTTTTGCAAGTCAACAAACTAGCTGGCCTGGACAATGTGTAATCAGCATATCAGCAAATATCATTATTCAATGACCCTACATGAAAGAAGAATCAACATTTCAGACTCTTGAATTTATGTTTTTCTTTCTGGTTGGTCAAAACAAAATATAGATAACTCTATTCCTCCTGTCCTGCTGAAAATAGATATCTGGTTAATTAAGATAAAATGCAGTGTCCTCACAAGATGTCTTAAGAAATTAAAGCTACACTCCAAAATGCTACAACATGCACACAATGAATACATGAAATTAGAATTACACCACCTCTACTGAAAACACACTAAAAATGAAGGCACCCTGAGCAAAAGTAGGCCAACTAGTGAGAGCCCAACGGTCGCCAACAAGGAGTACCCCTTTGTTGGGACCCTAAACCCAACATGATGACTCTCCCGGGCTCATGTTGGCCAGTTTGTGCACTGGGTGCCTTTATTAGCTTGCTTTCTGTAGCAGTAGTGCTGTTCCAGTTTCATGTATTCAATGTGTACAGTCATGGCCAAAAGTTTTGAGAATGACACAAATAATATATTTTCACATGATCTGCTGCCCTCTGGTTTTTATGTGTGTTTGACAGATGTTTTTATCACAGACAGAAATATAATAATTGCAAACATATGAGTAACAAAAGCTTATATTGACAGTTAGAATGAGTTAATGCAGCAAGTCAATATTTGCAGTGTTGACCCTTCTTCTTCAGGACCTCTGCAATTCTCCCTGGCATGCTCTCAATCAACTTCTGGACCAAATCCTGACTGATAGCAGTCCATTCTTGCACAATCAATGCTTTCATTTTGTCAGAATTTTTAGGTTTTTGTTTTTTCCACCCGTCTCTTGATGATTGACCACAAGTTCTCAATGGGATTAAGATCTGGGGAGTTTCCAGGCCATGGACCCAAAATCTCTATGTTTTGTTCCCTGAGCCATTTAGTTATCACCTTTGCTTTATGGCAAGGTGCTCCATCATGCTGGAAAAGGCATTGTTGATCGCCAAATTGCTCTTGGAGGGTTGGGAGAAGTTGCTCTTGGAGGACATTCTGGTACTATTCTTTATTCATGGCTGTGTTTTTAGGCAAGACTGTGAGAGAGCCGATTCCCTTGGCTGAGAAGCAACCCCACACATGAATGGTTTCAGGATGCTTAACAGTTGGCATGAGACAAGACTGGTGGTAGCGCTCACCTTGTCTTCTCCGAATGAGGCGTTTTCCTGATGTCCCAAACAATCGAAAAGGGGATTCATCAGAGAAAATAACTTTACCCCAGTCCTCAGCAGTCCACTGCCTGTACCTTTTGCAGAATATCAGTCTGTCCATGATGTTTTTTCTGGAGAGAAGTGGCTTCTTTGCTGCCCTCCTTGAGACCAGGCCTTGCTCCAAGAGTCTCCGCCTCACAGTGCGTGCAGATGCACTCACACCTGCCTGCTGCCATTCCTGAGCAAGCTCTGCACTGCTGGTAGCCTGATCCCACAGCTGAAACACTTTTAAGAGACGGTCCTGGCGCTTGCTGGTCTTTCTTGGGCGCCCTGGAGCCTTTTTGGCAACAATGGAACCTCTCTCCTTGAAGTTCTTGATGATGCGATAGATTGTTGACTGAGGTGCAATCTTTCTAGCTGCGATACTCTTCCCTGTTAGGCCATTTTTGTGCATTGCAATGATGACTGCACGTGTTTCTTTAGAGATAACCATGGTTAACAGAAGAGAAACAATGATGCCAAGCACCAGCCTCCTTTTAAAGTGTCCAGTGGTGTCATTCTTACTTAATCATGACAGATTGATCTCCAGCCATGTCCTCATCAACACCCACACCTGTGTTAATGGAGCAATCACTGAAAAGAGGTTAGCTGGTCCTTTTAAGGCAGGGCTGCAATGATGTTGAAATGTGTTTTGGGGGATAAAGTTCATTTTCTAGCCAAATATTAACTTTTCAAGTAATTGCTGTTAAGCTGATCACTCTTTATAACATTCTGGAGTATATGCAAATTGCCATTAGAAAAAGTGAAGCAGTAGACTTTATAAAAATTAGTATTTGTGTCATTCTCAAAACTTTTGGCCATGACTGTACTTGTGAGCATTTCAGAGTGCAGCTTTAATTTGTTAGTTATATAGAGTGGTTCTTTTAGCTTGCACCTGTTCATACTTGTCTTTGTGTGGAATTGACTGGCAGTTTTTTGATATTCATGATCTGTGTTATGTCACTCCTATTAACGACTTCAGGGTTCGGAAACCTTGAAACTGTTAAAAGAAGTAACATGTTAATTCTTTGGATGGTTTTGTTTGAAAACTGCCTGCTCTTTATACTTGAGAGCAAAAATGTTGGGCCACTGCAAAACCACCAGTAAACCTCTTCAGGGGGAAAAAAAAGACAAAAAACCTACTTAATGATTTTTACCAGAAGCAGCTTCACTTTGGAAACTCGGCAGTTCAACCCACATCATAAAGATGTAGTATGTATATACCCGAACACATGCTATGTATCCATAAAAAATTGTGCACCCATAAACTTGAATAGGCGAATTTCATCCAAAATACTTCTGACTAGTGCATGCTGCAGTCCCCCCTACACCACACACACAGACAGTCAAGGCATGTGCAAAAAGAAGAAAAAACAACCTATAATCGAAAACAGCCCAACTGAATGACATTGATTCTAGAGTTATCCGTGTGAGGGCAGTCTTTTCCACAGATAGCATGTGGACCAAAATTATTGTCGTGTGAACGTACCTTCAGGCTATGGGCCCATGACATCTTTTTTTATATGGGAAAACAAGTTGTCTAAAGATGCTATGCTGTTAAAAGTGAGTAAACCATTCTTCAGATGTCCGGACAATGGCAGTAAAAAAAAAAAAAAACTTTGTGTAGGAAACTGTTTTTCCATATAAAAAAGATTCAAGTGTATGGGTGCACAAATTTTGTATGGCTGCATACCATGGGTTAGGGAATATGCATACTGCGCCTTTATGACGCCGATTGAACTGCTGAGTTTTCCAAAGTGAAACTGCTTCTGGTAAAAATCACACTTCTGTGAAATCAACCTGTCCAGTTATGAAGCAACACTGATTGTGAATCAATTTACCCTGCTGTTGTGCAAATGGAACAGACAACAGGTATAAATGATAGGCAATTAGCAAGACAACCCTATAAAGGAGTGGTTCTGCAGGAGGGGTGACCAAATACCATTTCTCTGTTCTCATCCTTTTTGGCTGTTTTGGTCACTTTTCCATTTTATCATTGCTCTCACCCCTACAATAAAGATAGGAAAGAGGATAATGTCAGCTCATTAGTGATGAGCGAGTATACTCGTTGTTCGAGTTTTCCCGAGCACGCTCGGGTGATCTCCAAGCATTTGGAAGTGCTCTGAGATTTAGTTTCTGTTGCCGTAGCTGTATAAGTTGCAGCTATTTGACCGACTGAATACATGTGGGTAATCCTTAACAAACACAATCCTCACATGTATTCAAGCTGTTCAGAAGCCATAAATCATGCAGCTGCGGCAACAGAAACTAAATCTCCGAGCACTTCCAAATACTCGGAGACCACCCAAGCATGCTTGGGAAAACCTGAGCAACGAGTATACTCGCTCATCACTACAGCTCATCCATAATGGAATCCTGAGCTCAGAAAATCCAGCAGTGCCACAGGAAGATCAATAACAATAAATAAAACGATGTTCTGAATGGATGTGTAGAAAATTATTATGTGTCTTGCTCAAACATTTTTCTGCTTTGAGTGTTTTAACTTGAATATTAAATGAGTTTTTACTGGTATATCACATCTTTATTCTGATTGGCATAGATAGGTCATGTGCTCCTGACAGGAAGCACTATATAATACTAACTGACTGGCCCCCTTTAGACTGCAATGACTAAAGACCTAAGGGTGTGAAACGCATCTGCCTATTATCTCCCCAAGCCGGGTCTGTGACTACCATGCTGTTGTCTTATTTTTAATTTACTTAATAAATTTGATACTTTTATTTATTTTGGATCTCTGCAGCTGGAATTACTTTTCTTGACTATTGATTGCTCTCACCCGTAGAGGTACAGTAGCATGAAGCAGTGTCTACAATCCACATAAGTTGCTCAGGTAGTGCAACTTATCAAGGATAGCACATCAATGCGAGCTGTGGCAAGGATTGCTGTCTCTGTCAGCACAGTGTCCAGAGTATGGAGCAGATACGGTACAAGAAGACAGGCCAGTACACCAGGAGACATGGAGGGGGCCATAGGAGGGCAGCCCAGCATCAGGACCACTACCTCCTCCTTTGGGCAAGGAGGAACAGGAGGAGCACTTTCAGAACCCTGCAAAGTGACCTCCAGCAGGCCACTAACATCCATGTGTCTCGTTGTGAATGTTTTGGAAATGAATTCTGAGCAGAAGCTCCCTCTGGTGGTTACAAACAGTACTGAACCATTCAATGAGGATTGGCAATCAGGAGTTACAGACTGGTCTGATATAAGGGAGGTTCCCTCCCATCATGGTTGCCGGTGATTAATTGTTCTTGTCTCAACTGTGGTTCCTGGTTCACTTGGAAGCTTGCTGAGTCTTTCCTCTTCTTCTGCTTTCAGATAAGATATTTTCTGTTTTTGTTTTTGTGCTTACCATTTGCATATTTCTCTGCATTTCTGTGAGGTTGGCCAGGTTCCCCTCCCCGGGGGGCTTGGGCTCCTCTCGGTTCCTCTGGAGCCATTGTTATTTGTTCATTTGTCTTTTCCAGTTTTTTCAGTGGCTGCGGCTTAGTTTTGTTACACCAGAGAACTGATTTAGGTGGTAGAGGTCATGTGATCGCAGGTGTTTTTGCAATCAGTAGCGTTGGCATTTTTTAGGGTTTTTTTGGATTGCAGTGAGTATCCTTTCTATCCTTTTCTGTCTAGGCAGATTGGGCCCCAGCGTTTGCTCATACTATTTTCTGTCTGTGTCTGTATTTCCTCTTGTCTAACCGCCATTACATGTTTGGGGGCTTCCTATGTTCTTTGGGGATCTGCTCCGGGGCAGATAGCTTTCCTCTTTCTATCTTTAGGTGTAGTTAATCTCTCAGGCTGTGACGAGTCGTCTAGGACCAACGTAGGAACGCTCCACGGCTGCCTTTAGTTGTGGTGGTTAGTCAGGGTGCTGCAATCCAATAGATTCCAACCTCTCTGGTGTATTGCAGTTTTTGCCTGCTCTCCTCAGCTACCAAAACATAACAGTGTCTGCTCAAACTGTCAAAAAATTCTGAACAGGATATTCGAGATGCCGACAATTCCACGCTCCTCCAAAATCAGGCAAGGGAACCACTGGGTTCAGAAGAGTTGCATACTTTATTCAGGGCTATAAAACTATGAGTTTCGTGAACGTCCTATCCAGTTCCTCAGGTACATTGCCAATACTAACCACATGGTATCACATATATATAGGGTGGGCTGGACTGAAAAAAATAGGCATCAATCACACCTGGAAACATGAACGCGGCAGTCAATCATAAGTTTGTTGCATATCTGTACAACGGTGAATTAAAAATACAATTTGTAGCCATATTAATTATATATAACATTAAAAATATATAAGACTTTTTCTACAAATAAAATTAATATTAAAGGGAAATTAAAAGTCTGCTGGAATTAAGTACTTTTGCGTGGTATTCTCTTGTCTTCATTGCAGACCAGGGTTTGAACCTACCATCCTTGGATACATTGTGGAAATAAAGGAACCTCTGGGCTATTCTATTTATTGACCCTTAAAGCTAAAAAAGATAAATACCTAAAGAATTATTATTAGAACACTACAGAAACACTTCTGATAATACTTTGAAACCACAAGGTTTGAATGAAATAAGTTTATAAATCCAAAAAAACCTCCTTTCTATTGAGACATTGGATACTGTTGGAGCTCTCAAGTGGAATATGTTCAATGGGCGAGATCCTTATACAGCCAAAATCTTGTTTATGGTGCATACAAATATGTCGTGACAATCCATGTTTTAGAAATCCAGTGACCACATTGCGTCTATGGGATTTCAATCTCTTGTGGAGCGGCTGGATGGTCCTACCCACATTCTGTTTGGGACAGGAGCACTCTATAACACTTATAATATATTCAGTGTCACAAGACATCGGAGTAGTTATCTTGAATTTTTCACCTGTACCACAGAGCTGAAGTTATCGGCAGTGTGTGTAATGGATTTACAGCACAAACAACCCCCTTTTACCACATATGGTTATACTATTTATAGGATTGTTCATAGGGCTACCCCCGAGTTTTTCAGGGTCCCGTAGTCTGCTGGGTGCTAGTATGTTCTTTGGTGATGGGGCTTTTCTAAACACAAGGGAAGGGTGTTTAGGTAGAGCTTTTCTAATATAGGGTCATTTACCAGAATATGCCAATTTTTTCTTAATATCTCCCAAATTTCTTTGTGTTGATGGTGAAAAGTTGTAATAAAATTAAGGCTATGTTCAAAAGTATTGTCGCTACCTTTCTTATTGGAACCAGATAAGAGGGAAATCTGGTCATGGTTCTCGTTTACATTTTTAAAGGAATTATGGACTAGTTTTTTAGGATATTTTTGTTTTAAAAATCTGTTTAAGAATATCCGATTGTTCAAAAAAATCAAATTCAATGGTGCAGTTTTTCCTAATTCTTCGAAATTGGTTGTGAGGGACATTGTTCAACCATTTCTTGTAGTGCCCACTGGTGTAGTGAATAGAACTGTTGGCATCAACTGCTTTAAAATATGTTTTGGTAAAAATCTGTTCATTTTTAGTGAACATGGTAATGTCTAAAAAATTGATATACTCATCATTAATTTCTGAGTTGAAAGTGATACCACAATTATTGTTGTTTAAAACTGGATAAAAACCTGTGGGTCAATCATATCCCTATCAAGTATATAAACTGATCATCCCACAGGTTTTTATCCGATTTTTAGACAACAATAATTGGGGTATCACTTTCAACTCAGAAATGGTTGAACAATGTCCCTCACAACCAATTTCAAAGAATTAGGAAAAACTGCACCATTGAATCTGATTTTTTTTTAATAATCAGATTTTTAAAACAAAAGTATCCTAAAAAACTAGTCCATAATTCCTTTAACCCCTTACTGCCAGCTGATGGAATAGTACGTCAGCTGACAGTATCCCTTGCTTTGAGGTGGGCTCCGACGGTGAGCCCACCTCAAAGCCGCGTCATGTCAGCTGTTATGAACAGCTGACATGTGCCCGCAATAGGCGCGAGCGGAATTGCGATCCGCCCGCGCCTATTTACTAGATAAATCCTGCTGTCAAACGCTGACAGCGGGCATTTAACTAGAGCTTCCGGCGCGGCCGGAAATGAGCGCATTGCCGACCCCCGTCACGTGATCGGGGGTCAGCGATGCATTGTCATAACAACCTGAGGTCTCCTCAAGACCTCTATGGTTGTTGATGGCAGATTGCTATAAGCGCCACCCTGTGGTCAGTGCTCATAGCAATGCTGTAATTCTACTACATAGAGGTGATCTATGAATCACCTCTATGTAGCAAAGGCAATCGTGCTACGGCAGCGTCTAGCCTCCTATGAAGGCTATTGAAGCATGCCAAAAGTAAAAAAAAAAAAAAGTTTAAAAATTAAAAAAAAAGAAAAAAAGTTTAAATCACCCCCCTTTCGCCACAATCAAAATAAAACAATAAAAAAAAAAAAAATCAAACCTACACGTATTTGGTATCGCCGCATTCAGAACCACCCGATTTATCAATGAAAAAAGGATTAACCCGATTGCTAAATGGCATAGCAAGAAAAAAAATCAAAATGCCAGAATTACGTTTTTTTTGGTCTCCGCGACATTGCATTAAAATGCAATAACGGGCGATCAAAAGAACATCTCTGCACAAAAGTGGTGTCATTAAAAGCAGCTCGACACGCAAAAAATAAGCCCTCACCCAATGCAAGATCATGAAAAATGAAGACGCTACGGGTCTCGGAAAATGGCGCAATTTTTTTTATAGCAAACTTTGACATTTTTTTTCACCACTTAGATTAAAGAAAACCTAGACATGTTTGGAGTCTATGAACCTGTAATGACCTGGAGAATCATAATGGCAGGACAGTTTTAGCATTTAGTGAACCTAGCAAAAAAGCCAAACAAAAAACTAGTGTGGGATTGCACTTTTTTTGCAATTTCACCGCACTTGGAATTTTTTTCTCGTTTTCTTGTACACGACATGGTAAAACCAATGGTGTTGTTCAAAAGTACAACTCGTCCCGCCGCAAAAAATAAGCCCTCACATGGCCATATTCAGGAAAAATAAAAAAAAGTTATGGCTCTGGGAAGAAGGGGAGTGAAAAATAAAAATACAAAACTGAAAAAAGCTCCAGGGGTTAAGGGGTTAAAAATGTAAACGAGAACCTTGACCAGATTTCCCTCTTATCTGGTTCCAATAAGAAAGGTAGCGATAATACTTTTGAACATAGCCTTAATTTAATTACAACTTTTAACAAAAAGAAATTCGGGAGATATTAAGAAAAAATTGGCATATTCGGGTAAATGACCCTATATTAAAAAAGCTCTACCTAAACACCCTTCCCTTGTGTTTAGAAAAGCCCCATCACTAAAGAATATTCTAGCACCCAGCAAACTATGGGACCCTGAAAAACTCGGGGGTAGCCCTATGAACAATCCTATAAATAGTATAACCATATGTGGTAAAAGGGGTTGTTTGTGCTGTAAATCCATTACACACACTGCCGATAACTTCAGCTCTGTGGTACAGGTGAAAAATTCGAGATAACCACTCTGATGTCTTGTGACACTGAATAGGTTATATATGTTAGAGTGCTCCTGTCCCAAACAGAATGTGGGTAGGACCATCCAGCCGCTCCACAAGAGATTGAACTCCCTTAGACACAATGTGGTCACTGGGTTTCTAAAACATGGATTGTCATGACATATTTGTATGCACCATAAACAAGATTTTGGCTGTATAAGGATCTCGCCCATTGATCATATTCCACCTGAGAGCTCTAATAGCATCCAATGTCTCAATAGAAAGGAGGTTTTTTGGATTTATAAACTTAATACTTTGAAACCACAAGGGTTGAATGAAATATCAGACGTGTTTCTGTAGTGTTCTAATAATGTCTTTAGGTATTTATCTTTTTTAGCTTTAAGGGTCAATAAACAGAATAACCCCGAGGTTCCTTTATTTCCACAATGTATCCAAGGATGGTAGGTTCAAACCCTGGTCTGCAATGAAGACAAGAGAATACCACGCAAAAGGGTTCTTTAATCCCAGCAGACTTTATTTCCCTTCTCTTTAATTTTATTTGTAGAAAAGTCTTATATATTTTTAATGTTATATATAATTATTATGCCTACAAGTTGTCAAATTGTATTTTTAATTCACCGTTGTACAGATATGCAACAAACTTATGATTGTATAACTGCCGCATTCAGGGACCCAGGTGTGTTTGACGCCCATTATTTCTAAGTCCAGCCCACCCTATATATATGTGAGTAATACCATGTGGTTAGTATTGGCTATGTCCCTGAGGAAGTGGACAGGACGTCCACGAAATGCGTAGTTTTATAGCCCTGAATAAAGTATGCAACTCTTTTGAACCCAGTGGTTCCCTTGCTTGATTTTGGAGTGCGTAATTGTCAGCATCTCGAATGTCCTGTTCAGAATTTCTTGAAGGTCCTTCGTGGGTCCGGTGCCATCTGCAGCCCTCCTGACAAATTCATTATGTGTTGTGCATACTCACAACATGCAAAGGTGAGAATTTAACCTTATAGTCAACTAATTGTTAATTGGGTAACTGTGCTATTGCGCCCCTCTCTTTACCGTTTCAAACTGTCAAAAACAGACTCCATTAGGGCTCGATGTCCACAAGTGGGTGTTGAGCTTAGAGCCCAACACCGTGCAGGGCAATTGGCATTTGCCAGAGAACACAGAGATTGGCAGATTTGACATTGGCGTCCTGTGCAATTCATGGATAAGAGCAGGTTCACTCTGGGCACATGACAGATGTGAGTCTAGAAACGCGGTGGAGAGCATTCTGCTGCCTGAAACATCCTCCAGCAGGTTTTGCAGTGGATCAGTAATGGTGTGGGGAGGCATTTCTTTGGCCACACAGCCATGTGCTCGCCAGAGGTACCCTGACTGCAGGGCTGGCGTCAGCACCCGGCACACCCGGGCAAGTGCCGGGGCCCTGAGCAGGCGGGGGGGCCCACTCGCCGTCGGGCTCCCCGGTGCCCGTTAGCGGTGTCAGCGCCGCCACTGGGCCCCCCCGCTTGCTCAGGGCCCCGGCAGCAGCCGGCGCAATACTTACCTCTCCCCGTGCCTCCGCTGCCGCAGCTCCGACCTCCAGGGGGCGCCTGCACTTCCTCTCTCACAGCAGCGCCACTGAATGATGTCATCATTCAGCGGCCGGCTGTGGCAGAGAGCGCGCGGACGCCGGACAGGTTAGGCGTGTGTGTGTGTGCCTGCGTGTGTGTGAGAGTGCTGCCTGCGGTGCTGTATGTGTGATGGTGGTGGGGGGAGGCAGTGATGGTGGTGAGGAGGCAATGATGATGATGATGGGGAAGCAATGATAATGGGAAGGCAATGATGATGATGATATTAATGGGGAGGCAATGATAATGGGAAGGCAATAATGATGATGATATTAATGGGGAGGCAATGATAATGATGATGATGGGGAGGCAATGATAATGGGAAGGCAATGATAATGATGATATTAATGGGGAGGTAATGATAATGATGATGATGGGGAGGCAATGATAATGCGAAGGCAATGATGATGATGATATTAATGGGGAGGCAATGATAATGATGGGGAGGCAATGATAATGGGAAGGCAATGATGATGATGATATTAATGGGGAGGCAATGATGATGATAGGGAGCAATGATGATGATGATGATGGAAGAGTCTTTCCACAGCGCCCTTTCCTGAGCCGTAACAGTGCAGAACGCAGCACAGTGTAGAGGAGAGCTCCATATTTTGTATGGAGCATTATATGTGGTCCAGTATCCTGTATGGAGCATTATATTGGGTCCAGTATTTTGTATGGAGCATTATATGGGGGATGGCGGGGTGACATCCTGCATGGGGTATTATATGGGTGATGAGGGGGAGACTATGTGGTGCCCATAATATTGTATGGAGGACTGTACTGTCCAGTCTACTGTGCGCTGTGAGGATGTGGCGGTTTTTGAGCTATTGTACAATTTACAATAGGTATCAGTCATGTAATGGAAGAAAAGTGTTTGGCATTGTGCTATACCCATATTTCTCTGCAGTATCTGTGCATCATGAATCGTGGTCTGTGTTAAGGGGGCCCACTGAGACTCTTTCGCCCGGGGCCCATAAAAACCTGGAGCCGGCCCTGCCTGACTGCCATAAGGTATCCTAAGACCCATTGTGAAACTATATGCAGGTGCAGTGGGCTCTAGGTTCCATCTGATGTATGACACTAGGCCCCACGTGGCTGAAATGTGTCAGCAGTTCCTGCATGATGAAGGCATTGATGCTACAGACTGGCCCGCCCGTTCCCCAAACCTGAATCCAATCGAGCACATCTGGAACATCATGTCTCGTTCCATCCACCAACGCCAAGATGCACCACAGACTGTCCAGGAGTTGACTGATGCTTTAATCCTTGTCTAGGAAGGGAACCTTCAGAAGAACAGCCACTGCGCCATCAGGAGCATGTCCAGGTGTTCTAGGGATGTTATACAGGCACTTGGAGGCCACCCACATTACTGAGCATCATTTCCACATCTTGAGGCATTTTCACTGAAGTTGCATCAGCCTGTAATTTGATTTTCCAATTTGATTTTGAGTATAATTCTAAATCCAGACCTCCATGGGATATTATTAATTTTGATTTACATTGATCATTTTTGTTTTATCGTTCTCAATGCATTGCACTGGTATTTTAGTAATCTCTATTTTTTGAGCAGTGTATATATTATATAAAACTTTAGATCAACCTGGTTTCATCTATTCAGAAAACCTTGATTTCTTGTCTTGAGGCTTGAAGATAAATAAAGTGCATCTGCTAAATTAAAATGGTCTATTTTTTATTCCTGAATTAGACAAACATTGTGCAGTGTGAGGATCGTGACATGAAATGCTTTAACGTCATGATAGAAATGATAGATTACCAAAAGCAATTGGTAGGAGTGAATGCCCACTAACAAATACAAATATCCCACTCTTTTAGACCAAATATAAAGCACTTGTGGGAATCATAATAAGACATAACTTTTAATGGTACATGATAAAAAACAAAAATGCTGCCTACAAAAGAGAGGACAGATACTCCATTTAGGTATAGGTAACCTTTTTCTACATGCAGGAGATATGCCTATCTTATTAAAATTACTGAAAAGTGATGTGATCTACCCTGCAGTATGGAGATCACAATCAGAAATCCTAGTTGTGCTGTGGAGTAAGTTGGACACTGAGGGGCAGTTGACTAAATACTGTTCAATGGTCCACCCACCTCCGGGAGACAAAATGTCCTACTGCATACAGTCAGGGCCAGAAATATTTGGACAGTGACACAATTTTCGCGAGTTGGGCTCTGCATGCCACCACATTGGATTTGAAATGAAACCTCTACAACAGAATTCAAGTGCAGATTGTAACGTTTAATTTGAAGGGTAGAACAAAAATATGTGTTAGAAAATGTAGGAATTGTACACATTTCTTTACAAACACTCCACATTTTAGGAGGTCAAAAGTAATTGGACAAATAAACATAACCCAAACAAAATATTTTTATTTTCAATATTTTGTGGCGAATCCTTTGGAGGCAATCACTGCCTTAAGTCTGGAACCCATGGACATCACCAAACGCTGGGTTTCCTCCTTCTTAATGCTTTGCCAGGCCTTTACAGCCGCAGCCTTCAGATCTTGCTTGTTTGTGGGTCTTTCCCTCAGAAGTCTGGATTTCAGCAAGTGAAATGCATGCTCAATTGGGTTAAGATCTGGTGATTGACTTGGCCATTGAAGAATGTTCCACTTTTTGCACTCATGAACTCCTGTGTAGCTTTGGCTGTATGGTTGGGGTCATTATCCATCTGTACTATGAAGCGCCGTCCAATCAAGTTTGCAGCATTTGGCTGAATCTGGGCTGAAAGTATATCCTGGTACACTTCAGAATTCATCCGGCTACTCTTGTCTGCTGTTATGTCATCAATAAACACAAGTGACCCAGTGCCATTGAAAGCCATGCATGCCCATGCCATCACGTTGCCTCCACCATGTTTTACAGAGGATGTGGTGTGCCTTGGATCATGTGCCGTTCCCTTTCTTCTCCAAACTTTTGGCTTCCCATCATTCTGGTACAGGTTGATCTTTGTCTCATCTGTCCATAGAATACTTTTCCAGAACTGAGCTGGCTTCTGGAGGTGTTTTTCAGCAAATTTAACTCTGGCCTGTTGTGAATGGGTTTGAGATGAGTTCTGAGCAGAGGCTCCCTCTGGTGGTTACAAGCGGTACTAGTGAGGATTGGGAATCAGGTGTTACTGATTGGTCTTATTTAAGGGAATCATTTTCCCATCAGGGTTGCCGGTGATCAATTGTTCTGGTCTGAATCCTTCTTTCCAGTTTCCCTTGTAGCCTGCTGTGTCGTGTCTGCATCTCCTGCTGTCAGATAAGACAATTTCTTATTTTGTGTTTTTGCTATATTTTTGCATTTTGTCCTGCACTTCTGTGGGGGCCTTCTGGGTCCCCTCCGGGGGCTTTTGCCCTCTCAGTTTAGTCCAGCCACTGTGTTTTGTACTTTTGCTTTTTGCAGTTTTTTCAGTGGCTGCTGTTTTTGTTACACCAGAGAACTAATTTAGGTGGTAGAGGTCGTGTGATCTCAGGTGATTTTGAAATTAGTATGTTGGTGTTTTTCAGGGTTTTCTGGGATTGCAGTAAGTACCCTTCCTGTCCTTTTCTATTTAGATAGTTTGGGCCCCAGCGTTTGCTCATACTATTTTCTTTCTGTGTCAGTATTTCCTCTTGTCTAACCGCCATTACATGTTTGGGGGCTTTCTATTATCTTTGGGGTTCTGCTCCGGGGCAGATAGCTTTCCTATTTCTATCTTTAGGTGTAGTTAGTTTCTCAGGCTGTGACGAGGCGTCTAGGACCATCGTAGGAACGCTCCACGGCTGCCTCTAGTTGTGGTGGTTAGTCAGGGTACTGCAATCTCATAGATTCCAACTGCTCTGGTGTATTTCCTTTTTTACCTGCACTCCTCAGCTACCGTAACATAACAGTATCACCGGCCTTAAAAATTGTATGGTACTCACAGAAGGAAAAAAAAAAAATATTTTGAAGGAAGAAAAGTTGTCAGAGATATTTTTCTGTTTGTTGCATTTTTTTTTCCTCTGTATCTCTGGGTGCTGGGGAGGATCTTTTCTCCCAATGGAGTTTGCACAGTTGTCTGGCCGTGTGGATCAGCTTGCCACTGAGGTTCAGAGTATTGCTGCATATCTTGCTAGGTTGCCTGTTGTGGAACCTAGGATCCCCATGCCAGATTTGTTTTCAGGGGATCGAGCTAAGTTTCAGAATTTCAAAAATAATTGTAAATTGTTTCTTGCCTTAAAATCTAAGTCCTCAGGAAACGCAGCGCAGCAGGTTCAAATTGTCATCTCTCTCCTGCGCGGCGATCCTCAGGATTGGGCTTTTTCCCTGACACCTGGGGATCCTGTTTTGAGTGATGTTGATGTATTTTTTCAGGCTTTGGGGTTATTGTACGATGAGCCTAATATCACTGATCAAGCTGAAAAAGCCTTGTTGGCATTAAATCAGGGGCTTGATGACGCTGAGTTATACTGTCAGAGATTCCGTAGGTGGGCAGTCCTGACCAAATGAATGACGACGCTTTGGCGGCCCTTTTCCGGAAGGGTCTGTCGGATAATGTAAAGGATGTTATGGTGGGATTCCCTGTCCCCTCTGGTCTCAATGATTCTATGTCATTAGCGATTCAAATTGACAGACGTTTGCGTGAGCGGAGAAGTATGCGTGGAGTGGTGTTGCCTTGTGAGCCAGCTGCTGAGCCCATGCAGTGTGATGGAGTGGTGTCTGGGGCACAGCGTCATGAGTTTCGAAAGCGCAATGGGTTATGTTTCTACTGTGGTGATGCCTCTCATGCTATTTCAGTCTGCCCTAAGCGGGGAAGACGTTTTGCACGCTCAGTTGTCTTGGGTAGTGTTCAGACTAAGTTTTTATTAACTGTCACTCTGATATGCTCTCTGTCCTCATTTTCTGCTCAGGCTTTCGTTGATTCTGGAGCAGCTATTAACCTGATGGATTATGATTTTGCTAAACGTTGTGGATTTCCCTTGATACCCCTACAGAAGTCTATTCCCCTACTGGGGATCGATTCTACCCCTTTGGCTGAGAATAAACCCCAGTTTTCTACTCAGGTGATAATGAGGGTTGAACCTGATCACCAGGAGTGCTGCAAATTTTTGGTTCTATATAATCTGCATGACATTATCGTGCTGGGTTTCCCTTGGTTACAGTCTCATAATCCTGTTTTGGATTGGAAATCTGTGTCTGTAACCAGTTGGGGCTGCCAATGTGTTAATACCAACACTCCTGTTTTTTCTGCCTCCCCCCAGGCTGAGGATGTTCCTGACTTTTTGTTTGATTTTTCTGATGTGTTTAGCGAAAGTAAATCTGCATCCTTACCTCCCCATAGGAGCTATGACTGCGCTATTGAATTAGTGCCAGGTAGTAAATTCCCTAAGGGTCGCCTCTTTAACTTGTCTGTACCTGAACATGACGCTATGCGGTCTTATATCAAGGAATCATTGGAGAAGGGTCATATCAGACCATCCTCTTCACCCTTAGGTGCCGGTTTTTTCTTTGTGGCCAAAAAAGATGGTTCATTGGGGCCGTGTATTGATTATCGTCTCTTGAACAATATTACTGTGAAATATCAATACCCGTTACCCTTGATTTCTGACCTGTTTTCCAGGGTGAAAAACGCTACTTGGTTTACCAAGCTTGACCTCAGGGGGGCGTATAACCTTATTCGCATTAAGCACGGGGATGAATGGAAGACGGCATTTAACACCCCTGAAGGGCATTTTGAGTACCTTGTGATGCCCTTTGGGCTCACTAATGCTCCTTCCGTCTTCCAGTCCTTCATGAATGACATTTTCAGGGATTTTGTGGACAAGTTTCTGATTGTTTATTTGGATGATATCTTGATTTTTTCTAATGACTGGGACTCTCATGTGAAACATGTTCGAACTGTATTCCAGATTTTGAGAGAGAATGCTCTGTATGTGAAGGGATCAAAGTGTCTTTTTGGCGTACAGAAGATCTCATTTCTGGGATTCATTTTGTCCCCATCTGTTATTGAAATGGACCCGGTCAAGGTTCAGGCCATCTGTGATTGGGTCCAACCTACTTCATTAAAGGCTCTTCAGAGATTTTTGGGTTTTGCCAATTTTTATCGTAAATTTATTGGTAATTTCTCTGTTATTGTTAAACCATTAACTGATTTGACCAGAAAGGGTTCTGATGTGGTGAATTGGCCTCCTGAGGCAGTCTCTGCGTTTCAGGAACTTAAGCAGAGATTCACTTCTGCTCCTGTTCTACGGCAGCCTGATGTTTCTCTGCCATTTCAGGTGGAGGTTGATGCCTCTGAAATTGGGGCAGGTGCCGTTTTGTCCCAAAAAGATCCAGAGACCTCTAAAAGTAACCCTTGTGCCTTATTCTCTCGAAAATTTTCTCCTACTGAACGTAATTATGACGTGGGTAATCGGGAGTTATTGGCCATGAAGTGGGCTTTTGAAGAGTGGAGACATTGGCTGGAGGGAGCCAAACATCAGGTGGTGGTCCTTACGGACCATAAGAATCTGGTCTATCTGGAATCTGCCAAGCGACTCAATCCTAGACAGGCCAGGTGGTCCTTGTTTTTCACACGTTTTAATTTTGTGGTTTCCTTTCTTCCTGGCACTAAGAATGTTAAGGCGGATGCCCTCTCGAGGAGTTTCCTTGCGGACTCTCCTGAGCTATCTGATCCCTCTGTTATTTTGAAGGAGGGTGTAGTTCTTTCCGCCATCTCGCCTAATTTGAGACTTGCTCTGGAGGGGTGTCAGGAGGATAGGCCCGAGCGCTGCCCTGTTGGAAAATTGTTTGTCCCGGACCAATGGAAAAAGAGTGTGATGTCTGAGATTCATTGTTCCGCATTGGCTGGGCATCCCGGAATTTTTGGTACCAGAGACTTGGTTAGTCGGTCCTTTTGGTGGCCTACCTTGTCTCGCGATGTCAGGGAATTTGTGCAGTCCTGCGGGACTTGCTCTCGCTCCAAGCCTTGCTCTCGCTCTAGTGGTTTGTTGATGCCATTGCCTGTGCCCAAGAGACCATGGACCCATATCTCTATGGATTTCATTTCCGATCTTCCTGTTTCTCAGAGAATGACCACCATCTGGGTAATTTGTGATAGGTTTTCCAAAATGATACATCTTGTGCCATTACCTAAGTTGCCTTCCTCCTCTGAATTGGTGCCGTTGTTCCTTCAGCACGTGGTTCGTTTACACGGCATTCCTGAGAACATTGTGTCTGACAGAGGAGTCCAGTTTGTTTCCAGATTTTGGAGGACTTTTTGTTCTAAACTGGGTGTTCAATTGTCTTTCTCCTCGGCATTTCATCCTCAGACCAATGGTCAAACTGAGAGAACAAACCAGACATTGGAGACTTATCTAAGATGCTTTGTGTCTGCTGATCAGGATGACTGGGTCTCTTTTTTGCCTTTGGCTGAGTTTGCTCTTAATAATAGGGCTAGCTCTGCCACTTTGATGTCTCCGTTTTTCTGTAATTCTGGGTTTCACCCTCGATTTTCTTCAGGACAGACGGAGGCTTCTGTCTGTCCAGGTGTTGACTCTGTTGTTGAGCGTATGCAGCAGATTTGGGACCAGGTAGTGGAGAGGTTGTCCCTCTCTCAGGAGAAGGCCCAGCGGTTTGCTAACCGGCATAGGACTGATGGTCCTCGGTTTAAAGTGGGGGACTTGGTCTGGTTGTCCTCAAAGAATATTCCTATGAGAGTAGCATCTCCTAAATTTAAGCCTAGGTTCATTGGACCTTATAAGATCATGGAGATTATTAATCCTGTTTCTTTTCGTTTGCTTCTTCCAGGGACATTTAAGATCCATAACGTGTTCCACAAGTCCTTGTTGAAGAGGTTTGTTGAGCCAGTGGTTCCTGCTGCTGTGCCTCCTGACCCTGTTTTGGTTGAGGGCAATCTGGAGTATGTGGTTGAGAAAATATTGGATTCTCGTTTTTCTAGACGAAGACTCCAGTATTTGGTTAAATGGAGAGGTTATGGTCAGGAAGATAATTCTTGGGTGTTTGCTTCGGACATCCATGCTAGGAGACTTATCCGTGCGTATCATAGAACTCATCCTGACCGACCTGGTTGCTCAAATGAGGGTTCGGTGACCCCTCCTCAAGGGGGGGGTACTGTTGTGAATGGGTTTGAGATGAGTTCTGAGCAGAGGCTCCCTCTGGTGGTTACAAGCGGTACTAGTGAGGATTGGGAATCAGGTGTTACTGATTGGTCTTATTTAAGGGAATCATTTTCCCATCAGGGTTGCCGGTGATCAATTGTTCTGGTCTGAATCCTTCTTTCCAGTTTCCCTTGTAGCCTGCTGTGTCGTGTCTGCATCTCCTGCTGTCAGATAAGACAATTTCTTATTTTGTGTTTTTGCTATATTTTTGCATTTTGTCCTGCACTTCTGTGGGGGCCTTCTGGGTCCCCTCCGGGGGCTTTTGCCCTCTCAGTTTAGTCCAGCCACTGTGTTTTGTACTTTTGCTTTTTGCAGTTTTTTCAGTGGCTGCTGTTTTTGTTACACCAGAGAACTAATTTAGGTGGTAGAGGTCGTGTGATCTCAGGTGATTTTGAAATTAGTATGTTGGTGTTTTTCAGGGTTTTCTGGGATTGCAGTAAGTACCCTTCCTGTCCTTTTCTATTTAGATAGTTTGGGCCCCAGCGTTTGCTCATACTATTTTCTTTCTGTGTCAGTATTTCCTCTTGTCTAACCGCCATTACATGTTTGGGGGCTTTCTATTATCTTTGGGGTTCTGCTCCGGGGCAGATAGCTTTCCTATTTCTATCTTTAGGTGTAGTTAGTTTCTCAGGCTGTGACGAGGCGTCTAGGACCATCGTAGGAACGCTCCACGGCTGCCTCTAGTTGTGGTGGTTAGTCAGGGTACTGCAATCTCATAGATTCCAACTGCTCTGGTGTATTTCCTTTTTTACCTGCACTCCTCAGCTACCGTAACATAACACTGGCCTGTCTATTTTTGGAATTGATGAATGGTTTGCATCTAGATGTGAACCCTTTGTAATTACTTTCATGGAGTCTTCTCTTTACTGTTGACTTAGAGAGAGATACACCTGCTTCACTGAGAGTGTTCTGGACTTCAGTTGATGTTGTGAACGGGTTCTTCTTCACCAAAGACAGTATGCGGCGATCATCCACCACTGTTGTCTTCCGTGGGCTCCCAGGTCTTTTTGGATTGATGAGTTCACCAGTGCTTTCTTTCTTTCTCAGGATGTACCAAATTGTAGATTTTGCCACTTCTAATGTTGTAGCAATTTCTTGGATGGGTTTTTTCTGTTCTTGCAGCTTAAGGATAGCTTGTTTCACCTGCATGGAGAGCTCCTGTGACCGCATGTTTCCTTCACAGCAAAACCTTCCAAATGCAAACACCACACCTCAAATCAACTCCGGCCCTTTCATCTGCTTAATTGAGAATGACATAACAAAGGGATTGCTCACACCTGTCCATGAAATAGCCTTGGAGTCATTTGTCCAATTACTTTTGGTCCCTTTAAAAACAGGGTGGCACATGTTAAGGAGCTGAAACTCCTAAACCCTTCATCCAATTTTAATGTGGATACCCTCAAATGAAAGCTGAAAGTCTGGACTTCAACTGCATCTGAATTGTTTTGTTTCAAATTCATTGTGGTAATGTCTAGAACCAAAATTAGATAAATGTTGTCTCTGTCCAAATATATATGGACCTAACTGTATATGTTCTTAGGACAATATATTATATATCGCCATCTGTTACTGTCCCCGTTTCAATAGATACTTCAGGTCCAGTGTTAATAGAGGTTAGACTAGGACCGGCAGAAAACATTAGGATACAGATATCAGACCATGTTATATTAATAGGTATAAACCAATACACTGCATGATATAATTCAGAACACAGAATGGTTAGAAAGAATGTGGAACGGACTCCACCGTTCTGCGCTTCATTTTAGGTGGGGGTGTACTTTTCCCTGGGATATTCCATCCAGGATAGAAAAGGGGAGCAGCCTTACCCTATAGAGTCTACCTCTGTCTCTCACCCCATGAAGTCCTGCCTTAAGAAGGGCAATCCACAACTGGCCCTGTAATGGAGGCTCTGCACTCTCTTATTGCATGTCCTGACTTGTTTATTCCAAGTATTTCCCCAGGGGACAAAACACTTGTATCTTATTAATAAGGTTTCAAAGTGTTAGGTGCAAAGTAAACATGGGTCCCTTCATTCTCTGTCCAATCCTGCAGAGAATGAATTAATGACAAGGCCATGTATAGAAATGGTGGACAATTAAGGGTATGCCACACTAAGCGAGATCGCTAACGAGATCGCTAACGAGATCACTACTGCGTCACCATTTATGATGCAGTAGCGATCTCGTTAGCGACTTAACTGTTAGATTCCAAACACATCTCATCAGCGATCTGTGATTCCAAACACATCTCATCAGAGATCTGTATAACGACCTCTGTGGTCGTTGGGAAAACCTAGTCCCACCTGCGACGCTGGTGAAGTCGTTCATAAAGGGTGTCACACTCAGCGATTCAGGCTCACCAGAAGGACACCAACGACCAAAAAACGGCTCAGAATGTTTATAAGCGATCAACGACATCTCAGCAGGGCCACATCACCGCTAGATGTCACACACAGCTAAGTCGCTAACGAGATCGCTACTGCGTCAAATGGTGATGCAGTAGTGATCTCGTTAGCGATCTCGCTTAGTGTGGCATACCCTTTAGACATTGATTGAGTTTTCAGGGAATTTCCCCCTATTATTCAGCCCATAGTGAAAGGTCACTCTACATCATACAGCTGCCATACTCTTGGAACGTGACAGGGGTTAAAAAAAAACCCACAGCTGTCAGCGGTTGAAACGCATACCAGAGCCACCTCCGGTGTCGAGGAACGCAAAGAGCCCACCTACCGTTTACATCGTTTCCGGTCTCGTGTAATGCATATCGCGTCACATCCGGGGATTTGGAACGCAGACACCGGAATATTATCAGGATCAGCGATCCACAGTCTCACAGACCACTATCCCACCTCCCAATAGAGTATAATTCTCACAAGTGCTATATATCTTATTAAATATGACACAAAGATTAATGTCCTGTGATAACACAACAGATCCAGCCTTGACACACGGTGTTAACGTCATCACTTGTGTGTAATACTAGGAGCACTTTTCCAAAAAGGATTTACAGCATCTAACACATTGCTGGTAGACGGTCTCAAAATCTTCATCGCTGCCCTGCAAATGGAAAAGGAAAAGTCAGTTATTCATGGAAACCTATTTTCTAGAGATGACCTCTATCGCTCCCGACTTGTACAGAATGCTGTCACCATCAATCGTCTGCATGAAACCGAGCAAAACTCTGTATTGGGGTATGTGCACACGATGTCATTTCCAGGCAGGTCCGGCCTGAGAAAGCGCTCAAACGCTGCAAAGAATGACCATGTTCAGCAAGTTTTCACATTGTTCTGCTTATGTTTCAAGTTTTTTCACTTGTTTGTAAAAATCACTTTAGACTTTGTTGGATTACTACTTTTAGCAGCTTCACTGATTTCAGTCTATGGAAGCTGCTCGTTATTTAGTTTCAATGAAAAAAACAAAAACACCATCGGTGGCAGTACCACCACAAAAATGACTGAAAAGACATTTCAAAAAAAAAAAAAAAAAGCGGTCGCCATTTTTCTCACACGTCTTCACCTTGAAAAACTCGGCGGGTCCAGCACAGCCTTAAGGAAATCATGTGCACATATCCCAAAACAGATTTTCAAGTCACGATACATCCTGGTAGGGGATTCACTTTAACCCCTTAGTGACAGAGCCATTTTGCAGCTTAATGACCGGGCCAATTTTTACAATTCTGACCACTGTCAATTTATGAGGTTATGACTCTGGAACGCTTTAACGAATCCCGCTGATTCTGAGATTGTTTTTTCGTGACATATTGTACTTCACGTTAGTGGTAAAATTTCTTTGATATGACTTGTGTTTATTTATGAAAAAAACGGAAATATGGCGAAAATTTTGAAAATTTAACAATTTTCAAAATTTAAATTTTTATGCCCTAAAATCAGAGAGATATGTCACACAATTTCTTAATAAATAACATTTCTCACATGTCTACTTTACATCAGCACAATTTTGGGAACAAAATTTTTTTTTGTTATGAAGTTATAAGGGTTAAAAGTTGACCAGCGATTTCTCATTTTTACAACACCATTTTTTTTTTAGGGACCACATCACATTTGAAGTCACTTTGAGGGGTCTATACGATAGAAAATACCCAAAAGTGACACCATTCTAAAAACTGCACCCCTCAAGGTGCTCAAAACCACATTCAAGAAGTTTATTAACCCTTTACATGCTTCACAGGAACTGAAGCAATGTGGAAGGAAAAAATTAACATTTTACTTTTTTTGCAAAATCTTTACTTCGGACCCAATTTTTTTTATTTTCACAACTGTTAAAAGAAAAAATGAACCACAAGATTTGTTGTGCAATTTCTCCTGAATAAGCAGATACCCCATATGTGGGGGTAAACCACTTTTTGGGCGCACGGCAGAGGTCTCAAGGGAAGGAGCGACATTTGACTTTTTCAACGCAGAATTGGCTGGATGCCATGTCGCGTTTGTAGAGGCCCTGATGTGTCTAAACAGTGGAAACCCATCACAAGTGACCCCATTTTGGAAACTAGACCCCCTAAGGAACTTATCTAGATGTGTGGTGAGCACTTTGAACCTCCAAGTGCTTCACAGAAGTTTATAACATAGAACAGTGAAAATAAAAAATCATATTTTTTCCACAAAAACAATCTTTTCACCCCAATTTTTATTTTCCCAAGGGTAACAAGACTCCAAAAGTTTTTGTGCAATTTGTCCTGAGCATGCTGATACCCCATATGTGGGGGTAAACCACTGTTTGGGTGCATGGCAAAGCTTGGAAGGGAAGGAGCGCCAGTTGACTTTTTCAACGCAGAATTGGCTGGACGTCATGTCGTTTGTAGAGGCCCTGATGTGTCTAAACAGTGGAAACCCCCCACAAGTGACCCCATTTTGGAAACTAGACCCCCTAAGGAACTTATCTAGATGTGTGGTGAGCACTTTGAACCTCCAAGTGCTTCACAGAAGTTTATAACATAGAACCGTGAAAATAAAAAATCATATTTTTTCCACAAAAACGATCTGTTCACCCCAATTTTTATTTTCCCAAGGGTAACAAGACCCCAAAAGTTTTTGTGCAATTTGTCCTGAGCATGCTGATACCCCATATGTGGGGGTAAACCACTGTTTGGGTGCATGGCAGAGCGTGGAAGGTAAGGAGCGCCGTTTGACTTTTTCAATGCAGAATTGGCTGGACGCCATGTCGCGTTTGTAGAGGCCCTAATGTGTCTAAACAGTGGAAACCCCCCACAAGTGACACCATTTTGGAAACTAGACCCCCTAAGGAACTTATATAGATGTGTGGTGAGCACTTTGAACCCCCAAGTGCTTCACAGAAGTTTATAACTCCCGGGAATGAAAATAAAAAGTCATATTTTTTCCACAAACCTGATCGTTTAGTCTCCAATTTTTTATTTTCCCAAGGGTAATAGTACAAATTGGACAACAACTTTTGTGGTCTAATTTCTCCTGAGTACGCTGATACCCCATATGTTGGGGGGGGACCACTGTTTGGGCGCACGGCAGGGCTTGGAAGGGAAGGAGCGCAGTTTGACTTTTTCAAACCAAAATTGGCTGGAATTGAAATTGGACGCCATGTCGCGTTTGGAGAGCCCCTGATACGCCTAAACAGTGGAAACCCCCACAAATGACACCATTTTGGAAACTAGACCCTTAAGGAACTTATCTAGATGTGTGGTGAGCACTTTGAAACCCCCAAGTGCTTCACAGAAATTTATAAACGTAGAGCTGTGAAAATAAAAAATCATTTTTTTCCTCAAAAATGATTCTTTAGCCCGTTTTTTTTTTTTATTTTCCCAAGGGTAACAGGAGAAATTTGACCCCAAAAGATGTTGTGCAATTTTTCCTGAGTTCTGCGGGCGTCATGTTGTGTTTTCAGAGCCCTTGATGTGCCTAAACAGTAGAAACCCCCTGCAAGTGACACCATTTTGGAAACTAGACCCCCCAAGGAGCTTATCTAGATGTGTTGTGAGCACTTTGAACCCCCAAGTGCTTCACAGAAATTTATTAATGCAGAGCCGTGAAAATAAAAAATCATTTTTTTCCTCAAAAATGATTCTTTAGCCGTTTTTTTTTTTTTATTTTCCCAAGGGTAACAGGAGAAATTGAACCCCAAAAGATGTTGTGCAATTTTTCCTGAGTTCTGCGGGCGTCATGTTGTGTTTTCAGAGCCCTTGATGTGCCTAAACAGTAGAAACCCCTGCAAGTGACACCATTTTGGAAACTAGACCCCCCAAGGAGCTTATCTAGATGTGTTGTGAGCACTTTGAACCCCAAGTGCTTCACAGAAATTTATTAATGCAGTCGTGAAAATAAAAAATCATTTTTTTCCTCAAAAATTATTCTTTAGCCCGCTATTTTTTTTATTTTCCCAAGGGTAACAGGAGAAATTGGACCCAAAAAGTTGTTGTGCAATTTTTCCTGAGTACGCTGATACCCCATATGTGGGGTGAAACCACTGTTTGGGCGCATGGGAGTGCTTGGAAGGGAAGGAGCGCTATTTTGTAATGCAGACTTTGATGGAATGTTCTGCGGGCGTCATGTTGTGTTTGCAGAGCCCTTGATGTGCCTAAACAGTAGAAACCCCCTGCAAGTGACACCATTTTGGAAACTAGACCCCCCAAGGAGCTTATCTAGATGTGTGGTGAGCACTTTGAACCCCCAAGTGCTTCACAGAAATTTATAAACGCAGAGCCGTGAAAATAAAAAATCTTTTTTTTCCTCAAAAATGATTTTTTTAGCCAGCTATTTTTTATTTTCCCAAGGGTAACAGGAGAAATTAGAACCCCAAAATTGGTGTGCAATTTGTCCTGAGTACGCTGATACCCCATATGTTGGGGTAAACCAGTTTGGGCGCACGGCAGGGCTCGGAAGGGAGGGAGCGCCATTTGACTTTTTGAACGCCATGTCGTGTTTGGAGACCCCCTGATGTGCCTAAATAGTGGAAACCCCTCAATTCTAGCTCCAACCCTAATCCCAACACACCCCTAACCCTAATCCCAACCCTAATCCTAACCTAAATCCCAACCCTAGTTGTAACCCTAACCTTAATTGTAACCCTAACCTAATAACCCTAACCCTAATTGTAACCCTAACCCTAATTGTAACCCTAACCCTAATTTTAACCCTAACCCTAAGGCTAGGTTCATTTTACGTTTTACCAGCCCGTTCAACACATAGCATTGATGGGCTGGTAACGGTATAGCATAACGCGATCGCGTTATGCTATACCCGCTAGCGCAGAGGAATCAGCAGATGATTCATCTGCGCTAGCGGTGACGGAGCCCAGACGCTGCAGCCCGCGTCCGAGGCTCCATCACTGAATGATGGCACGTTGCGAACGCATGCTGCTTTACGGCATGCGTCGCGATGCGCCCTCAAATGGGGGTGAATGGCAGCGTTAACGGACTGCGTTACACCGCGTTATACCGGACTGCCATAACGCAGTATGAACCCAGCCTAACCCTAATTATAACCCTAATGCTAACCCTAACCCTAATTTTAACCCTAACCCTAACGGAAAAATGAAAATAAATATAATTTCTGTATTTTATTATATGTCCCTAACTAAGGGGGTGATAAATGGGGGGGGGGGTTATGTACTGTTTTTTTTATTTTGATCACTGTGATAGTTTATCACAGTGATCAAAATGTACTTTCTGAAGAATGAATGAAAAAAATTTTGAATCTGCCGCCAAGCAGATCGGCGGGCGCACTGTGCATGCGCCCGCCATTTTTTTTTTCCAGGAAGAAGGCCGGGAGGACCGGAGGCCAGGGGGACCTGCCGGAGGACACCGGCAGGTACAGGGGGGGTTTCGGGGGACATGGGGACCCTAATTCTGTCCCCTCTGATGTGCGATCACATCAGAGGGGAGAGAAATCTTTTTTTTTGCGATCGCCGTTATGCTGTATAGCGGTGATCGCAACACCGGGATCGGTGAATACCGACCCGGATTATGTTCTCTGGGGTCTCGGCTACCACTGGTAGCCGAGACCCCAGAGAAAATTGCCCAACCCCCCAGCACATAGCGGCGGGCACATGCCATGCCCAAGCAGCGGCTTACAAGCCTTACATCACCAAGCACAATAGCTATTGTCAGATGGAGTGGTGTAAAGCAGCCAACACTGGACTCTGGAGCAGTGGAAATGTGATCTGTGCACTGACGAATCACACTTGTCTATCTGGCATCTGATGGATGACTCTGGGTTTGGCAAATTCCGGGAGATTGTTGGCTGCGTGAATGCACTGTGCCAAATGTGTTTAGTGGATGAGAGATAATGTTATGGAGATGATATTCTGGCATGGGCTTAAGGGTATGCCACACTAAACAACATCGCTAACGGGATCGCTAAAAAAACGTCACTATTTAGCGATCCCGTTAGCGATGTTGTTGTGTGCGGCATCTGTCAGCGACGAGGCCCCTGCTGTGATCTCGCTCGTCGCTGACATCGTTCCGGACCCTATTTAGATCGTCGGCGCCCCGCAGGTAAGTATATATCGCTAAGTGTGGCACCTTTTCTTAGCGATTTAGCGGTACTTTTGTACCGCTAAAGTCGTTAAGAAGATCGCTAACCGCGATAGCGTCGTTAACTATATCGCTAAGTTAAGCCGCACTTAGCGATATAGAAACAATCCCGCTAGCGATCGCATTAGTATGCGTCTTTATCGCTATCGCTAGCGGGATTGTTTAGTGTGGCAGTACCTTTAGTTCTAATGAAAGGAAATTTTAATGCTTTACTATGCAAGATACTGGACAATTGTAGCTTCCAACTTTGTGGGAACAGTTTGGGGGCAGATTCTTCTGTTCACCATGCACAAAGCACGGTACATGAAGAACATGACCAGCAGCACTGAGTAATGACCTCAACCCTATCGAAAACCACTGACCTTGCAAATGCTATTCTGAATGCACAGGCAAAAATTCCCACCGACACTACAAAATCATGTAGAAAATCTTCCCAGAACAGTAAAATATTTAGAACTGAGAGTCCTCAGTGGTTGATACCATCTTTTCAGTTAGCCATTAAAAGGTAACAAATTGCAAGCTTTCGAGACTACTCAGGTCTCTTCATCAGGCAAAGACATCTTTGCCTGATGAAGAGACCTGAGTAGTCTGGAAAGCTTGCAATTTGTTACCATCTTTTCACTTAGCCATTAAAAGGTATCAACCACTGAGGACTCTCAATTCTAAATATTTTTCTATCTACTGGCTAATACGTTACAAAGATATACATCTTCCCTTCCCAGAACAGTGTAAGCTTCAAATGTAAGGGGAAGAGGACCAACCCAATATTAATGTCTGATGATTTAGAAATCGAGGTCATAAGACCTACCGCAGATGAAATGTGTAGGTGTCCAGTACTTTCCATAGACAGTCATAGCCGAAAGTGTGGAACCCTTCAAATTGTTCCAAAAAATAAAGTATTACTTCCAGAAAACTGAAAAAAATAAATAAAAGCAAATTGGACAATGTCAGAGAACTGAATCCATTTTGAGTATGTGGCATCCATCTGGTCTTGTAACTTTTGTGTAATGGTGATAAAGTAACACTGATGGGCAGGGAAATTTCACATTTCTATTCACGCCCCTAAAGTTCCTATTGGCTCATGGTCTTTTCCTTAGTCTGTGACACTATTTAAAGTGCCTACATGAGTTAATAAAACCAGAAATCCTGGGTACACCATGTATTGATTTCCCAAGCCCTCGTAAAACAAATATTAAATTTGGAGTTCGAAAGGCATAGAAGAGTGTATTTTGCTCACAGACAATTTCACACAAAACCAACACAATGGGCAGGAGAAAATTGTTGGCACCCTCAACTTAAATTTGGTTGCATATCCTCTGGAATAAAAAACTGCAGTCGCTTCCTATAACGATCAATAACGTTTCTTACACCTCTCAACTGGAATTTTGGACCACTTCTTTTGCAGACTGCTCCAGGTCTCTCATATTTAAAGGGTGCCTTCTCCCAACAGCAATTTTAAGATCTCTCCACAGGTGTTTAATGGGATTTATATCCAGACTCATTGCTGCCACTTCAGAACTCTCCTGCGTTTGGTTTACATCCATTTCTGGGTGCTTCTTGAAGTAGGTTTGGGGTCATAGTCCTGCCAGAAGACCCATGACCTAGGATGCAAACCCAGCTTTCGGACACTGGGCAGTACATTCTGATCCAAAATCCTTTGGTAATCTTCAGATTTAATTATGCGTTGTACAAAGTCAAGGCACTCAGTGCCACAGTGTCAAAAATGTGCCGCATCCTGCTAAGACCTTTATGGTATCTGATCAGAAGGTTGCTGCGGTCGGTGGATCGCAGGTACTCTTTGGAGTCCAACTGGCATTTAACTTGAATGGTGCAGATTGATTTTCAGTTGGTGTGGAAGGGGTTAAGCGTTCCTTTTTGATCGTGCTAGGATTCAACATGGCTCGAAACTCAGCTGCTGCAGGAAACTGTCACTCCTAGCTCTCTCCTATATCGGTTGTAGGTCTCCTATGCTGAACTCCTTGGAGAAGTTGTTCCCACTTAAGTGTAGGAGTTCCATTTGTTGTTTGATTTCTCAGTTTTCCCTTACCTTGCTAGCGAGACTAGTGTCCTGCTGCCCGACTCACTATTTAGGGCAAGCTCAGGGCCAGCCAGGGCCTAGGCATGTGACGAAAGAAGGGGGGGGGGACCCATCTCGGGACGATAAGGAGTACAGGGTGCAGTATTAGCTGAGTGTTGGGGGATGTCCCTTCTCTCCTTTCCCTATTGTAAGGTTCTGTGTACATGTTCCTGAAACTCAGTTTGTTCGTCAGCCATTTTACTTTCTGTCTTGCTGCAGCTATCTTGCCCTCAGTCAAAATGGAGTTTCCAGCTTGCATGTTCCCGCCCTGATTCTCTCCTTTTGCTTCTTAAGCAGCCACAGCTGAGCAATCAGTGCTTCAGAATCTAGCCTGCAGTGAACCTGTGACCTGACTCCTAAAGCCTTGGACCTTGTACTCCAGCTATTCCTACTGAGGAACTCTGAAGCACTTGTGGACTCTGAACCCTGCTCTTTGAAAGACCCACGTTTGCATGGACTTACGGTAACAGAGAAGAAGATCCTGAACCTGTTGTGGAGAGTGATTGCTGAGCTTAGATTACTCTGGCCTGCTGTGTCTCCTGCTTCTGTGTCTGCAAACTGTGTGACTATTTTTGCCAACTTGTATGAAGTAATACAAGACTTTCTATATCAAACCTGTGTCTCATGTATTTTCATCGCACCCAAGCACAAGACGCTATATGAACTGTACTACATACATTACAAGATTCTGAAGCCAAAACGTTAGTGTCTGCTGGGTCTGGAAAGGCTGTGTCTGCTGTAACTGTGGATATCGGATGTCCGGTTGTACTTTCTGTGATGACAGTGGTTGTGACTTCTCACAACCATTCCAGGTGAGCAATTCCCTTAAGTGTTTTTTTTTCTGCAGTGTTACCACAGGTAAACACTATTGTTTTTTTTTTTCTCTTTTCTCTTTTTTGTCTGCTGTAACTGTGGATATCAGATGTCCGGGTGAACTTTCTGTGATGATAGTGGTTGTGACTTCTCACAACCATTCCAGGTGAGCAGTTCCCTTAATTTTTTTTCTCTCTGCAGTGTTACCACAGGTAAACACTATTGTTTTTTTTTTCTCCTCTCCTCTTCTTCCAGTACTCCGGTCTTAAAAGATCTGGAAAATGGAGGCCCGCATAAAGGAACTTTGCGGAGTGACTGATAATATCCTTGCAGATTTGCAGAATATAAAGACCCGTTTTTCAAGCCTACAGGACCTCACTAATCACAATTTGCAAGTGTTTGGACAGACTGCCCAGGATTTGCGAGCCAGGATTGAGGTTCTAGAAGAGCGAGTCCAGGCTCCTGCCGTTAGCCCCGAGTTCTGGGATTCCCAAGTTGCCCCCTTTTCGTTTTGGCGGTGAACGTGAGAAATTCAGGGGATTTATTAATCAATGCAATCTTTTTTTTTCTGCACATGCTTCACAATTTCCCACTGAACGATCTAAGGTGCTTACTATAATTATGTTGCTTACCAACATGGCTTTGATGTGGGCAAACCCTCTGATTGAGACTGAGGATGATTGTTTGAATCACCTTGATGCTTTTATTTCAGCCATGGGGCAGGTGTTTGATGACCCCAATCGAGGTGCAACAGCTGAAGCAGCCATGTTAGCTTTGCGCCAAGGTAAGCACTCGGTAGCTGAATATGCCTTGGATTTCAGGAGATGGGCCCTTGATACCACCTGGGACAGTTCCGCCAAAAAATCTATTTTTCGAAAGGGGTTATCTCCACTGATTAAGGATGAACTTGCTCGTGCCGACCCTCCCACTGCGTTAGGTGACTTTATTAACTACTGCATCCGTATTGATACTCGTCTGACTGAACGCAGGCAAGAGAGATGGTTCAAAAGCAATCGCACTAACCTTTTCCTACCTTCCTCTCCAGCTAAGGAACCTTTGAGTAGGATTACACGGGAACCTGAACCTGAACCCATGCAGGTAGACTCTTTACAACGACGGGTTAGTGATGCACGCAAGGAACATCGTTTTAAGGAAAATCTATGTTTCTATTGTGGTAAGTCAGGGCACTTCATTATAAACTGCCCCAGCCGTTCTCGTAAGACTACTGCAGCACTCATTCATTGTGAGTGTTGCGAGAGGGGATCTGTCAGGTCAGAGCCTCAGGCTCCAGAGAGATCTGCAGCAACAGATCTTGATTTCTCGGACTTAAACTCTGTTACCTCTGAGGACGTTGACTGTGTAAACGCTGCCATTTTTCAAGTTTCCTCAGCGGTGTCCCAGCTGAGTTGTAAGAAAAACAATTCTCATTGCTTTCTTTCCATCAAACTCTGGGTTGACTCAGCTTGGGTGTCTAGCTCTGCTATGATCGACTCAGGGGCAAGTGGAAATTTTATGGATGTCTCCTTTGCTCTGAAACAGGGGATACGTTCAGTGAAGAAGGCTACTCCAGTACAGATGGAAACTGTGGATGGCTCCCTGCTGACCTCTGGACCAGTGGATCAGGAAACAGAGCCTTTGAGGGTTCTTATGGGTAAAGATCATCAAGAGAAACTGTCCTTTATGCTTATCTCTTCTCCCCACTTTCCCATTATTCTAGGGCTACCATGGCTGCAGGCTCAGAATCCTACCATTAACTGGGAGACCAAGGAATTACACTTTCCAGAGAAACAGATGAGTCCAAACAGTTTCAGCTTGCTCTGTTCCTAAAGGAACCATGTCAGTCCCTGAACTACCAGCTGTATACCAGGACTATGTGGATTTATGTGACAAGAAGAACGCTGACCAGCTTCCTCCTCACCGTCCATATGATTGTCCAATTGAATTATTGCCTGGAGCAGAGATACCTTTTGGTAAGATCTACCCCCTGGCGGGGCCCGAGCTAAAGGCTTTAAAGGATTACATAGACGAAAATCTAGCCAAGGGCTTCATACGCCCCTCTTCATCTCCTGCAGGTGCACCCATCTTCTTTGTAAAGAAGAAAGATGGATCTCTGAGACCATGCGTAGACTATAGGGAACTCAATAAGGTTACTATTAGAAACCGTTATCCATTGCCTTTAATCCCTGAGTTATTGGAGAGAGTGCGACATGCCAAAATTTTCTCTAAACTAGATCTTCGAGGGGCCTATAACTTAGTCCGTATTAGACCTGGGGATGAATGGAAGACTGCATTCAGGTCACGCTATGTACACTTTGAATATCTAGTTATGCCTTTTGGTCTGAGTACCGCCCCAGCCACTTTCCAACACTTGGTGAATGACATCTTCAGGGATCTCCTAGATACATTCGTGGTAATTTATTTGGATGATATTCTAATTTTTTCTAACTCCACAGAGGAACATCATGGACATGTGAGAATGGTCTTGGAACGTCTAAGACAAAATCATCTTTACATCAAACTTGAAAAGTGTGAATTCCATAGGACCGAAATTCAATTTCTGGGGTATGTACTGTCTACACAAGGAATTAGTATGGATGGAAGCAAAACCCAAGCCATCAAGGATTGGCCAAGTCCTAGAAATGTGAAGGAGGTACAGCGCTTCATCGGGTTTGCCAACTTCTATAGACGTTTCATTAGAAATTTCTCTGAGGTAGTGTCACCTATCACCCAACTTACCCGGAAAGAGTCTAGGTTCTCCTGGACTCCCCAAGCCCAGGAAGCATTTTCCCGTCTAAAAGATAAATTTACCACTGCACCTATCCTAGTACATCCCAACCCGAGCTTGCCTTCATAATAGAGGTGGATGCTTCAGACTGTGCCGTTGGAGCTATACTCTCTCAGAGAACAGGTGAGAAGAATGTCTTGCATCCCTGTGCCTTCTTTTCCCAGCAGTTGTCTTCGGCTGAGAGGAACTACGATGTGGGCAATAGAGAGTTGTTGGCCATTATTGCCGCCTTCAAAGAATGGAGACACCTTCTTCAGGGAGCTGCACAGCAAATAGTCGTCCTGACAGATCATCGTAACCTTGAGTTTATCAGGTCGGCTAAGTGCCTGACTCCTCGCCAGGCTCGCTGGAATCTTTTCTTAAACCAATTTAATTTTATCATTTCTTATAGACCAGGATCGCGCAATGGAAAGGCTGATGCACTCTCTAGGATTTACTCAGCAGAGACACGTCCAATTACTCCTCCTAAGACTATTCTTCCTGACTCTAGATTCCTAGGAGTAATTCATAATCAAGACCTACTTAAGGACATCAAGGAAGCATACCATGCGGATTCCTTTTTGGCACAACCCCCAAGGGACGTAAGTCTTGTCTTTAAGAATGGTGTGTGGATTCAGGGACAACGCCTGTATATTCCTGAAACAGTCAGATTGAGAGTATTGCAACTCATTCACGATTCCAAGATAGCTGGGCATAGAGGAATTCTAAAGACACAGGAATTTCTCTCTCGTTTCTTTTGGTGGCCCACTTGCAGGAAGGATGTTTTAAACTATGTCACTTCATGTGAAGTCTGTGCAAGATGCAAAACACCTCGCTCCTCACCAACTGGTCTGTTACAGCCTCTTCCCACCCCGTCCCGCCCGTGGGGATCCATTTCTATGGACTTCATTGTGGAGTTACCAACCTCTCAAGGGAAGAACACCATTCTAGTGGTGGTTGACCGTCTAACAAAGGCAGCTCATTTTATCCCTTGTGTCGGCTTACCCACTGCAAAACAGACATCAGATTTGATGATTAAAGATGTGTTTCGCTTACATGGAGTACCGGATGAGGTTATTTCGGATCGAGGGGTGCAATTCACTTCTAGGTTTTGGCAAAATTTCTGTGCAGCATTGGACATTAAAGTAAACCTTTCTTCTGCTTTTCATCCCCAGACTAATGGACAGACCGAACGAACCAATCAAACCCTGGAGCAGTATCTCCGCTGCTTTATCTGCCACCTACAGGATGATTGGGTGGATCTACTTCCATTAGCTGAGTTCTCGTATAACAGCTCTCAGAGTGTCTCCACTAAGCAGTCTCCTTTTTACTCTAATCTAGGTTATCATCCTAACATTCTACCACGATTTCCCATAGAAACGCCTTTACCAGCAGTGGCTGAAAGAATCACGTCTTTACAGAAGAATATGGATCTTCTAAAGGAGAATCTGGAATCGGCTCAGGAAAGGTACAAGAAAGCAGCAGATAAATTTCGTAAACCTGCACCAGCTTTCAAGGTAGGAGACTTGGTCTGGCTGTCAACCAGAAATCTTAAGTTAAGGATTCCATCGTCTAAGTTGGGACATAAGTACATTGGACCCTATAAAATCAGTAAAATTATAAGTGCCGTTGCTTGTCGTCTTCAACTGCCCAGAACTATGAGAATTCACCCTGTCTTTCATGTATCCCTACTAAAGGCTGCGACACCCAATACGTTTCCTGGACGTTCTTCTCCTTGCCCTGACCCAGTGCTAGTCGATGGTCAGGAAGAATTTGTGGTGGAAAGGATTTTAGATTCCAGGTTGTATAGAAATCAGTTACAATATCTGATTAAATGGCAGGGCTACCCAGTGGAGGACAACTCATGGGAACCAGTCAATAACGTTAATGCTCCTCGCTTGCTCCGTCAGTTTCATCAGAGGTACCCACACAAGCCTGGCCTGAGGTCATCCGGAGGTTGTCCCTAAGGGGGGAGTAATGTAAGGTTCTGTGTACATGTTCCTGAAACTCAGTTTGTTCGTCAGCCATTTTACTTTCTGTCTTGCTGCAGCTATCTTGCCCTCAGTCAAAATGGAGTTTCCAGCTTGCATGTTCCCGCCCTGATTCTCTCCTTTTGCTTCTTAAGCAGCCACAGCTGAGCAATCAGTGCTTCAGAATCTAGCCTGCAGTGAACCTGTGACCTGACTCCTAAAGCCTTGGACCTTGTACTCCAGCTATTCCTACCGAGGAACTCTGAAGCACTTGTGGACTCTGAACCCTGCTCTTTGAAAGACCCACGTTTGCATGGACTTACGGTAACAGAGAAGAAGATCCTGAACCTGTTGTGGAGAGTGATTGCTGAGCTTAGATTACTCTGGCCTGCTGTGTCTCCTGCTTCTGTGTCTGCAAACTGTGTGACTATTTTTGCCAACTTGTATGAAGTAATACAAGACTTTCTATATCAAACCTGTGTCTCATGTATTTTCATCGCACCCAAGCACAAGACGCTATATGAACTGTACTACATACATTACACCTATTGTCATAAACACGCCTGAATACCCAATGTCAAAGATAGGTACGCAGGCCGCATGCAGACATAGGCGGAGCTGACCAGAGGAGGTGCAGCAGTGGGCGGAGCTTCACGGAGGAAGTCCGCAGCCCTGAGGAACGCTAATGTGAAACCGGCCTTAGCCAGCCAGACTAAGCTGGCTGGGGGGAGGGTTAAATTTGTGGTGTTTAGAAAAGCTTGCAATCTCTCCTTCAGGCTTCATCTGTGATCCTCTGATAGTGAGGAACAGCGGGTGGGGATTGTCGTTTCTCTCCTTCAAGTGGATCCTATACCTTGGGCTTTCCCCCTTACGACTGACTCCTTAGTCTCTCTGGTAGGTAGATGAGTGTTTTTTTTGCAGCCCTAGGCCTCATCTATGATGATCCTGATAGTCTCCCTTGTCGAGTCCTCAGTACATAAGCTTCAGCAGCGGTAGTGTGGGGGGGGGGTCAGAGGATTTTTGTTCAAAGTTTCATAGATGGGCCACTGAAACCAGGTGGAACGATCCTGCCACTTGAAGTCATTTTTGTTAGGGTCTGTCAGAAAGGTTAAAAGATGCTTTCATTTTCTATGAAACTCCTGTGGCCCTACAGGCCACTAAAGCCTTAACCATTTGGATTGATATACGCCCATGGAATAGACCTATGATATGCTCTTCCTCAGTAGTATTTCAAATATGAAAACCCTCCCGCCTGCTCTGACGTACCAATGTAGTTGGGGAAATGGGGGTGTCTCTCCAGAGTCTGGAACTTCTGCGGTTTGCCGTTAGACGGGGGGCTTGTTACTTTTGTGGTCAAAGGCGTCACTTCATTGAAGTCTGTCCCTCCGTACCTAAAACAGAAGAAAAAAAAAAAAAGGTTGGAAAACCTGTGACCCCAGGTTGTGTGAAGGATTACAACCTGGGCAAAAAAATCTCCTCAGGATGTGTGTGTATCAGATTGTCTTACCTGCAGTGGTTGTCGCAGGTATGAAAATCAAAATTGTTTCAATCTTTTTGGATAGTGGGGAACAATGTGGTGGATGTTCGGTTTGCCTGAACCCATGGTCTACCGTAGTATTCTGGCAAATCCCATCCCCATTTGCTATAAACTAAGCGCCTCTTGGTCAAGGGTGTTTTATGAAAATTGCGCATAAGTTAAAACCTTCGAATAGGGGCTCTTTACAATGAACGAATTTGTTGCTATGTTCTTGAAGGTCTTCCTACCCCTATTGTACAAACTTCCTTGCTTGGTTATGCAGAATCCTTTTATTGAGTCCAGGCAGATAGGTGGAGTGATTTCTTTAAGAATAGCTGCCTGAATACATTTCTTTCTACCGTCTCCACTAAAACCTTACCCTCTTTTCTGTCTGGCTTTGAGGATGTATTTTCAGAAAAGGGTTGTCAAAAATTGCCCCGTTAGTTTAGCTACAGGGAGCAAATTAACCAAAACCAGATTGTACAACCTTTCTAGCCCTGAATGGCAGGCTATGAAAGATTTTATCGCTAAGAGTTTTAGTAAGGGACATATTAGATCCTCCTCTTCTCCCGTGGTGGCAGGGTTTTGCTTTGTCAAGAAAAAGACGGGGGATCAGCGTCCTTGTTTATTCCAAATTTAATAAAAATCCTATTGTTGGTTCTCCAAGTTGGACTTAATGGGGGCCCATAATCTGATTAGAATCAGAGAAGGGGATGAGTGGAAAATGGCCTTGAATACCCCTGAAGGGTATTATGAAAGTCTCATCCTGCCATTTGGTTTGCTTAATGCTCCCGGCATTTTCCAACATTTTGCATCATCTGGTGGGAAATTTGTTGAGGCATATCTCAATGACATTTTGATTTACTCGCCCGCTTTAGAAACACATGAGGCAAATACTACAGCTATTCCAGATTAATGAACCTGCTAAACTTGAAAAATGTGTATTGGCCATATAAGAGGTGCAATTTTTAGGATATTGGGTATAGTCTTCGGGTTTTGGGATGGACCATGATAAAGTCCGCGCAGTACTGGAATTGTATCCTGAAGAAAATCTGAAAGCCTTACATTTTTCTGGGGTTTGCCAAATACTAATCAAAAGTTTATCCAAAACTTATCTTCAATTGTCAACCTATTACTGACATGACCAAAAAGGGCACAGATTTTTCTAACTGGCCCATACTTGCCCGTCGGGCATTTATTTCTCTGAATAATTTTATTTGCCCTGGCACCTGTGCTTATTCAGCCTGATGTTTCAACACTTTATTGTTGAGGTTGATGTATCTGAGGTAGGGGTTGGGGCCGTTTTACAGCAGGGGTAGTCTCCTGGTAAGTGGTGTCCATGCGCTTTTTTTCTGAAGAAAAAAAATAAATAAATCACCGGCCAAAAAACACCGATATTGGTAATAGAGAACTTCTGGCTATTAAGTTGGCTTTTGAAGAGTGGGTCAATACCTGGAGGGGGCAGCTCACCCAGTCATGATTACAGAGCACAAAAATCTGTTGTACCAGGAATCTCCTAAACATCTCACTCCGAGACAAAACTAGATTGTCTTTATTTTTTTACTAGGTTTAATATCTTTGTCAATTACCATCCTGGGGTTATGAACGTCAAGGCTTATGAACTGTCTCGGAGTTTCCCTGGAGGAGGTAGTGTGGATGACTGTACCTATTCTACAAGAGGGAGTGGTCATTTCCACCATTCGCTCAGATCTTGAGGGAGATGTGTTGAATGTTCAGGAGGATGCCCGTTTCTGATCCTTCAGGAAAATAATTTGTACCTTTAAATTTGCATCTTAAAATTTTAAGATCATCATCACTCTGTTCTTGGAGGTCATCCGAGTAGTAAAGCAACTATGGACCTTCTTTCGTGTCGGTTTTGGTGGCCAAGTTTGCATCAGGATTTTGTTGATTTCGTGTCTACCTGCAATATTTGTGCGCATTCTAGGACCCCGCATACTCGTCCGTCCAGGTCTCTCCTACCATTAGTTATTCCTGATAGACCATGGACACATCTGTTTACGGATTATATTTCCGACCTTCCTCCATCTGCTGGAAAGACTGATCTTAGCGGTGGTGGACAGGTTTAGCAAGATGGAACACTTCGTATCGGTTCTTCTGAATGCCAAAACCTTGGCTCAAGTGTTTTTCTCTGCTGTCCAGGGAGATAAGCTGACTATGCTGCACTCTGTGGATAAAAGGAACATCATCTCTGGAGATGGACTTGTAACCTTGAGAATGTTGATATTGATCAATAATTTTGGTTCTCAAGTCCTCAGACAGTTCTCTTTTTCTGTTATCCATGCTTAGTGTGACACACAATGCAAAGATTAAGTCGACTTCTCTTTTTATCAGGTTTCTGTGTGATTTTCATATTGCACGCACCTGTTATTTGACACAGGTGAGTTTACACGGGCATCACTAGGTTAAAACAAAGTTGTTTACTCACAATTTTGCAAACGTACCAACAACTTTGTCCGGCCCATTTTTGAGATTGTTTGTGAAATTATGTCCAATTTGCCTTTTTTCTTTGTTTTATTGTATTGTTCCAGTACACACAAAAGGAAATAAAATGTGTATAACAAAACATGTGGAATTGAAATAGTTTTCTAGGGGAAATTCTTCATTTTCTGGAACAAGTACAAGGGTGTCAACACATTTGGCCATGACTGCAGTGCAAGTTCTATGGTCTATGATGGTTTTCAAGCCCTAAAAATGGACCCTTCAGAGGAGAGCATTCTCTATGGCTTTATATATCGCATAGTCCTAGAGTGCTCAGAGATTGTTTCTGAATTGGATCTACCTTATGTGGAGAGTAAAATAAGGGATCTGCCAGGGACAATTGTATTATTATATTAGGATTCTTCTGTTTTTTTTAACAGATACCGGTGTGATACCATAGTACTGGCTAGCTGTGAATAGTGATGGCACTATAAGCCTACAAGGATGCAGCTTTACCATAAAGTCTCCGTAGCCCTTGTCTAAAAATGGACCTCAGCGAAACACTGAAATTAAATTTTATCTTGGAGAGTTTATATAAAAATGTTAATTTTTTTCAGAAAATACAGACTATTTTTTTGTGTGGAAGGCCAAGTTGCCTAAGCTGCTATACAGCACATTTCTAAATGCTGCTAATATCAGTCACAGGAAGTGGTTTATTGATGTCTATAGTCTTATGGGCATGCGGTGTGAACTGTGTAGAGGTCTTTGTGCAGGGATGGGGAGAAGGCGAGCTGTGACGATCCTCTCTGTGAACTGTGCATTTTGTTTTATCTATATAAAAAGGTGTTTCATTTTGCTGATAATGAGATGACTGCAGAGATGTTACATTTACAAAAGAGGAATTGAGGGGCTCAGTTGGTCAAGAAAAAGTTCCAAACTTTTTGGATAACTTTTTTTTAATACAGAACTGACAAGACATGACAACAGCATTTAAAACATTCACAAAAAATAAATAAAATTAACATAGGAAATTTTTTGATAACACATTCATAAACTGTATAAATTATATAGCTCTTTGAACTGAAGAGTATGGTGTTCTTACTTTGAGAATCCATGTACAATTCAGATATTAAGATGAGCATTGTAGGAGTCAAACTATAGAATGAAATAGTTAATGTGTAATCAGTCTCCGCCCACCCAGCCCAACAGCTGCAGCTTCTACTGAGCAGTGTGAGATCTCATCAGGGAGGAGGAACAATGAGGAGCTGATCTATTACAGTGTATTCTAAACTTCAATCCTCATGCTCTCACCCCCCAACACTTTTTTTTTTTCAGAATTTTCATAGTATTTTCCCCAGAACAGTAGTATATTTTAAATCAATAGATCTTGCGATAATAATAACTTCCACAATTGGAGGTGTTTAAATAAAATGTCCCTGTGCGGAGATAATCCTATAAATGTGCCCCTGCTGTGTAATGTCTAATGGCTGTTTTTGACTGTGCACACACGTGGTTCCTAGGCGGGGGGGTGGGGGGGTGGGGGGATGGGGGAGTATACAGACATTACAGCAGGGGATTGCAAATGATTCTTCCTTTGAAGTAAAACATTGTTTAAACAAACAGGCAGAAAAATGCTTTACCTCACAAAAACAGCTGTGATCCCCTGCTGTAATGTCTTTTGTTTCCTCCCCTGCCCAGGAGCTGTGGTATGATCAGACCATGTTCCTGCACGGTCAGACACAGCCATTACACAGCACACAGCAGGGGCACATTTATAAGATTATCTCAGCACAGGAACATTTCATTTAAGCACATCCAATTGTAGATGTTATTATTCCAAGATCTATTGATTAAAATTAGCTTTTGTTCGTGGGAAAAAAACCCGTTAAAGGCTTCAGAAACTGCTTCTATCACCTGTGTTACACTTGGAAATCCTGAAAACATGATGTGTTGGTTGGCCGTGAGGACTGGTTTTGTGCAACACTGATCTATTAAGGATTATACACCCATTCTGACATGGATTTTCAAAGTAAATAAACCAGCCACATCAGGTATTTAATAAAGCATGCAGATTGTTTTATGAAATGTGGTGACAAATCTACTGTAAAGAAGACCTTTCACCAGCTATCATATTAAACTGGTCCCATTGTGAAATAATCGCTGTAGAGCCAAATATAATTTTTTTTCTCCTTCTCATCTCTATTGAGATATTAGCTTGTATAGATTACATGCTAATTTGCTATAACCAAGAGGGCGCTAGCAGAGATAGTTCACTGCGCGAGTTTACCTTTTCCCGCTGCATGACATTAACCAATACTAAGCAGGCAGTCATGCTGGCGGCGTTGGAAGCTCCTCCCCTCACAGCTTTCTCTGTGTGATATGGTAAGAAGAATCTTTTATTGCACTCTTGTGTATACAGAAAATTAGCTTCATAAATTTTACTAGCCGAAATCACTAACTATTATTATTATTTTTATTATTATTACACATTTATATAGCGCCATTTATTCCATGGCGCTTTACATATGAAAAGGGAAAAATATAGACAGGTACAATAAACGTGTGCTAGACAAGGGACACACAAGTACAGAAGGAGAGAGGACCCTGCCCGCGAGGGCTCACAGTCTACAGGGATGGGTGAGGATACACTAGGTTAGGGTAGGAAAGGACTAACAGATGTAAAATTAAAATACAAAACGCACAACATTTCATTTAGCTCTGCTGTCGTCATTCCAGTTTAAAATACTATAAATTAGTGAAAAGTCTTCATTCTTTTGCGTATGTGCACAAGCAGTGTTTTCCCTCAAGCATCTTGTCTGACGTCTTTCACGGCGACTTTGCCACCAGCACTGTATTTTTTATTGCACAAATCACAGTGGTGGCTTCTAAGTGAAGCATTGTTTTAAAAGTTAAAAAGAAATTTAGGCGAAACTTAGCGATATGGATCTTCAATAATGAGGCATTTTTGAGGGTCGTAGCTTCCAAGCAGTTCGATTTTAGCTTTGCAGTTTTGCACTTGGTTACATTTATCTGTCAATTCTCTGCAGAACAAGAGCCACACATTTAAAAACCAACAAGTGCGTTACTTGGTACCATAGATATCTGAGGAGAGGGGTCCTACATATGAAACCACTGAATTGGAGGGATATTTAAAAAAAATAAAAACAACCCTAAGACAGTTGAACTAACTCTTATATAAATACATTAACATTACTAAATAGGCAGATTCACAGCTTTTAACCTGTGAAATTTTTTTCATCACAAATACGGATAGTAGCATGCACCTCTGGAATAAAGCAATACATAATTATGCGTGCCATGGTGAACAGAAAAATGCCCATATAGAAAATTGCCCACACAGACTAAGTAGCAATTTATTAAACAATCACTGCACACCTGAAGATTAGCAAATCTCTAAGCATACCTGTCAGCAGGATTTTGCTAACTAAACTACAGGCATTGTTGGGGCTGTTACACAGACTAAAATGATGCCTGGGGTGAAAAAAAAAAATCAGTCTTGTGGTTCTTGTGTAATCAGTGTTAGAACTTTTCAGTTAATGAGACATCCATGCTCTGGGGTGGGACTGTAGGGTAGAGTCTTATGTTCCTGCTCTAAGCCAGAATAACCAAGAAGAGACCATAGAGAGACTTGCCCCTCATTAACTGAAAACTTCTATCACTAATTACACAAGAAACACAAGACGGATTTCTTCACCCCAGGTATTATTTTAATCAAGTATATCTTCCACCTGGTGATAGTCATCTACAGCATTGGCAACCATGTGATACAGGGCCTCACTTTTTTTTTTTTTTATCTTAAGGCGACCTGCCTGTGCATTAGCCAGTGTTAATTTGTGGCAAGCTAGGTCCTCCTGCAATCCAGAAGAGAAACCACAAGCTGGGATAACTGCAGCGGAACAGGGAATTAAGTGCATTGTGAAATCCCTCACAACCATGTGTAGTTTTTGGTGACTGTTCAATGGCTGTATCATGATGATGCCATATTCTTATAAGAAATTGAGGATCTCTACCAGCTGCACCATCTATATATGCAAGAAAAAAAAAAAGTATGTGAGCACCTGATTACAGCATTCTTCATCCGGGACTGTGGCAGGGGGCTTATCAAAAACACATCTCACATCTTCACTTGGCACAAACTCTGACGCAGCAAGAGACTTCAGTATAATGTTTATGTTGATATTAGATTAATATTAACCTATGTCTTAGCCATGATGTTGACTAAGACTTAGGTTGAAACGCGTTGATCTTCCTCACTGGTGTGCCAATGCTTGACACCATGTTTTTGCATTTTTTTCTAATATTGTTTAATAAAATTTATGTTTTAGCCACCTACGCTTACTGCTGGATATTTTTCTCCTTCCTATAAAAATTTATAGTTTTTGGGTTAGGCAAATTACCATCAGTTCCATGATGGACAAGGGTTTTCGCAAGAGACGATTGTCTTGGCATATGGGCCAATACATCATTACTCAACACAGACAACACCTTTCCCAGCACATTGCAAGTATCAGTAGTTACTGCTCTCATTTTACTTCTGCCTTTTGAGGGCAGGAGTTATGACAATGTTCTGTTGGCTCTTAGACTACGTTGCCATCCATCTTCTTTTGATAATTGAATGGCATGTTGTAGAGCGATGCAGTCTCCAACTCACCACTGCATTGAGTGTGAAAGGCAAGATAGTCAAACCCCAAGATAACCCCTTAATGCCCGCCGATACGCATTTTAACAGCGGCAGTTAAGGGTACTTATTCCTCAGCACCACTTTTTAACGGCACTGAGAAATAGGGCTATAGCGCCCCTTCAGTGTCGGAAAATATCCGTGGTCGTGGCTACTGGGGGTAGCTGAGACCAGGAATACATGACTCGGGTCGGTTTTTACCGTCCCCAGTGTTGCGATCGAGGTGAATAACGGCGACTGCAAAAAAAAAAAAAAAAAAAAAATGTATTTCTCTCTCAGATGATCTATCTCATCAAAGGAGAGAGAAATGAGGTCCCTGAGGCCCTCCTACATCCCCGACCCTTCTTCAGGGAAGAAAATGGCTGGCACATGCGCAGTGCCGGCAACAACAGGAGATTTTCCCTATTGGTTCATTTTGATAGGGTCCAGATATCCTTGCGAAAATAAAAAAAAACTTTGGTTCCAAAGTAAATTTTTTGTTAAAAAAGTAAAATGTGCATTTTTTTCCTTCCACATTGCTTTAGTTCTCATGAAGCACCTGAAGGGTTAATAAACTTCTTGAATGTGGGTTTGTGCATCTTGAGGGGTGCAGTTTTTAGAATAGTGTCACTTTTGGGTATTTTCTGTTATATTGACCCCCAAACTCATTTTAACCCCTTAGTGACAGAGCCATTTTGCAGCTTAATGATCGGGCCAATTTTTACAATTCTGACCACTGTCACTTTATGAGGTTATAACTCTGGAACGCTTTAACGAATCCCGCTGATTCTGAGACTGTTTTTTCGTGACATATTGTACTTCACGTTAGTGGTAAAATTTCTTTGATATGACTTGTGTTTATGTATGAAAAAAACAGAAATATGGCGAAAATTTTGAAAATTTAGCAATTTTCAAACTTTAAATTTTTATGCCCTTAAATCAGAGAGATATGTCACACAAATTTCTTAATAAATAACATTTCCGACATGTCTACTTTACATCAGCACAATTTTGGGAACAAAATTTTTTTTTGTTACGAAGTTATAAGGGTTAAAAGTTGACCAGCAATTTCTCATTTTTACAACACCATTTTTTTTTAGGGACCACATCACATTTGAAGTCACTTTGAGGGGTCTATATGATAGAAAATACCCAAAAGTGACACCATTCTAAAAACTGCACCCCTCAAGGTGCTCAAAACCACATTCAAGAAGTTTATTAACCCTTTATGTGCTTCACAGGAACTGAAGCAATTTGGAAGGAAAAAAATTAACATTTATCTTTTTTTTTGCAAAAACTTTACTTTGGAACCAATTTTTTTTTATTTTCACAAGTGTTAAAAGAAAAAGTGAACCACAAAATTTGTTGTGCAATTTCTCCTGAATACGCCGATACCCCATATGTGGGGGTAAACCACTTTTTGGGTGCACGGCAGAGATCGCAAGGGAAGGAGCGCCGTTTGACTTTTTCATCGCAGAATTGGCTGGATGCCATGTCGCGTTTGTAGAGGCCCTGATGTGTCTAAACAGTGGAAACACCCCACAAGTGACCCCATTTTGGAAACTAGACCCCCTAAGGAACTTATCTAGATGTGTGGAGAGCACTTTGAACCTCCAAGACATAACATAGAACCGTGAAAATGAAAAAAATCATATTTTTTTCCACAAAAACGATCTTTTCACCCCAATTTTTATTTTCCCAAGGGTAACAAGACCCCAAAAGTTTTTGTGCAATTTGTCCTGAGCATGCTGATACCCCATATGTGGGGGTAAACCACTGTTTAGGTGCATGGCAGAGCTTGGAAGGGAAGGAGTGAAGTTTGACTTTTTCAACGCAGAATTGGCTGGACTCCATGTCGCGTTTGTAGAGGCCCTGATGTGTCTAAACAGTGGAAACCCCCCACAAGTGACCCCATTTTGGAAACTAGACCCCCTAAGGAACTTATCTAGATGTGTGGTGAGCACTTTGGACCCCCAAGTGCTTCACAGAAGTTTATAACGCCCGGGTGTGAAAATAAAAAATCATATTTTTTTTCCACAAACCTGATCATTTAGTCCCCAATTTTTTATTTTCCCAAGGGTAACAGGAGAAATTAGACCACAAAAGTTGTTGTCCAATTTGCCCTGAGTACGCTGATACCCCATATATGGGGGGGAACACTGTTTGGGCGCACGGCAGGGCTTGGAAGGAGCGCCGTTTGACTTTTTCAAACCAATATTGGCTGGAATTGAAATTGGATACCATGTCGCGTTTGGAGAGCCCCTGATAGCCTAAACAGTGGAAACCCCCCAAAAATGACACCATTTTGGAAACTAGACCCCTTAAGGAACTTATCTTGATATGTGGTGAGCACTTTGAACCCCCAAGTGCTTCACAGAAGTTTATAATGTAGAGCCGTGAAAATAAAAATTTTTTTTCCTCAAAAATGATTCTTTAGCCTGCTATTTTTTTTATTTTCCCAAGGGTAACAGGAGAAATTGGACCCCAAAAGTTGTTGTTCAATTTTTCCTGAGTACGCTGATACCCCATATGTGGGGTGAAACCACTGTTTGGGCGCATGGGAGAGCTTGGAAGAGAAGGAGCGCCATTTTGTAATGCAGACTTTGATGGAATGTTCTGCGGGTGTCATGTTGTGTTTGCAGAGCCCTTGATGTGCCTAAACAGTAGAAACCCCCTGCAAGTGACACCATTTTAGAAACTAGACCCCCAAGGAGCTTATCTAGATGTGTGGTGAGCACTTTGAACCCCCAAGTGCTTCACAGAAATTTATAAACGCAGAGCCGTGAAAATAAAGAACAATTTTTTTCCTCAAAAATGATTTTTTTAGCCAGCTATTTTTTATTTTCCCAAGGGTAACAGGAGAAATTAGAACCCCAAAATTGGTGTGCAATTTGTCCTGAGTACGCTGATACCCCATATGATGGGGTAAACCACTGTTTGGGCGCACGGCAGGGCTCGGAAGGGAGGGAGTGCCATTTGACTTTTTGAACGCCACGTCGTGTTTGGAGACCCCCTGATGTGTCTAAACAGTGGAAACCCCCACAAGTGACCCCATTTTGGAAACTAGACCCCTTAAGGAACTTATATAGATGTGTGGTGAGCACTTTGAACCCCCAAGTGTTTCACAGAAATTTATAAACGCAGAGCCGTGAAAATAAAGAACAATTTTTTTCCTCAAAAATGATTTTTTTAGCCAGCTATTTTTTATTTTCCCAAGGGTAACAGGAAAAATTAGAACCCCAAAATTGGTGTGCAATTTGTCTTGAGTGCGCTGATACCCCATATGTTGGGGTAAACCACTGTCTGGGCGCACGGCAGGGAGCGCCATTTGACTTTTTGAACGCCACGTTGTGTTTGGAGACCCCCTGATGTGCCTAAATAGTGGAAACCCCTCAATTCTAGCTCCAACCCTAACCCCAACACACCCCTAAACCTAATCCCAACACTAACCCTAATCCCAACCCTAATTGTAACCCTAACCCTAATTGTAACCCTAACCCTAATTGTAACCCTAACCCTAATTCCAACCCTAACCCTAATTATAACTCTAACACTAAGGCTAGGATCATATTGCGCTTTACCAGCCCGTTCAACACATAGCGTTGACGGGCTGGTAACGGTATAGCATAACGTGATCGCGTTATGCTATACCCGCTAGCGCAGAGGAATCAGCAGATGATTCATCTGCGCTAGCGGTGACGGAGCCCAGGCGCTGCAGCCCGCGTCCGAGGCTTCGTCACTGAATGACGGCACATCGCCAATGCATGCCGCTTTACGGCATGCGTCGCGATGCGCCCTCAAATGGAGGTGAATGGTAGCGTTAACGTAATGCGTTACACCGCGGTGTAACACAGTCCGTCTAACGGACTGCCATAGCGCAGTATGAACCCAGCCTAACCCTAATTGTAACCCTAACCCTAATTATAACCATAACCCTAATGAAAAAATAAAAATAAAATTTCTTTATTTTATTATATGTCCCTAACAAAGGGGGTGATAAAGGGGGGGGGTTATGTACTGTTATTGCTATTTTGATCACTGTGATAGTTTATCACAGTGATCAAAATGTACTTTTAGAGAATGAATGAAGTCATTCATTTTTTTAATCTGCCGCAACTGCGCATGCGCCCGCCATTTTTTTTTACAGGGTGAAGACGCTGGAGGATCGGACGACAGGGGGCGCTGCAGGAGCGCAGAGGGGCCATGGGGGACCAGCTATAGGTACCGGGGGGGGATCGGGGTCCTGGGGACCCTATTTATCTCCCCTCTGATGTGCGATCACATCAGAGGGGAGAGAAATTGCAGGCAGGATCGCGTCTTTTTTTTTTTTCTTTTGCGATCGCCGGTATAGGTTAATACCGGCGATTGCAAAAGCGGGGGGACTGGGGGGACCCTGATTATGTTCTCTGGGGTCTCGGCTACCTCTGGTGGCCGAGACCCCGGAGAAAATCCGGCTCGGCGGGCGCACTGTGCATGCGCCCGCCATTTTTTTTACCGGAAAAAGACGCCGGGAGCTGCTGGAGCCACAGGAGGCCTGGGGGGACACCGGGAGGCACGGGGGGCTGATCGGGGGTCCCGGGGACCCCATTTCTTTCCCCTCTGATGTGCGATCACATCAGAGGAGAGAGAAATTAAAGGGAAAATAGCTTTTTTTTGCGATCGCCGTTATAGGGTTAATAACGGCGATCGCAAAAGCGGTGTCGGTAAAAATCGACCCGAATCATGTTCTCTGGGGTCTCGGCTACCCCCGGTAGCCGAGACCCCAGAGAAAATCCGACTCTGGGGGACGCTATAGGCTTTTTCCACAGCGCCGTAACGGCGCTGTGGTTTAAGTACCCTTAATGACCGCCGTTAAAAGGAGTATCGGCGGTCGTTAAGGGTTTAAATGTGAGGTGGTCCCAAAAAAAAAAAATACTGGTCAATATCCAACCCTTATAACTTCCTAACAAAAAAAAATATTTACAAAATTGGGCTAATGTAAAGCAGACATGTAGGAAATGTTACATATTAACTATTTTGTGCGATATGACTGATTTAACCCCTTCATGACCCAGCCTATTTTGACCTTAAAGACCTTGCCATTTTTTGCAATTCTGACCAGTGTCCCTTTATGAGGTAATAACTCAGGAACGCTACAACAGATCCTAGCGATTCTGAGATAGTTTTTTCGTGACATATTGGGCTTCATGTTAGTGGTAAATTTAGGTTGATAATTTTTGCGTTTATTTGTGAAAAAAATGGAAATTTGGCGAAAATTTTTAAAATTTCACACTTTTCAAATTTTGAATTTTTTATTCTGTTAAACCAGAGAGTTATGGGACACAAAATAGTTAATAAATAACATTTCCCACATGTCTACTTTACATCAGCACAGTTTTGGAAACAAATTTTGTTTTTTGTTAGGAAGTTATAAGGGTTAAAAGTTGACCAGCGATTTCTCATTTCTACAACAAAATTTACAAAACTATTTTTTTTTAGGGACCACCTCACATTTGAAGTCACTTTGAGGGCTCTATATGGCAGAAAATACCCAAAAGTGACAACATTCTAAAAACTGCACCACTCAAGCTACTCAAAACCACATTCAAGAAGTTTATTAACCCTTCAGGTGTTTCACAGGAGCTGAAGCAACGTGGAAGGAAAAAATGGACATTTTAATTTTTCCAACAAAAATTTTCTTTTAGCATCAATTTTTTCATTTTTACATGGGCAACAGGATAAAATGGCTCCTAAAATTTGTTTGGCAGTTTCTTCTGAGTACACCGATACCTCATATGTGGTCATAAACCACTATTTGGGAGCACGGCAGGGCTCAGAAGGGAAGGAGCGCCATTTGGCTTTTTGAATGGAAAACATGCTGGAATATTTAGCGGTTGCCATGTCGCATTTGGCGAGTCCCTGTGAGCCTAAACATTGTAGCTCCCCCACAAGTGACCCCATTTTGGAAACTAGACCCCCCAATGAACTTATGTAGATGCATAGTGAGCACTTTGAACCCCCAGGTGCTTCAAAAATTGATCCGTAAAAAAAAAGAAAGTACTTTTTTTTTTATAAAAAAAAAATTTTCTTTTAGCCTCAGTTTTTTCATTTTCACATGGGCAACAGGATAAAATGTATCCTAAAATTTGTTGGGCAATTTCTCCTGAGTACACCGATACCTCATATGTGGTTATAAACCACTGTTTGGGTGCACAGCAGGGCCCAGAAGTGAAGGAGCGCCATTTAACTTTTTGAATGGAAAATTAGCTCCAATCGTTAGCGGACACCATGACGCGTTTGGAGAGCCACTGTGCACCTAAACAGTGAAAAACCCCAAGTGACACCATTTTGGAAACTAGACCCCTTAAGGAACTTATCTAGATGTGTTGTGAGCACTCTGAACCCACAAGTGCTTCACAGAAGTTTATAACGCAGAGCAGTGAAAATAAAAAAAATCATTTTTTTCCTCAAAAATGATTTTTTAGCCCGCTATTTTTTATTTTCACAAGGGTAACGGGGCAAATTGCACAACAACTTTTGTGGTCCAATTTCTCCTGAGTACGCCGATACCCCATATGTGGGGGGAACCACTGTTTTGGTGCATGGGAGAGCTCAGAAGGGAAGGAGCACCATTTTGGAATGCAGACTTGATGGAATGTTCTGCCGGCGTCCTGTTGCGTTTGCAGAGCCCCTGATGTGCCTAAACAGTAGAAACCCCCCACAATTGACCCCATTTTGTAAACTAGACCCCCCAAGGAGCTCATCTAGATGTGTAGTGAGCACTTTGAACCCCCAAGTGCTTCACAGAAGTTTATAACGCAGAGTAGAAAATAAAAAAAATCATTTTTTTCCTCAAAAATGATTTTTTAGCCGGCTATTTTTTATTTTACCAAGGGTAACAGGATAAATTGGACTCCAGAACTTGTTGTCCAGTTTTTCCTGAGCACGCTGGTACCCCATATGTGGGGGGAACCACTGTTTGGGCGCACGGCAGGGCTCAGAAGGGAAGGAGCGCCATTTGACTTTTTGAATGGAAAATTTGCTCCAATCGTTAGCGGACACCATGTCGTGTTTGGAGAGCCCCTGTGTGCCTAAACTTTGGAGCTCCCCCACAAATGACCCCATTTTGGAAACTAAACCCCCTAAGGAACTTATCTAGATGCATAGTGAGCACTTTGAACCCCCAGGTGCTTCACAGAAGTTTATAAGGCAGAGCCATGAAAATAAAAAATCATTTTTTTTTCCTCAAAAAAAATCATTTTTTAGCCCGTAATTTTTTATTTTCACAAGGGTAACAGGAGAAATTGGACCCCAAAAGTTGTTGCCAATTTGTCCTGAGTACGCTGATATCTGATATGTGGGAGAAAACTACTGTATGGGCACACGTCGTGGCTCGGAAGGGAAGTAGTGACGTTTTGAACTGCCGACTTGATGGAATGGTCTACGGGCGTCATGTTACGTTTGCAGAGCCCATGATGTGCCTAAACAGTAGAAACCCCCAAGTGACCCCATTTTGGAAACTAGATCCCCCAAGGAACTCATCTAGATGTGTGGTGAGCACAATAATTCTCCAAGTTCTTCACAGAAGTTTATAACGCAGAGCCGTGAAAATAAAAAATCATTTTTTTCCACAAAAATAATTATTTTAGTCCCCAATTTTTTTTTATGTTCCCAAGGGTAACAGGAGAAATTAGACCGCCAAAATTGTTGTGCAATTTTTCCTGAGTACGCTGATACCCCATATGTGGGGGTAAACCACTGTTTAGGCACACGTCGGGGCTCGGAATAGAGGAGCATTGTTTTACTTTTTGAACGCAAAATTAACTGGAATAAATGGTGGCGCCATGTCGTGTTAGGAGACCCCCTGATGTGCCTAAATAGTGGAAACCCCTCAATTCTAACTCCAACCCTAACCGCAACACACCCCTAACCACAACCCTAACCCCAACACACCCCTAACCATAATCCCAACCCTAACCATAACCCTAATCCCAACCCTAACCATAATTCTAACCCCAACACACCCCTAACCCTAATCACAACCCTAACCATAACCCTAACCACAAGCCTAACCCTAATCTCAACCCTAACCCCAACACACCCCTAACCCTAATACCAACTCTAACCCTAACCACAAGCCTAACCCTAATCCCAACCGTAACCCTAATTCTAACCCTAACCCTAACTGCACCTAACCCTATTCCAACCCTAACCCTAATTCCAACACTAACCTAATTCCAATCTAACCCTAATTCCATCCAACCTATCCATTCCAACCCTAACCCTAATTCCAATCCTAACCCTAATTCCAATCCTAACCCTATCCCTAGTTCCAACCCTAACCGTAGTTCTAACCCTAACCCTAATGCTAACCCTAATGGAAAAATGTCGCTACCTATGGGGTGATAAAGGGGGGGTTTATTTACTTTTTTTTTTTTTAATCTTAATCACTGTGAGAGTTTATCACAGTGATAAAAATTTTTAAAAAATGTAAATAAACCCCCCCTTTATCACCCCCATAGGTAGGTGGTGGCGGCCGATCGCCGCCGTCAGGCGTTGTGGGGGGGGTTGGATCTCGGTCTCCAGCCAAGGCAGATGCTATTGCAGCATCGGCCATGGCTGGATTGTAATATTTCACCAAATTTAATTGGTGAAATATTACAAATCGCTCTGATTGGCTATTTCACTTTTAACAGCCAATCAGAGCGATCGTAGCCATGTGGGGGTTAAGCCACCCCCCCTGTGGTGAAGCACAAAGGGTCTTGTGCTGCGGGTCGGGTGACCTGTCAGTGACCCCGGTCACCCAACCTGCAGGAACGGGATTTATACCATGACGCCTACGTAGGCGTCATGAGTCATAATGGCACAGGTTTTCATGACGCCGACGTAGGCGTCATGGGACGGGAAGGGGTTAAGGGCATAAATAAAAGTTTAAAAATTGCGAAATTTTCAACATTTTTGCCAAATTTCCATTTGTTTTTCATAAATAAACGCAAGTGATATCGAAGAAATGTTACCACTAACATGAAGTACATTATGTCACAAAAATACATTCTCAGAATCAGTGGTATATATTGAAGCGTTCTAGACCTATAACCTCAAAGTGACAGTGATCAGAATTGTAAAAATTGTCTTGGTCATCAAGTACAAAATTGGCTTTGTCACTAAGGGGTTAACCATAACTTTGTTGCTCCTCCGGCTACTTGAAAACGCCATTTTTTGCACTACAAGAAGGAATACAATACTTTAGATACACGGGTATTACAGACCTGGTAATTGTTTTTTCATGAGACATGACAGCACAACGAGAGAGAGGGGATCCGCCCTTCAAGGACAGGAAACCTTCAAGATAAAAGGGGCGGCTCCTCTCTCCGCATCAGTTGTTTTACAGAGCACGAGAGGAACTCCGCAGATTAGTATACATTTAAAGAATACATCCTTTACAATTCTAATCACCAACACCCGAGGGAGTGTATAATGCTAATAATGCACCCAACTAATGACATGATCAAAAGGGAGAGAGTTAGAGATTTGTAGTCTCTTTAGGGAGGGATCACTGCGTGTAACACTCTTCTCCCAAATGTGAGATCAGAGGTAGCAGATAGGTCTAGCCTATAATGTTTGAAAAAGGTTGACGGAGAGTACCAAGTGTCCGCCTTACAGATTTGGTCGATGGTGACATCTGCTCTCCGCCCAGGACGTCGCCATGGCTTTAGTGGAGTGGGCTTTTAGACCCTCTGGAACAGCCCTGCCTGCACTACTATACACAAGCATAATGGCCTCTCTCATCCATCTAGCTATAGTCTGTTTAGAGGCTTTAAGGCCCTTCCTTTCCCCCTGGTACGAGACAAATAAGGCCCTCTGCTTTCTCCAAGGTCTTGTCACCTCTAAATACTGCAGGATACATCTCCTAACATCTAGGCAGTGTAGTTTCTCTTCCCTTTTGTTACTAGGGTTAGGACAAAAAAATGGTAAAATTATCTCCTGAGCCCTATGGAATTTAGACACCACTTTGGGGAGATATGCAGGATCTAATTTTAACATCACTCTATCGTCCATGAACTGAGTGTAGGGAGGGTCAGCTGATAACGCGTGTAAATCTCCAATTCTACGGGCCACTAGAAAAGCTGTTTTTAATGTTAGTATCTTATCCGATGTTGTGTTCAAAGGCTCAAAGGGGATTTCTGTCAAGGCTGATAAGACTAAATTTAGATTACATGTTGGAGGAGTAGGAGTTGGGACAGAGTCAGTCCTACTACAGGCCCAGATAAATCTGGCCACACACCTATTGTTCGCCAGTTCACAATTGAACGATGCTGCTAGGGCTGAGACATGCACTTTGAGGGTACTGACAGCTAAACCCAGCTCTAAACCCTTCCACAGGAACTCCAATATCGCCACCCTTCCAGTATTGGCCCTCATACAGATAAGAATTTTCTCCATATCCTCCCATAAATTCTGGTAGTCACTGGCTTTCTACTACTGAGTAAAGTGGATATTAACCCAGCTGAGAACCCCTTTTTTTCTAACAATGACCTTTCAAAATCCAGGCTGTCAAATGCAGCCCAGACTTCTGAGGGTGACTTAAGGGACCCCGTGTTAGAAGGTCCTGGTCTTCCGGGAGTACCCACGGGTCTGTTACTGACATCACTCTCAGCCAGTAGAACCATGGCCTCTTTGGCCATAAGGGGGGCTATCACAATCACCCTGGCCTTGTCCTCCCTGATCTTCCTCAGAACCGCTGGTACATGAGGCATATTGGTGGGAAGGCGTACAGGAGTCCCGATGTCCACTCTATCCTGAAGGCGTCTTCTGCCAATAGCCTGTCTGCTGGACTTGGAGAACAGAATTTCTGCACCTTCTTGTTGGCTTTTGAGGCAAAGAGATCTATACTGGGTTTTCCCCACATGTGCACTATCTGTTGAAAAATGGACTCATAGTGACTATTCTCCTTGCCTCAAGTGGTTCCTGCTCAGAAAATCTGCCCTCAGGTTGTCTACACCTCGGATATGCAGGGCCAACAATGAGAGGAAATGGTGTTCTGCCAGAGTCATAATCCTCTCTGTTATCTGCATCAGTGACCGTGAACGGGTAGCCCCCTGGTGGTTTACATATGTGTCTGATAGGTGTGGTCGTAACCCCTTTAGCGCTCTTTTGATTGCTAAAAGTTCCCAATCGTTTGAAGATAGATTTCTTTCCTCCTGGGCCCAGGGATCCTGGAGCCATAGTGTGTCTAGGCGAGCTCCCCACCCGCAAGGACTGGCGTCCGTTGTGACTACCTTGGAGGCTGTGTATGTCCAGGGGACTCCTTTCAGAGATGACTATCTGTAACCACCACCTGAGTGATTGGAGTACAGAGTCCGGGAGGGTGAGCTTCTGTTCTAATTGTCCCTGAAGTTTCAGGTCGTTCTGCAACACACACCATTGCAGTTCTCTTGCATGGAACTGGGCCCATTATCTCTGCTGGTATGCAGGAGGTTAGAGACCCCAACACTGACATGGCCCTTAGAGTCATTTCTGGCTTCCTTATCGTTGTTACAATTATCTGTTTGATTTTTTCCTCTTTCTCCTCTGGGAGGCGACACTCCTGCGCCACCGAGTCCACCGTTAGCCCCAAGAAATTCTGGATCATTGCTGGTTCCAGCCTGGACTTTTTTAGGTTCAGCTGCCATCCCAGCGTCTCTAGTGTTTCCATCACTATTTTGACTTGTTCCTGACAATGAGAAAAACTTCTTCTCACTATCAAGAAGTCGTCCAGATAGGGTATTATCAGAGTATTTTTCTCTTGGAGATGTGCTGTGACCTCTGCAATCAATTTTGTAAATACTCGTGGGGCTATCGCTATTCCAAAGGGCAGAGCCCTTGTACTGAAAGTGACGCAACTGTGACCCCACCTGGACTGCCACCCTGAGATATTTGCGATCTTGTTGCCGAATCGGGACGTGGTAATAAGCGTCCTTGAGGTCCAGGACCGCCATGTAGCACTGAGGAAAGAGGAGTTTCACCGTCAATCTTATCGTCTCCATCTTGAATGATGGGATTATCAGATACCTGTTGAGGCCTTTCAGATTTATAATTGACCTCCAAGAATTGTCCAGTTTTTTTTTTTTTCCAAGAAATAGAGGGGAGTAAAAACCTTTGTTTCTTTCCTCCACCGGAACCTCTTCCAGGACATGTTTGTCTAGGAGCGACATTATCTCCCCTTCCAGACTCTTCTGTTTGTCCTGTGAGGACTGTACACGAGTTTGCATGTACAGTCATGGCCAAAAGTTTTGAGAATGACACAAATATTATATTTTCACATGATCTGCTGCCCTCTGGTTTTTATGTGTGTTTGACAGATGTTTTTATCACAGACAGAAATATAATAATTGCAAACATATGAGTAACAAAAGCTTATATTGACAGTTAGAATGAGTTAATGCAGCAAGTCAATATTTGCAGTGTTGACCCTTCTTCTCAGGACCTCTGCAATTCTCCCTGGCATGCTCTCAATCAATTTCTGGACCAAATCCTGACTGATAGCAGTCCATTCTTGCACAATCAATGCTTTAATTTTGTCAGAATTTTTAGGTTTTTGTTTGTCCACCCGTCTCTTGATGATTGACCACAAGTTCTCAATGGGATTAAGATCTGGGGAGTTTCCAGGCCATGGACCCAAAATCTCTTTGTTTTGTTCCCTGAGCCATTTAGTTATCACCTTTGCTTTATGGCAACGTGCTCCATCATGCTGGAAAAGGCATTGTTGATCGCCAAACTGCTCTTGGAGGGTTGGGAGAAGTTGCTCTTGGAGGACATTCTGGTATCATTCTTTATTCATGGCTGTGTTTTTAGGCAAGACTGTGAGAGAGCCGATTCCCTTGGCTGAGAAGCAACCCCACACATGAATGGTTTCAGGATGCTTAACAGTTGGCATTAGACAAGACTGGTGGTAGCGCTCACCTTGTCTTCTCCGAATGAGGCGTTTTCCTGATGTCCCAAACAATCGAAAAGGGGATTCATCAGAGAAAATAACTTTACCCCAGTCCTCAGCAGTCCACTGCCTGTACCTTTTGCAGAATATCAGTCTGTCCATGATGTTTTTCTGGAGAGAAGTGGCTTCTTTGCTGCCCTCCTTGAGACCAGGCCTTGCTCCAAGAGTGTCCGGCTCACAGTGCGTGCAGATGCACTCACACCTGCCTGCTGCCATTCCTGAGCAAGCTCTGCACTTCTGGTAGCCCGATCCCGCAGCTGAAACACTTTTAAGAGACGGTCCTGGCGCTTGCTGGTCTTTCTTGGACGCCCTGAAGCCTTTTTGGCAACAATGGAACCTCTCTCCTTGAAGTTCTTGATGATGCGATAGATTGTTGACTGAGGTGCAATCTTTCTAGCTGCGATACTCTTCCCTGTTAGGCCAATTTTGTGCATTGCAATGATGACTGCACGTGTTTCTTTAAAGATAACCATGGTTAACAGAAGAGAAACAATGATGCCAAGCACCAGCCTCCTTTTAAAGTGTCCAGTGGTGTCATTCTTAATCATGACAGATTGATCTCCAGCCATGTCCTCATCAACACCCACACCTGTGTTAATGGAGCAATCACTGAAAAGGTTAGCTGGTCCTTTTAAGGCAGGGCTGCAATGATGTTGAAATGTGTTTTGGGGGATAAAGTTCATTTTCTAGCCAAATATTGACTTTGCAAGTAATTGCTGTTAAGCTGCTCACTCTTTATAACATTCTGGAGTATATGCAAATTGCCATTAGAAAAAGTGAAGCAGTACACTTTGTAAAAATTAATATTTGTGTCATTCTCAAAACTTTTGGCCATGACTGTACCTTCTCAGTGGCCAGTGGTGGAACCTTAACTCCAGGCCTGATCCCACGATATGACGGATCCAAGGGCTGGATGAGATCCTCTCCAAGGCTGGGAGAAAGTGAGAGAGCCTTCCTCCCACCTGAGAAGGACCGTCACTGGGAGGGTTTCTTAGTGTCTTTTGAGGGCTTGCCAAAGTAGAAGCCTCTCACTCCTCTGGATCGCTTGTCGAAGTTGTTTCTGTCGCGATCCCTGTACTGCTGCCTTCTGAACTTTCGGCCCTTCTGAAAGGATCGCCGAAAGGCCTGAAATGGATGTTTTGGGAAATTTTTCTTCTTATCGCCGGCTTTTTCCAATACCTCGTCTAATGCCGGGTCAAACAAGAAATTTTCTTCACATGGCAGAGAACAAAGTTTCATCTTTGCCTGTGTGTCCCCCGGCCAACATTTAAGCCATACCGCACGGCGTCCCACATTGGCTAATGCTGCTGATTTTGCTGCCAGTCTTACTGAATCTGCTGACGCCTCAGATAGAAATACTGGCGCTCCCACGCCACCAACGCCATGACACGCGTGCTGCCCCCCTCATACCTGCGGCCCCCAGGACCCGGTCTCTCCGGAGGGATAACATCGTTGCCTTCAGGTATTTTTTCCCCCAGGATCACGTTCCCTGGTGTTCTGGGCTCAATAGAGAGGACACCCATAAACGAGGCCTCCGAGGAGCTTTAATTCCTCCCGGGCACCGATGTACCTCACAGGCCACATGGTCACCTACTTGTCAACAGGAAGGGCACCCTAAAAATGTGACCTCCGAGGACCCCAAAATACGCTGCAGGTTATAGGCATCAAGGAGGATACATCACATGTGGCCTCCGAGGCTGTAAACTTCACCCGGGCATCCGCCTCACGGGCAGCGGCCATGCTTCGCTCAGGGGGGGCATGGTAAAACATGGCCCCCGAGGTGACTACCGGCACCTGGCGACGGATGTAGCAGACCAATGCCTGCCAATATTCATCCGACCCAGGAATCCTCTTCTATCTTCAAGATCTTCTATCTTGAGGGTTCCCCATCAAGGACAGGAAACCAACTGATGAGGAGAGAGGAGCCGCCCCTTTTATCTTGAAGGTTTCCTGTCCTTGAAGGGCGGATCCCCTCTCTCTCGTGGCGCTGTCATGCATGATGAAAAAAAAAAAAATGTACTTTTAGTTTAGGAGAAATTGACACATTTGGGGACAGATCTATTAAAAGTAGATGTTTTAAATTAACCAAAATACAACTGGCAGGCACAGCAACAAACTCATCATTCAATGGGATTGTACAAAAAAACGGAATGACACTTAACAATTGGAAACAATGGAGGGAGGCTGGAAGGCCCATTTCAAATAATGGCAATAAGGAAAGCCAATTGACTTCCATGGGCTCCATAGAAATACAATACATCACAAAACAGGCAGCAAAGAAAATGCAGAATGGATTTCAACAACGGTCTCTGGGCCCACTTCACTTCTCCAGGTTCAGTTCACTCATACCTAGTCTCAGAGAACAGATTCTGTTCTTACGTGTTGTCATTCCAATGTGCTAGTTGTCACTCCAGTCTCTGTGTGCTCTCCATGGGCACGGAGACCCTTATTCAAATCTATTCTGCATTTTCGTCACTGCCCGTATTATGTTGCAATATATTTCACAAGAGACCAGGCCCCCTATCAGGCCACAAAATCATATGCCTCCCCCCGGCAGTATATGGTGTGTGATACATAACTATTTAGGCTCCGTTTATTCTTGCTCTTGGCAGCCATAAGTGGACAGGGGAGGAAGCGCAGGTGCCAGCTTCACTCCTGCTGAAATGAATGGGC
>JARQOD010000005.1:63781545-63826870 GCA_033576555.1 Oophaga sylvatica
GTGAACGGGTACCCCCTGGTGGTTTACATATGTGTCTGATAGGTGTGGTCGTAACCCCTTTAGCGCTCTTTTGATTGCTAAAAGTTCCCAATCGTTTGAAGATAGATTTCTTTCCTCCTGGGCCCAGGGATCCTGGAGCCATAGTGTGTCTAGGCGAGCTCCCCACCCGCAAGGACTGGCGTCCGTTGTGACTACCTTGGAGGCTGTGTATGTCCAGGGGACTCCTTTCAGAGATGACTATCTGTAACCACCACCTGAGTGATTGGAGTACAGAGTCCGGGAGGGTGAGCTTCTGTTCTAATTGTCCCTGAAGTTTCAGGTCGTTCTGCAACACACACCATTGCAGTTCTCTTGCATGGAACTGGGCCCATTATCTCTGCTGGTATGCAGGAGGTTAGAGACCCCAACACTGACATGGCCCTTAGAGTCATTTCTGGCTTCCTTATCGTTGTTACAATTATCTGTTTGATTTTTTCCTCTTTCTCCTCTGGGAGGCGACACTCCTGCGCCACCGAGTCCACCGTTAGCCCCAAGAAATTCTGGATCATTGCTGGTTCCAGCCTGGACTTTTTTAGGTTCAGCTGCCATCCCAGCGTCTCTAGTGTTTCCATCACTATTTTGACTTGTTCCTGACAATGAGAAAAACTTCTTCTCACTATCAAGAAGTCGTCCAGATAGGGTATTATCAGAGTATTTTTCTCTTGGAGATGTGCTGTGACCTCTGCAATCAATTTTGTAAATACTCGTGGGGCTATCGCTATTCCAAAGGGCAGAGCCCTTGTACTGAAAGTGACGCAACTGTGACCCCACCTGGACTGCCACCCTGAGATATTTGCGATCTTGTTGCCGAATCGGGACGTGGTAATAAGCGTCCTTGAGGTCCAGGACCGCCATGTAGCACTGAGGAAAGAGGAGTTTCACCGTCAATCTTATCGTCTCCATCTTGAATGATGGGATTATCAGATACCTGTTGAGGCCTTTCAGATTTATAATTGACCTCCAAGAATTGTCCAGTTTTTTTTTTTTTTCCAAGAAATAGAGGGGAGTAAAAACCTTTGTTTCTTTCCTCCACCGGAACCTCTTCCAGGACATGTTTGTCTAGGAGCGACATTATCTCCCCTTCCAGACTCTTCTGTTTGTCCTGTGAGGACTGTACACGAGTTTGCATGTACAGTCATGGCCAAAAGTTTTGAGAATGACACAAATATTATATTTTCACATGATCTGCTGCCCTCTGGTTTTTATGTGTGTTTGACAGATGTTTTTTATCACAGACAGAAATATAATAATTGCAAACATATGAGTAACAAAAGCTTATATTGACAGTTAGAATGAGTTAATGCAGCAAGTCAATATTTGCAGTGTTGACCCTTCTTCAGGACCTCTGCAATTCTCCCTGGCATGCTCTCAATCAATTTCTGGACCAAATCCTGACTGATAGCAGTCCATTCTTGCACAATCAATGCTTTAATTTTGTCAGAATTTTTAGGTTTTTGTTTGTCCACCCGTCTCTTGATGATTGACCACAAGTTCTCAATGGGATTAAGATCTGGGGAGTTTCCAGGCCATGGACCCAAAATCTCTTTGTTTTGTTCCCTGAGCCATTTAGTTATCACCTTTGCTTTATGGCAACGTGCTCCATCATGCTGGAAAAGGCATTGTTGATCGCCAAACTGCTCTTGGAGGGTTGGGAGAAGTTGCTCTTGGAGGACATTCTGGTATCATTCTTTATTCATGGCTGTGTTTTTAGGCAAGACTGTGAGAGAGCCGATTCCCTTGGCTGAGAAGCAACCCCACACATGAATGGTTTCAGGATGCTTAACAGTTGGCATTAGACAAGACTGGTGGTAGCGCTCACCTTGTCTTCTCCGAATGAGGCGTTTTCCTGATGTCCCAAACAATCGAAAAGGGGATTCATCAGAGAAAATAACTTTACCCCAGTCCTCAGCAGTCCACTGCCTGTACCTTTTGCAGAATATCAGTCTGTCCATGATGTTTTTCTGGAGAGAAGTGGCTTCTTTGCTGCCCTCCTTGAGACCAGGCCTTGCTCCAAGAGTGTCCGGCTCACAGTGCGTGCAGATGCACTCACACCTGCCTGCTGCCATTCCTGAGCAAGCTCTGCACTTCTGGTAGCCCGATCCCGCAGCTGAAACACTTTTAAGAGACGGTCCTGGCGCTTGCTGGTCTTTCTTGGACGCCCTGAAGCCTTTTTGGCAACAATGGAACCTCTCTCCTTGAAGTTCTTGATGATGCGATAGATTGTTGACTGAGGTGCAATCTTTCTAGCTGCGATACTCTTCCCTGTTAGGCCATTTTGTGCATTGCAATGATGACTGCACGTGTTTCTTTAAAGATAACCATGGTTAACAGAAGAGAAACAATGATGCCAAGCACCAGCCTCCTTTTAAAGTGTCCAGTGGTGTCATTCTTAATCATGACAGATTGATCTCCAGCCATGTCCTCATCAACACCCACACCTGTGTTAATGGAGCAATCACTGAAAAGGTTAGCTGGTCCTTTTAAGGCAGGGCTGCAATGATGTTGAAATGTGTTTTGGGGGATAAAGTTCATTTTCTAGCCAAATATTGACTTTGCAAGTAATTGCTGTTAAGCTGCTCACTCTTTATAACATTCTGGAGTATATGCAAATTGCCATTAGAAAAAGTGAAGCAGTACACTTTGTAAAAATTAATATTTGTGTCATTCTCAAAACTTTTGGCCATGACTGTACCTTCTCAGTGGCCAGTGGTGGAACCTTAACTCCAGGCCTGATCCCACGATATGACGGATCCAAGGGCTGGATGAGATCCTCTCCAAGGCTGGGAGAAAGTGAGAGAGCCTTCCTCCCACCTGAGAAGGACCGTCACTGGGAGGGTTTCTTAGTGTCTTTTGAGGGCTTGCCAAAGTAGAAGCCTCTCACTCCTCTGGATCGCTTGTCGAAGTTGTTTCTGTCGCGATCCCTGTACTGCTGCCTTCTGAACTTTCGGCCCTTCTGAAAGGATCGCCGAAAGGCCTGAAATGGATGTTTTGGGAAATTTTTCTTCTTATCGCCGGCTTTTTCCAATACCTCGTCTAATGCCGGGTCAAACAAGAAATTTTCTTCACATGGCAGAGAACAAAGTTTCATCTTTGCCTGTGTGTCCCCCGGCCAACATTTAAGCCATACCGCACGGCGTCCCACATTGGCTAATGCTGCTGATTTTGCTGCCAGTCTTACTGAATCTGCTGACGCCTCAGATAGAAATACTGGCGCTCCCACGCCACCAACGCCATGACACGCGTGCTGCCCCCCTCATACCTGCGGCCCCCAGGACCCGGTCTCTCCGGAGGGATAACATCGTGCCTTCAGGTATTTTTTCCCAGATCACGTTCCTGGTTTCTGGCTCATAAGGACCCCATAAACAGCTCGAGGAGTTTATTCTCCGGGCACCGAGTACCTCACAGGCCCTGTCACCTACTTGTCAAGAGGGCACTAAAAATGTGACCTCCGAGGACCCAATCGCGCAGGTATAGGCACAAGAGGATACATCACATGTGGCCCCGAGGCGTAAATCCCCGGATCCGCCTCAGGCAGCGGGCCATGCTTACCTCAGGGGGGGCAGGTAAAACATGGCCCCGAGGTGATACCGCACCTGGCGACGGATAGCAGACCAATGCCGCCAATATTCATCCGACCCAGAATCCTCTACACTCAGATCTTATCTGAGGGTTCCCCATCAAGGACAGGAAACCAACTGATGAGGAGAGGAGCCGCCCTTTTATCTTGAAGGTTTCCTGCCTTGAAGGGCGGTCCCTCTTCTCGTGGCGCGTCATGCATGATGAAAAAAAAAAATGTACTTTTAGTTAGAGAAATTGCACATTTGGGGACAGATCTATTAAGTAGATGTTTAAATTAACAAATACACTGGCAGCACAGCAACAAATCATCATTCAAGGGATTGTACAAAAAACGGATATGACACTTAAGGGTGAGTTTCCACGGTCAGGAAAGCATGGTGTTTGGCGCTGTGCGCAGGCGCAGCGCCAAACACGCTAGTCCTGATGGTTACGCATAGTGAGGGGATTCAGGATCCCGTCTCCACTGGCGCTTCAATACGCAGGTGGCAAAACCTGTAAACGGACATGCGCGTCTTTTTAGACGCAGCATTGTCTCGCGTATTGCGCGCGGTGCGTCGCGCAACAGAATTAACACAGGCTAGTACCTGCGCTCTTTCCGGAGTGTTCCGAGGGTCTACACCTCGGAAGATCGCGCATCAAATAGGGCGGGGTTACGAGCGGAATTTCGCTCCGTCCAAAGCGCTATGGTTCCGGACCGTGGAACCATAGCCTAACAATTGGAAACAATGGAGGGAGGCTGGAAGGCCCATTTCAAATAATGGCAATAAGGAAAGCCAATTGACTTCCATGGGCTCCATAGAAATACAATACAGCACAAAACAGGCAGCAAAGAAAATGCAGAATGGATTTCAACAACGGTCTCTGGGCCCACTTCACTTCTCCAGGTTCAGTTCACTCATACCTAGTCTCAGAGAACAGATTCTGTTCTTACGTGTTGTCATTCCAATGTGCTAGTTGTCACTCCAGTCTCTGTGTGCTCTCCATGGGCACGGAGACCCTTATTCAAATCTATTCTGCATTTTCGTCACTGCCCGTATTATGTTGCAATATATTTCACAAGAGACCAGGCCCCCTATCAGGCCACAAAATCATATGCCTCCCCCCGGCAGTATATGTGTGTGTGATACATAACTATTTAGGCTCCGTTTATTCTTGCTCTTGGCAGCCATAAGTGGACAGGGGAGGAAGCGCAGGTGCCAGCTTCACTCCTGCTGAAATGAATGGGCGAGTGGCGCTGCGACGGCACTTCCTGCTCCTTTGTTGGTCAGTATCATTACATTCAGTCCTGACCAGGAAGTTCTGTAGCAGCTTTGCTCTCCCATTGATTTCATGGGAGTGAAGTCTTCGCACGCGCTTCCTCTCCGTGCCACTTATGACAGCATCCAGCCTGCTGCAAGGAACAGGAGGGCCAGATGATCAGCTGATGCATGGGGTTTTTGAGTGTTGGACCCCCCGTTCATCAACTACCGATGACCTACCCTCTGAAAAAGGGCAGACAACCCACCCTTTAATGTCACCTTCAGTCCTATGTAACAGCATGGATAACACAGTGATACCTTTGTGAGTACAGACAGCAGTAATGGTCATCCTCTGGATCACACTGCTTACTGGTTTTTCCAGAGCTCAGAATCTGCTGCGGTATATTAGGCAGGTGGAAGGAGTAGCAGGAGTAAGGCAGAATCTGTGACTGATCAGACCAGACTGTACCTACCTACTGAAGATAATGACAGACTAATACAAACGGGTTCCAAAATCACAGATCTTCATAATTTTTGTCAACCGAAAATCACAAGTTGATCACATATCATGTGATCATCCTCACCTTGCACCTCAAATATCACAGAGCCAAAACTTTGTGATGCTGCAAAACTGTGTGGGTAAATTTCCATGTGGGCATTTTTCAGGGAACCGCATGCCACCTTCCCATTTCTTGCCTACAGGACATTTCATAACTTTCCCAAATTTTTATGAAAACATTTACAGCTCATCCTGCACTGAACTACTGTTCCCAATTTATTATATATTTTAGTAGTCGGTCCATTTTATACAGACTTCACATCCCTGTTCTACAGCAGACTCATTTGAACCAGCATGCTTTCCTGAGAATTCTTTCGTTCTTTTGTCTAATCTCACTTTGGAGTATTATCCAGGTGAAAAGTGTCAAGAGTCGTATAAAGTAACAGTTCTGTAGTATTCTGGGGACTATTACATATAGCTAGGCAGAATAACTCATAAAAAGGGCATTCTCCTCTAATAAAGTAATGGGATACCTTTGGGACACCAATGATCCTGACCAGAAAGGGCTCAAATCATGGGTTTAGCAAAGGAGACAAAGAATACTTTTCGCAGAGCTGGAAAAACCCTACCTGCTGTGTCCACTGTATGAAAGGAGTTTTTTTTTTTAATTATTAAAATGTAAATTTTCATTAAAAGCAAGATTGAACAAAATTGTAGCAAGCAATTATAAAAGTAATGTCTATGCGTTTGGAAAGAATAGTTCACTAACCTCAGGTTATTTTCATCCATGCATAGAATGTAGTCATAGGAGAGGAAATCATCATTTGTGATCTGGATATAAAAAGAAATACTGGATTAACCAGACATATTGACTACTTTACTTCATGCTATTAAGTTATATTACAATTCTGGCAAAGTGATGTTCCTCGGTCTAAAAGGTGGTCATGGCACCAATTGTACAGAAGTGATCATTGATCCTGCATATAACAGTGGTGTTCCATACCCTGAAGCACTACTTTAAGCCCAGAACATTCCTTAGGGTAATGTGCACACGTTGCGGATTCTGCTGCGGATCCGTAGCAGTTTCTGCTGCGTTGTACAGTACCATTATGTAAAACAAAAACCGCTGTGCACATGCTGCAGATTTTTCCGCGCGGATTTGAATCCGCAGAATGTCAATTCTTTGTGCAGAATTCGTAGCGGTTTTACACATGCTCCATTATAGAAATCCGCAGGTGTAAAACCGCAGGGGAAATCCGCAGGTAAAACGCAGGTTATTTTACCTGCGCATTTGGCAAAATCCGCTGGGAAAAATCCGCAGTTGAATCCGCAACGTGTGCACTCACCCTTATAGTGGAAAAAGCAGGGGGTGAGGGGGTGGTTGAAGAGACCCTATTGTACTTATTCCAGCAAAATAATACTGGAGATCCTACAAAGTGGCTACAGCCTTACTTTGACAAAGAGCTGCCAGAGGAACAAACAAAATTCATAAAGGGCAGATGAATAACAGATGTTATTGCTACCATTAGACGGATAATGGGAAAAAAAAAAATAGAGATCTATTTCTGCTTCATTGACTACAGCAAAGTCTTCGACTATGTTGTTCGCCAGAAACCTTGGAATACCATGAAAGATATGGATGTGCCGAACTATCTAATCAGTCTCAATAGGAACCAGGGTGGATTTGATTTAAATCAAACTGATTTAAATCACGATTTAAATCACTAGTCAGTAAGGCTTGATTTAAATCAGTGATTTAAATCAAAGTTTCTACCTAAACTAGTTCTTGCTACTTTAACATGCAAGTAGATGAAGATTTTTAGAATCACTTTTTATATAACTTTTTTCTCCCCAGTTTAATGGGTTAATCATTCATATTTGGACACCACTGTTCTGTTGTACTTAGGAAGGAGAAAAATAATCCTGACCTTAATAACAATTTAAATAGATTTATTCAACTGAAACAATAACAACATTACAGCATAAGTTATTTGCTTAAACAAACATCCATGTTTGTTAACTAATTTGGCTAAACAAAATATATATATATATTTTAAGAAACTTAGACTGTCAGCCCAGCCGACACATGAAAAACTTAAATACTACTGTCCCTGCTGTCCTCTGTAGCTCACTCGTCGTCATCTTCATCATCATCTTCTTCTTTGTTCCTATTCATAATCTGGAAAAGTAAAACAAGCTTTTCTGCTTTATTGGGTCCCAACCGATTTCTCAATTTAGAATGAATGAGTCCAAAGGAAGAGAATATTCTTTCAACGCCTGCAGAAGAAGCTACTGCTGTTAAAAGTGAAATCATTACTTGAACAGTCTCTAAATCCAAGCGCTTAAGTGACTTCCACCAGTTTACTGGTGTGACCTTCCTTAAAATATCTTAAGCAAACATATATTTCTTGAATGGTTCCCCCTTAGCTCTGAAGTTTATTATAGTTGGCATTAAAGATGGATGATTGCTGGACAAGCAGTAAACAAACGAATGGGACAAGCATCTTCCTCAGCACTTAGGTTTTGACCCTGATATTGGATATTGACAATATTTGACAAAAAATGAGCTGGAGTCAGTGCTTGTCCCATTCGTTTGTTTACTGCTTGTAATTTAATTCTGTCCATGTGTAGTTCTGTTTTTAAGTGTTCACTCAGTTCCTTCCAAATTTCAACAGCATCCGCAATAAAACAGCTATTTTTCTGTATTTTGTTTAAAGCTTGAGAGATGGGTTTCAGGAAGCTCAGCATATGTTCAACACTTCTCTTAAGCCAATGTTGAGGATTTTGGCTGTGACAGTGCCATCTATTTTATCTTGATTTTCTTCACAAAGTGTCATCAGAATAGGCCAGTTTTTGATATACTGCTCAAAACAGTCCACCACAGAGTTCCATCTAACATCTTGTGGGAGCGTTAGCTTGGTTCCACCCATCCTTTTCAAAGATGCTGCAGCAAAATGATTATTACGGAAGTATTTAGCAATTTCAACAACATTAGCCTTTATTTCTGGAACACTTTCACTTAAGTCTTTGGCTAAGAGGTGCAGCAAATGAGCACTGCAACCATATGTTATTAGCTTTGTATTCCCTCCCTGCTCTTCTAAATTTCTTCTCATCTTGGATACGTATGCAGCATTGTCAGTGACCAAACTGCGTACTAGACATTTGAATTTTTGTTCACGTTATAGCTTTTACTGCCACTTCTTGTAAGTATTCTGCTGTGTGTGCATTTCCTGACGTATCAGTTGTTTGTGCAAGGAAGACTTTACCTTCTTCTGTTGTTATACAAGCACATACAATAGGATCATTGTGGACATTATTCCACCCATCAATACTTAGGTTAACAATTTTACCCTCCAGAGTTGTTGCACATTGCTCCATTTCTCTGTCATACACTTGATCCAGCAGTTTCCCTGCAACATCAGCTCTGCTGGGTGTACTGTATCCTGTTCTCAGTGACTGAACCATATTAATGAAATGTGGGTTCTCAGTCAGTCGGAAAGAAGAGTTTGTTGCATAAATAAACTGGGCAATTTTTTCATCAATCAACTCTTTTTCTAATCTGCTAGTTCTTATCACAAACCTATCTATGGTGGTTCCAGGAGGTAAAGGTTTTTTCTTCCTTTTGGGTGATGGTGATATGTGGCTGTGGGTGTCTGATGATGATGCTGCTGCTAATGAAGCACTATCCTGGATGGATAACTCTGAAACCGTAGAACAGGATGATGGTGATCTTGGAGGTGGATAGTTTCCAGAATCCATGAATTCCCCTAAACAAAAAAAGTCAATGCTGTTATTTTATTGTTTATACAATTTCTGCTTATTGTACACAACACAGCACTGCCCCAAAAGGAATATTTGTTTTTCTTCATAACTGTACCAAATGACAGTAACATGCAGTAATAATAAGAAATATAATTTTTCTCACACATGACAGTTCAGTCTTTAGAAATAGGATTCAATAAAAATGTTTACCAACCTGAAGATCCTGCCTGTTCAGAAGTGTTTCTTTGGTCATCTTCATCACCGCACTTCTCATGATGTTGCCTCATTCGTGCCACCAGGCCTTGCATCTCTTTGTTGCATCGTTTGCATTTTGCACGCATGCCTGCCTTACCGATAGGCGAAGGAGCTTCATTAAAATATTCCCAAACTGGGTCTCTTTTACGGCCTGCTGCCATTATAAGGAAAGAATGTAATAAACCTCAGATCGTACACACAAACAGATCCAGACTTGTCTGTCTGTGGCTATGCTGCAGTATTGTGCTCAAAGTTTCACTTTCATTTTCTTGTCTGCTTGCCCTTCCTCCTCCTCACACTTAGATTCACATTCTTCTTGTGTTGTGCATATCTATTCCACTCCAAACAATCAGAAACATATTGTCTAACTTCTTGGACTTGGCACTGAAGGGGTTGATTCTGTATTCATATAGGTTTGTAGAACAATAGGATTAAGGTCTTTTTCTCAACTCTGTTCATGTTGTAACATTTTTGCCGTGAAGAAGAGGCTGGGACCTCTGCGGAGTCAAATTCGGTTTTGAGAACTGCGTAAGTAAAGTGAGCGTCTGTGATAATATAGGAGAGAAACTGCCCACTAATCCTACAGAAACCTCTGGAAGAGCATGGCATTGTGAATGTTACACATATACAGCCTTTATTCTACTGAGTTAAACAACTCAGCTTTATCTCATGATGGAAGAACCTTTGGATGGTAAAATATTTTCCTCAAAAAGCAGTTTATTGAAAAAAATCCGATTTAAATAAAAAAAATCCGATTTAAATAAAAAAAAAAATCCGATTTTTTTTAAAAAATCATTGATTTTTATCCACCCTGCTAGGAACATTTGCATAGACCAAGAAGCAACAGTCCAAACGGAACATGGTTCAAAGTAGAACGAAGCGTCAGACAAGGCTGCGTCCTGTCACCATTTCTCTACAATGCATATGCAGAAGCTATTTTAGAAGGCTGGACTTGCTGAAAAAGAAGGAATCAAAATTGCTGGACGAATCATCAACAATCTTAAATATGCAGACGATACAACATTGATAGCAACAAGCGTTGATGGAATGAAGGACTTATTACGGAGTGTCAAGGTGGAAAGCTCGAGTGTAGGACTCCTCCTCAAAATAAAGACAAAGATATTGACTACTGTCAGGTACGATTGTGACACATTTGAGATGGACAGTGACGTACTGGAAGTTGTAAAGGACTTTAACCTACTCGGATCAATGATCACTCAAGATGCAGGGACAACATCGGAAGTCAATAGGAGAATAGCTATGGGCAATGAAGTCACTGGACAGGGTCTTCAAATCGAGGAACATTTCACTGGCGACAAAGTCACGGCTCGTACATAGTCTGGTCTTTTCTGCAATAACATATGGATGAGAAGGCTGAACAATAAGGCTAAGTGCACACGTTCAGGAATATTTGCGTTTTTTTCACGTTTTTTCCGCAAGCATTAAGCATCCTATACATGTTAATTGATTCCGCATGTTTTGGCCACATGTTGCGTTTTTTTCCGCGAAAAAAAACGCTTCGCGGAAAAAATAGCAACATGTTCATTAATTTTGCGGAATGTAAGCGGTTCATGTGCGGTGGTACCCAGGGTCTGGAGGAGAGGAGACTCTCCTCCAGGCCCTGGGTACCATATCCCTGGTAAAACAATAATTAAAATAATAAATAATGATATTCTCACCTTCCGGCGGCCCCCGCAGCCTTCCCGCCTTCAGCGACGCTCCCGGCAACTCCCGGTCCCAAGAGTCCTTTGCGAGAATCACCCAGATGGCGTAGCGGTCTCGCGTGATGCTACGTCATCGGTGTGATTTGTCGCAATGCATTCTTGGGACCGGGAGTTGCCGGGAGCGTCGCTGAAGGCGGGAAAGCTGCGGGGGCCGCCGGAAGGTGAGAATATCATTATTTATTATTTTTTTTTATTATTTTAACATTAGATCTTTTTACTATTGATGCGACATAGGCGGCATCAATAGTAAAAAGTTGGTCACACGAGTCAAACACTATGTTTGACTCGTGTGACCAACCTGTAACCAGTTTTCCAAGCGATGCTACCGAGATCGCTAGGAAAACGCTAGCATTCTGCAAGCTAATTACGCTTGCAAAACGCTATTATTCTGGCGGGAATACGCATACAAAAAAGGAAATTAGACCTACCGGTAATTCTTTTTCCAGGTAGTCCCTCAGGACAGCACAATGGAGGATGTCCTCCCTTGACCTATAGCGGGACAGGATCACAGAGAGGTTAAAAGGCCCCACCCACCTCCACCCTCCAGTGTTTTTTCAAAGTACCACCGAAGGATGGCAGGAAATGGTCTAAACGCGCCCTTACAAACGCGTATGTAAGAAACCATTGAACAGCTTCTTCTATATCTCTAGCCTTGGCAACTCGACGGACCATCCACCAAAGATTGATCCCTTGCAATCCTAAAGAGAAACATAAGGGAGGGAATTAAGGGTGCTGTCCTGAGGGACTACCTGGAAAAAGAATTACCGGTAGGTCTAATTTCCTTTTCCCCTTACGTCCCTCAGGACAGCACAATGGAGAATACCAAAGAAACATCCCAGGGTGGGAACAGAAGCTCAAGGACAAAAGTCCCAGGTAAGAACCAGGCTAGATATAAAAATGATCTGAAAGATCAAAAGAAATATAGATATCTAAAGAAATTCGTAAAGATAATCACAGTAGTGAGTGTCCGATATATGTTTATAATGGCCAATTCCAGTATGAATGTGGTAAACCAGATATGCCGCAGAGACGGAGAGTGAAACACAGCCGTTGTACCCCAATACCACTAATGAACCGCAGAAAATTACAGTTATTGTGATAGATATAGACACCGCAGCCACAGAATAGCCTTAAAAATCTTATTGCCCAGCCAAAATATTGTGATAGTTACAATCACCACACGATGAGGACTGTACAGACCAGTAATCGGCTGGATGTGCTTAACAACACGGGACTGTTCCTTCATTGGTCCTCCTGGGCTCAGATTAAACCTTGGTTAGAGACCGGCTTACCATACTACGAGGAGACCTGCAGGACAGAGACCCTGGACTGCTGAAAGATCAAGCCGAATAACAGTTAGTACATGGAAAATGGCAGAGCATTGGGATGTATGTACCCTACTCATTCTGGAGATCATGTCTACTCCAAAACCTTAGAAGTCTCAACCCCCAGTAAGGGTTGGATATTATTGTAACTAAGGAAATACTCCATCTGGCAGGTAATATCTCCTGCTAGTACCAACATTGGGCTTCTCAGTAGGAGTGTTAAAAGGAAGATATGGATCACCACTCTTGCTTTACTGATGTTAGACACGGGGAGTCTGGACTCTGGAAACGATGACAGTAAGCGGTGGGGGGGGGGGGGGGGATGTTGGTAAAAATCCTTTGACACAGGATATTTGACTGTCTCTATGTGAGTTATTAGCTACGACATTATATATACAGTATGTGCCAAATTATTTATATATTATATCGTAAAAGGCAACTTTCTTAGAGATGTTTATACACCCCGACTGCCCTGGTGGGAGGAACCATATTTTAAAACTAGAGGGAAGTAGTTTCCTTCCTCTCGAGATGGAGATTTTTTACTGTGAGTCAGAAGGACTATGAGGCCTTAACTGTAAGAGACCTGGATACAGATTCTCTTACATTAGGAGCCCTGACTGCTGTACAAGCAGTGGGTATGAGATCTTCTGCCACATGACAGTGCCGCCGATTTGCCATAAAGTACAAAGGCAATAATGCCGACCCTGGTAAACGTAATACAACGGATTTAGGGGTCAAGAATCTGTTTACCGGGTGTTGATCAAAGACACTAGTCCGACTGCCATATGTGGAGACAGGAAGGTTTCCTCCTCACTTCATGAGATTTCCTGCTTTCAGCACAGTAGTATGTCCACTTACAGGATGAGCCCCAAAAACGTCTGTCTCCCTTTAAAACCAACTATGGAAGAGACTTGCCTTTAATCCTCAAGGCAGTAACTCACTTGAGAGTTCTGTTCCAATCCTGAAGAAATGCTAAGTTACTAGGCCAATTCAGGCATAGCTGAACATCCGGCTAAGCCTAGTTGCAAAGAATGAAGCAACCGAAGCTGGACCTGGGTTCTAAAATATAAGGACTCTATAACCAGAGTTGGCCCGAGACAAATGTGAAGTGGTGGGCCGACCATACACTGTGCGGCCACGCAATAAGGCACCAGTCAGAAGGTCTAAGCCAGAGACACAAAACCACAATGTCCGATGTACTATGAAGCACTGAGGTAATATAACACACGAATGACATCTCGAGGCACTGAAGCATTATGATGCAATATGCACAGAAGCACTATGATGCCATATTATTACAGCGGCATCAATTCCATGGTGCTGTACATGAGAAGGGGCCACACACAAAGCCACAGACACAGTCCACAGCCAACAAATTCCCAATGACAGGGTGATACCGAAGGGAGAGAACCCAGTCCCCGCGGACCCACAACCTGATGCATATAATGCAGAAAGACTATGATGCAGTATGATGCAATAAAATGCACCCAGCCACTATGATGCAGTACAATTCATACACACACTATGATGCAATACGATGCAGAAAGACACTATGATGTAATATGATGCAATATAATGTAGAAAGACACTATGATGCAATATGATGTATTATGATGAAATATAAAGCAATGTAATGCAGAAAGACACTATGAGGCATAGACACTATGATGCACCTTGATGCACAAAGACACTATGATGTAATATAATGCAATATAATGCAGAAAGACACCCATGAAGAATGATGGACCTTGATGCAACCTGATGCATAGAGGCACTATAAAGCAACATGATGCAATCTGCTGCACAAAGGCACTATGAAACACCAAGATGCACCCTGATGCAAAATGATGTAATATGATGCATAGAAGTCCTATGTAGAACTATATAATATAATGCATAGAGGTACTATGAAGTACTATGATGCCCAAAGGCACCCTGATGTAATATGACGCATAGAGACACTATGATACAAAGTGATGTACAGAGGCACTCAATATGATGCATAGAATCAATATGAAGTCTAGAGGCACTATGATGCAATACGATGCCAGAAGCACTTAATATGATGCATAGAGACACTATGATGCAATACGATGCCAGAAGCACTCAATATGATGCATAGGGGAACAATGATGGAATCTGATAAATGATGTAATATAACCCATAAAGGCACTATGAAGCATTCTGATGCAATATGGTGCACAGAGGCAATCAATATGATGCATAGAAGCACTATGATGCCGTACCACGCACAGAGGCACTCAATATGATGCATAGAGACAACATGATATATGATGTAATATGACACAAAGGCACTATGAAGCACTATGATGCAGTACAATGCACAGGGGCAATCAATATGATGAATAGAGACACCATGATGCAATACAATGCACAGGGGCACTCAATATGATGAATAGAGGCACTATGAAGCAGTACAATGCACAGGGGCACTCAATATGATGAATAGAGGCCCTATGATGCAGTACAATGGACAGAGGCATTCAATAAGATGCATTGAGGAACAATGATGAAATATGATATATGATGTAACATGACACAAAGGCACTATGAAGCGCTATGATGTCGCACTCTGATGCAATATGATGCACAGAGGCACTCAATATGATGCCCAGAGGCACTATGATGCAGTACAATGCGCAGAGGCACTCAATATGATGAATAGAGGCACTATGAAGCAGTAGAATGCACAGGGGCACTCAATATGATGAATAGAGGCACTATGATGCAGCACAATGCACAGAGGCACTCAATAAGATGCATTGAGGAACAATGATGTAATATGATATATGATGTAACATGACACAAAAGCACTATGAAGCGCTATGATGTCGCACTCTGATGCAATATGATGCACAGCGGCACTCAATATAATGCACAGAGGCCCTCAATATGATGAATAGAGGCACTATGATGCAGTACAATGCACAGAGGCACTCAATAAGATGCATTGAGGAACAATGATGCAATATGATATATGATGTAACATGACACAAAGGCACTATGAAGCGCTATGATGTCGCACTCTGATGCAATATGATGCACAGAAGCACTCAATATGATGCACAGAGGCACTCAATATGATGAATAGAGGCACTATGATGCAGTACAATGCACAGAGGCACTCAATAAGATGCATTGAGGAACAATGATGCAATATGATATATAATGTAACATGACACAAAGGCACTATGAAGCGCTATGATGTCGCACTCTGATGCAATATGATGCACAGAGGCACTCAATATGATGCACAGAGGCACTCAATATGATGCATAGAAGCACTATGCTGCAGTACAACTGCTATACCATGCTTGAAGGTGTCCAAACAAGAGACCAGGTCCCAGTTAGAGCCAAGAGAGCAAACTCTCAGAGTTCCAGATAAATCTCCAGCCTGAATAGTAGTTCTCATTTGTCAGATTGACCCCACCCGAAGGAGCTAATTAATGCCCCACAGCGGGAGAGGCAGTGTTCATGGAGACGATGTGCTGCATTAACACTATGAGCCCTCCTATGGATGGAGTAGTTAAGTTGTAACTTAACTGAAGTCAAATCATGAGATGTAGCCTGGACATATGGCCTTATTATAGCTTAGAGGTCCAAGGCCTGACTGCATACATGTGAAACACACCTCAGCATATGAGGCTCTATGCTTCAGCTTCGACACAAAGGCATGAGACTAGCATCAGTCCAGAGGCCTAGGCCATCAACACATTCCATGATGCACTCACCTGTGCTGGCTCCATACCTGCTAGAAAGACAGGGGGAGCTGGAAACGCCGAGAGCCCAGTATGGAGGGAAGCGGCGTCCCACCAGGAATGCTGCATTACTGCCAGTGATTTCCTCTCTTGTGCCCTCCGAGATCCAGGAAACCTGTCTGTTGCCTGTCTCGTTCTGCACCTCCGCGTTCAACCATGGAACGCACGCTGGCCTCAAGCTCCGGCGTCCTGACGTCACCAGAAGCGCCATGGCACCGCACAACTTCCGGTATCTTGCGCTGGAATGCCGGCCAGTGTCAGAGCCGAGAGCCTCCACTAAGGAGGAAGCGGCTCTACCCAGGAGCTTCATCCACTCACTGGTCTTTGTGGCTGAGGTACTCCCCCTAGGAGAGTTTCAGCCCCGGTGCTACTTGACAGGGGGAAGGATTGGATCCAGCAGCACAATCCCCCTGGGTCTTGTAAAACGTCCACCTTCTATCTTCGCTCCACTCCTGGAGCAACCTCTCATACAACCGTCCCCTGTAGGGACAGGAAAAACACTGGAGGGTGGAGGTGGGTGGGGCCTTTTAACCTCTCTGTGATCCTGTCCCGCTATAGGTCAAGGGAGGACATCCTCCATTGTGCTGTCCTGAGAACGTAAGGGGAAAAAAGTGCGTATTTCCCGCGGGAGAAGTGCGGGATTGCCGCGGAAATTTCCGCGGCAATTCCGCAACGTATGAACTTAGCCTCATAAGAAGGAGAATTAACACCTTCAAAATGTGGTGCTGGAGAAGAATGTTATCAAAATCCTTGATGGCAAGAAGAACAAACAGATCAAGCCAGACAAGTCACTCGAAGCAAGGAGCACCAAGCTATGACTTGCCTACTTTGGACATACAGTACAGACCAAAAGTTTGGACACACCTTTTCATTTAAAGATTTTTCTGTATTTTCATGACTATGAAAATTGTACATTCACACTAAAGGCATCAAAACTATGAATTAACACATGTGGAATTATATAATTAACAAAAAAGTGTGAAACAACTGAAAATATGTCTTATATTCCAGGTTCTTGAAAGTAGCCACCTTTCGCTTTGATGACTGCTTTGCACACTCATGGCATTCTCTTGATGAGCTTCAAGAGGTAGTCACCAGAAATGGTTTTCACTTCACAGGTGTGCCCTGTCATGTTTTAATAAGTGAGATTTCTGGCCTTATAAATGGGTTTGGGACCATCAGTTGTGTTGTGCAGAAGTCTGGTGGATACACAGCTGATAGTCCTACTGAATAGACTGTTAAAATTTGTATTATGGCAGGAAAAAAGCAGCTAAGTAAAGAAAAACGAGTGGCCATCATTACTTTAAGAAATGAAGATCAGTCAGTCCGAAAAATTGGGAAAACTTTGAAAGTGTCCCCAAGTGCAGTTGAAAAAACCATCAAGCGCTACAAAGAAACTGGCTCACATGAGGACCGCCCCAGGAAAGGAAGACCAAGAGTCACCTCTGCTTCTGAGGATAAGTTTATCCGAGTCACCAGCCTCAGAAATCGCAGGTTAACAGCAGCTCAGATTAGAGACCAGGTCAATGCCACACAGAGTTCTAGCAGCAGACACAGCTCTACAACAACTGTTAAGAGGAGACTTTGTGCAGCAGGCCTTCATGGTAAAATAGCTGCTAGGAAACCACTGCTAAGGACAGGCAACAAGCAGAAGAGACTTGTTTGGGCTAAAGAACGCAAGGAATGGACATTAGACAAGTGGAAATATGTGCTTTGGTCTGATGAGTCCAAATTTGAGATCTTTGGTTCCAACCACCGTGTCTTTGTGCGACGCAGAAAAGGTGAACGGATGGACTCTACATGCCTGGTTCCCACCGTGAAGCATGGAGGAGGAGGTGTGATGGTGTGGGGGTGCTTTGCTGGTGACACTGTTGGGGATTAATTCAAAATTGAAGGCATACTGAACCAGCATGGCTACCACAGCATCTTGCAGCGGCATGCTATTCCATCAGGTTTGCATTTAGTTGGACCATCATTTATTTTTCAACAGGACAATGACCCCAAACACACCTCCAGGCTGTGTAAGGGCTATTTGACCAAGAAGGAGAGTGATGGGGTGCTAAACCAGATGACCTGGCCTCCAGTCACCAGACCTGAACCCAATCGAGATGGTTTGGGGTGAGCTGAACCGCAGAGTGAAGGCATAAGGGCCAACAAGTGCTAAGCATCACTGGGAACTCCTTCAAGATTGTTGGAAGACCATTTCCGGTGACTACCTCTTGAAGCCCATCAAGAGAATGCCAAGCGTGTGCAAAGCAGTCATCAAAGCAAAAGGTGGCTACTTTGAAGAACCTAGAATATAAGACATAATTTCAGTTGTTACACACTCTTTTGTTAAGTATATAATTCCACATGTGTTAATTCATAGTTTTGATGCCTTCAGTGTGAATGTACAATTTTCATAGTCATGAAAATACAGAAAAATCTTTAAATGAGAAGGTGTGTCCAAACTTTTGGTCTGTACTGTATATGAAGACAGAACTCAATGGAGAAGCACATCATGGTCGGAAGAATAGAAGGAACAAGGCAAAGAGGAAGACCAGCAACTCAATGGCTTCATACTATAAAGATAAAAGGTGGAGAAGACCCTGGCAGACCTAAGTAGACTTGCACAAAATCGATCTTCCTACAGAGTGTTCATCCATCAAGTCGCCAAGGCTCAGGATCGAGCTGAAAGACGTTAAGGTTATGTGCACACGTATGAGAATTGCCGCAGAAATTTCCGCGGCAATCCCGCATCTCGCTGCCGCGGGAAATACGCATTTTATAGGTATGCGTATTCACGCAAAAAACTAGCGTTTTGCAAGTGTAATTAGCTTGCAGAATGCTAGCGTTTTCCAAGCGATCTGTAGCATCGCTTGGAAAACTGATCGACAGATTAATCACACTAGTCACACACAGTGTTTGACAAGTGTGACCAACTTTTTACTACTGATGCCGCCTATGCAGCATCAATAGTAAAAAGATCTAATATTAAAAATAATAATAAAAAAAAATAAAAATCGTGATATTCTCACCTTCCGGTGGCCCACGCAGCCTTCCTGGTCCTCGCGATGCTCCCGGCAACTCCCGTTCCCAAAAATGCTTAGCGACAATGACCCCAGATGACGTAGCATCACGCGAGACCGCTACGTCATCTTGGGTCATTGTCGCAATGCATCCCTGGGAATGGGAGTTGCGGGGAGCTACGCTGAGGAGCAGGAAAGCTGCGGGGGCAGCCGGAAGGTGAGAATATCATGATTTTTTATTTTAATTATTGTTTTACAGGGATATGGCACCCAGGGCCTGGAGGAGAGTCTCCTCTCCTCCAGGCCCTGGGTACCATCCTCACTTGAACCGCTTACTTAGCGCATGGTGGGCATAGCCACATGCGGAAAGTAAGCGGTTCAATGCATTCCTATGGCGGCGCAATCGCCGCGATTCCGGAAAAAAGAATGAACATGCTGCGTTTTTTCGCGGAAAAAAACGCAGCATGTGTACAAAAAACGCGGTATGCAGTCTAATGATAGGATGCTTAATGCGTGCGTTTTTTCAGTGGAAAACCGCAGCAAAAACGCTAAAAAACCGTGAAAAATCCTCAACGTGTGCACATAGCCTAATAGAGACCCTGAAAAAAAAATACCAAAACACTGAGCTGCTCTCCAGCAAGACATGGCCTGACAATATGGAAATTACAAAACAGCAAGAGGGTCCCTGAAAAAGGAATAAAAGCTTGCATAATGGATAGGATTGAATGACGGAAGGAACAAGGTACATTACCTGCCTGGCAGTGTGATTCATGGAAACGCCGTGCTTCGTCATACAGCTCTGGCCACGATAGTCCGGGGGGCTTCCTATTTTATAAGTAGAGGTGGCCGCACTGTCTATGTTCCACTAGAATAGAAAGACAAAGAGTCCAATTCATCAGCACATTTACATATGCCATTATCAACCCAGCTACGGGTTTAATATTAAGAGTTCCTGGTAGTTTTTAGTGGTATTTATTCGTGTGGCTATTCCAGTACCAGTCTGTTTTAATGGAAGTGTGCGTTAAAAAAAAAACAAAAAAACAACACACGCGACCCTGTGGAACATATTGGCAGAAGCAGTCAGAACACTGCACCAAACTAAAATGTCATAACAGTTCTCCAATTATTTGATTACACTGGAATCTGTATCAAAGTAAGTGCAGATCCTTTTACGAAAACCAAGATTTTGGAAAACCCATGATTGTTTTGAAGAAAACCTTCTTTATATTCATATGCAAATTATGTAAATTGGGTGGGATTGCACAACTCCAGAACTCCCTTTTTCACCTCCTGCTATACTGATCAAGAGCAATGAGCTATCCCATAAAACAAAGAAAAATAGTGCTCCAAATCACATAGTCCCACACTGTGCTCAGAGAACCTCATCTGCATATCAACAAAGCATACTTTAACTATTAAGTATATTCTTAAACTAAAGGATAGGCCTCTTAGCTTAAAGAAGTTGGACAACCCCTTTGCATAACCTATGCTTGACTTGAAACCAATGAAAAAAAAAAAAAGGCTTATACTCCCCTCCTGTGCCAGCGCTGTTAAAAATCACTCTCTCACGGACTCTCTTGCTGTTAAAACACGTGACCCAGGCGTAAAATCAGCGCTGGCGTCACTGTCTCCGCCTTAGGACAAATTGAGCATGAAGAGGAAGTCAGATCAGCTGCAGCCCGGACTTCCTCTTCAATTTGTAATGAGGTGGGGACAGTGACACCATGTGTCACAACCGCACAAGAGTCCTGGGAACGAGTGCCAACACCGCTGGAAGGCTGCCAGCACGGGAGGGGAGAAGAAGCTTTATTTTAATTGGAGCCAAACATGGAGATCAAGAAGGGGTTGTCCTTGTAGTGGACAACCCCTTTAAGTACTGTAGACCAAGGCTGCATGGTGACACTGACTGAACAAAATTACAACTTCACATCGAATTAGACTCAGTAGAGTGTCCTTCACAAAAAAAATCCAATACTGTTGGGCGGTTGTTGATCAGAGGAGACTTTACTACCAAGGACTTTTTGAAAGTTGCATGTGGCCAGTCTGTAGTGCTTTGCTCCTTATTTAAGCAGCCAAATTGCATCTGTAACAGGTTGCACAGATATTTTCGGTCATATGACTTTAAATCCTGCTGTCCAGTCACCAGAGTGGTTGTGTGGTCCTTGCCTTAGGCACAAGACTATAAAAATTGCAAGAGAAATGTCGTTATACATATATATATATATATATATATATAATGTATATATACATTGATGTCGTTATACATGTGGCTCAACATATCCCCAAACACACAAGTGGCTGGAAGAAAATGTGCAGAGAAATATCTTGCATTTTCAAATCTTGGCAGCCAGATCAGAAAAGCCCATTAATTCATGAAATGGTATGCTGAATGTCATGTATATCAAGTGTTAGGCACAGCATTAATGATGAGCAGCTTGTGGCCAAACAGTCTGCCGACAAGCCAGGAGGACATCGGACATGTCCTGTGTGGTATTACCCTGCAGGTAAAGGAAGAAACAGCAAGAAGAGCGTTCAGTTAGGACAATGCAAATTAGAGGAGCGCTTAACCCCAGGTTCACACCAATCGTACCATTAGAGGTTTGATATGAGGCAATGGCTTTGCCCTATGTCAAATACAGATGTAAAATGCTGAACGTTGCATAGACTGCATAGCAAACAGCTCTTAAAATATAGGGGATTTTTGTGTACTCACTGTAAAATCCTTTTCTCAAAGCCAATGATTGGGAGACACAGGACGAGCTATGCTGCTGCCACTAGGACACTAAGTGAACATAGAAAAATTAACTCCTCCTCTGCAGTATACACTCTCCTGCTGGCTGAAACTGAACCAGTTAGGTAACAAAGCAGTAGGAGCTTCCAACAATTAACAAGAATAAACTATGTCAAAACTAAGAATGAAAACAAGCCATTAGGCTAACAGGTTGGGTGCTGTGTCCCCCAATGATTGGCTTGGAGAAAGATTTTAAGGTGAGTACACAAAAATCCCTATTTCTCCTACACCTCATTTGGGGACACAGGTCCATGGGACGTCCTAAAGCAGTCCCTGGGTGGGGAGCAACACAACGGCTAAAACCCCATGTACCAAATTACAGATGTGGTACTGCCGATTGCAGAATTCACCTTCCAAGTGCTGCATCTGCAGAGGCCTGAGAATGTATGTTGTAGTGTTTTGTAAAAGTATGTAAGCTGGACCAAGTCGCAGCTTTGCAGACTAGTTCTGCTGACGCCTGGTGCCGAATGGCCCAAGAGGTGCCCACTGATTGAGTGGAGTGTGCCTTAATCCCTGCTGGGACAGGTGTACCCCTGACACGGTAGGATTCCTGAATAGCCAAGCGAATCCACTTGGCTAGTGAGGCCTTTGAAGCGGCTAGGCCCTTCCTATGCCCCTCTGGAAGCACGAACAGGGTATCTGACCGGCGGAAAGACACCGTCCGCGAGACGCACCGTCAAAGAGCTCTAACCACATCCCTAGTGTGAAAAGCTTTGGACTGTTGCCGGACAGAATGAAGGAAAAACAATATCCTCGTTAAGATAAAAGGAGGAAACAACTTTCGGCAGAAAAGACGGGGACGTCCTCAAGACTGCCTTTTCTTGATGGAAAATAAGGAACGGAGGTCAGCAGGACAGGGCCGCCAACTCCGAGACCCGCCTGATTGACGTGATCGCGACTAGGAAAACCTCCTTCCAAGAAAAAGGTTAGCGATACGTCCTGCAGTGGTTCGAAAGGAGCCTCTTGTAGAGCTCCGAGAACCAAATTAAGGTCCCATGGTTCCAACAGCATCTAATAGGGGGGCACCACATGGGAAACATCCTGAATGAATGTTTTCACTTGTAATCTCGTGGCAATCCTGCGTTGGAACAGAACCGATAAGGCTGAAATTTGTCCTTTGAGCGAGCTAAGCGCGAGACCTGACTCCAATCCGGACTGCCGAAATTCCAAGATGGAAGGAATGGAAAACACAAGAGGGGATCGTCCACGGTCCTTGCACCATAAGAAGAAAGTTCTCCAGGTGCGATGATAAATGCGCATAGACGCGGGCTTCCTGGCACTAAACATGGTGGAGATCACTTGAGTGAATCCTGCTTGAGCTAAAATCCAGGATTCAACAGCCACACCGTTAAAGACAAGGCCCCGGAGTTCTGGTGTTAAATCGGGCCCTGAGAAAGTAGATCTATGCCATCTGGCAGTCGCAAGGGAACGTCAGTGACTAGATGTACTAGTTCCGCGTACCATGCCTGGCAGGCCAGTCCAGCGTGACCAGAATCACTGGCACCCCCTCTGCTCTGATCTTTTTGATGACCCTCGGAAGTAAGGGAAGCGGGGGGGGGCGGAATGGGGGAATACATACGGAAGCCAGAACTGATGCCACGGAAGAACCAAGGCATCCGCTCTGATGGCGACTGAATCGTGGGACCAGCTATGAACTAGGGAATCTTGTTGTTTAGCCTTGAGGCCATCAGATCCACATCCGGAGTCCCCAGCGATGACAAATCTGCTGAAAGACCTCCGGATGAAGAGAACACTCTCCCAAAGCGAGGCCCTGGCGACTGAGAAAGTCGGCTGCCCAATTCTCTACGCCCGGGATGTGGACTGCCAAGATGACCAAATGGTTCTTCTCGGCCCATCGGAGGATGTGACCCACTTCGTCCATGGCTGTCCTGCTGCGGGTGCCCCCCTGAGAGTTGATATATGCCACAGCCGTGGCGTTGTCGGATTGGATCATATAGAGCAACCTGCCAGGAGATGATGAAAACGTAGAAGGGCCAACCTGATTGCTTGTATCTCCAAGATGTTGATGGGGAGACGCGACTCTCGAATGGACCAAAGACCCTGTGCCGTGTGGTGGTGAAAGAACGCACCCCAGCCAAGAAGACTGGGGTCGGTGGTCATCACTAGCCAACGTACTGGAAGAAAGGACTTCCCTTGGTTCAAGGAAGACTTCTGCGTCCATCACCTGGGGGTCTGCCTGACCCGCTGAGACTGACGGAACCAACGGTCAAGAGAGAACGGGTTCCTGTCCCAAAGTGACAAAAGTGCATGTTGCAAAGTGCGGAGGTGTAGCTGTGCGAATGGAACAGCCTCTATCGCTGATACCATCTTGCTGAGAATCCCCATGCTGAAGCGTATGGAGTGAGGAACAGAGCGGGTAAGAATCCGTGCTCCCTGTTTTAAGGCCGAGACCATTTCTGGAGGGAGAATCACCAACCCGCGGGACGTGTCCAGGATCATTCTCAAGAAGGAAATTCGATGAGCTGATACTGGAGAAGACTTTTCGAAGGTTCTCTTCCAGCTCAGGTGAGAAAGTGTATCCACCGTGATACGCACGCACTCCTCACAGGCCCGAAAAGACGGTCCTTTGATCAGTAGTTTGTCTAGATACGGAAGTACCACCACTCCCCGAGCGTGAAGAATGGCCATGACAGCCGCCATGGTGAAGACTTTGGGGGCAGTGGCGAGGCCGAAGGGCAAGGCAATGAACAAAGTGTTCCCCGCGAAGAGTTAGAACTTTTGGTGGAGAGAAAAAAATAAAATAAGTCGGGATGCGAAGGTAAGCATCCTGGATATCAATGGATGCTAGGAACTCCCCTTTTTCCCCCATCGAGGTGATGACTGAGCGGAGAGACTCCATTTTGAACCGTCGCACTTTGATGAAGGTGTTTAACAGCTTCAGGTCCAGTATGGGCCGCATCGTTCCGTTCTTCTTTGGTACCACAAATAGGTTAGAGTAAAAACTGTTGAATCTTTCGTCCTGAGGGACCGGAGTAATGACCCTGTCCCTTCGTAGCGCATCTATGGCTTGGAAAGGCTGTTGCCTTTGTCTTGGGAGGCGAAGACAGGAAAAAACGTGTCGGGGGGGGGGGGGCTAAGAAAAGTCTATTTTGTATCGGGAGGACACCAGCTCTCTGACCCACTCGTCATGGACGACCGAGAGCCAGGCCTGGCAGAACGAAAGTAAACGGCCGCCTACTTTGTCGATGCCCTCCGTATGCTACAACGTGTCATTGTGTAGAGGATCTAAGGGATCTGGCTCCCTTAGATCCAGACGGTCTTGGTTTGCTCTTCCAGGTGTGACTTGGTCTGTATGAAACCTGGGAACCTCTGTCTCTACGCGGGGACCGCCCTGATCCAGAAGAAAAGGTTGTTGAGGAGCAGTTGGTATTGCTGCGAAGAGGCCAGGTCCGAACCTGTTCATTCCGAAACGTCCGAGTGGTCCTTTGCTGAAGAAGGAATTTACTCTTCCCTCCGGTAGCGTCGGAGATGTGTTGGTCCAGTTTTTCTCCAAATAAGTGACCGCTCTGGTAAGGCAGTGAGGTTAAAGACCTCTTGGAAGCAGAATCCGCTCACTATTCTCTGAATCATAGCGCCCTTCTGATGGAGATGGCTTTAGCTGCTGCCTGTGTGGCGCAATTGACTGCATCTAAAGAAGCGATTACTACGAAATCCCCGGCCTGAGACATCTGACTAGCGAGGCTGACTGCCTCCGGGGCAAGATTACTGTCATGAATGGTTGCGGATAAAGACTCTGCCCAAGCGACCATAGCCTTAGCCACCCAGGTTGCGGCAAAGGATGGGAAGAGCGCCGCTCCAGAGGCCTCAAAGACTGACCGAGCAAAGTAGTCAGTTTGACGGTCAGTGGGGTTTTTGACTGAGGAACCATCAGACAAAGATAGGAGCGTTTTGGATACAGATGCGATAGAGTGGGGTCCACTGAAGGGGACTGTAGCCAATCCTTCATCAGATCAGGAGCAAAGGGATATCTCGACTCAATAGGCTTCTGACCCGAGAACCATTTTTTGGCCGGTCCCCATGTCTCTGGACAATGTCCTTAAACTCAGGGTGATTGCCAAATTCTCTTTGAGAACGTTTAGTATTCTTAAAAGACACTACATGCTCCAGAGCGGTAATAGATTCCTCGGCCACCCTCAAAGTCTTGTTAACCGACTCAATAAGGGAATCAAGCGTCTCCTGATAATTCTGCGAGTCCTGGACTAAGGACGCATCAGACTCGTATTCGGAATCATGTTTGCTGCGAACCTCAGGAGAGGGGGAGCGAGAAAGTGAACTCGCGGACGCCAAAGCACGAGCCTGTTCAGGGGACGTATCATGGGTCCTTTTCCTAAATCCCTGAGCCCCTTTGACAGAGTACGACCCCTGCTGGTGGACGGCTTCCGACCGTCGCAAGAGCCCTCCGCAGCCGGCAAAATGATGTTCTGACTTAAAATAGGGGCCCCGGAGAGAGTCTATTGCCATGGCCAGGGAATCCATAGACCGTGACAGGGACACAGCCCACTCACGGGCACTAGGCTCACTGGGGTCGGTGGCTGCGGCGGGTGGCCTCTGGGCGCATTCCGGGTCAGAAGCCATGCAGAACGGAGTATTGTGAGCTCGGGGCAAGGCAGTATTGCAAGTGGTACATGCGGTAAGAACACTGTTTTGCTAGCCTTTTTGGCCTCCTTAGATTGAGACATAGTGTTGGACTCCTTTAGAAGTTATAGAAAGAGTATGGGCTGCAGGTGCAGAGAAAAGAGTGTATAGCACGTGCAGAGAAGGGGTTAAGCTCTCCTCCAGAGGCTCAATACAGCTTACTCAGGTCCTGCTCCTGTGTCCCCAGGGGAGAAGCCAGTGATCTCACTCCTCGCAGCGCTACTGTCAGTGCTGCCAATCGGTGTGCTCCAACAGCTGTCAGCAGTCAGGCTGAAGGGAATAAACATGGCCCCCGAAAACAGAAGGGCGCCTCTCGTTCAGGACGACAAGCGCGTGGAGCGTGGGTGGCAACACTCGAGGTGGGCACAGCCATGCAAATCACAGCCTAGTCCGGTTAGAAGCCAGGAGCTAAATTTTTGGTGCCTGCCGAAGATGCGCGCCGGCTGAAAAAAGGGTCGCGAAAGGACAAGCAAACAACCGCTGCTGGACACCGGGCCAACGCTCCCCCCTCAGGGACCAGGACCCACACCCTCTGTGTGCGAAGGATCATGCAGCGGACGCGATGACAGCCATCACCATACTCACAAAGGTGATGTAGCAGAGCCGGAGCTGCGCTGTTCTTAAAGATATCCCTCAATCCATCCTCCCCATAGGCAGCGGGGTGGAGAAGAACTTCTGCTTCCATTCTTCATCCGCCTGACGCAGTGAGGCTGCAGGATGCCATTAGCTGGGGTCCTCTGTTTAACGCTGAAGACAGGCAAGTTGACCGGCTATAGACCTGGCTCCAAGAGAGGAAACATGAAGGCGACACTCCATGTGCTTGCCTTCTGCTGGTGTGGGGAGATCGGAACCGAGAAGGAACCGTCACCCATAAAGTGAGCCCAGGAATGGCCCCAGTCGTCGCAGGAGAGGATACGGGGAGGAACACTCCGCGTTCTCGCCTGTTGATGGTTCGGGGAGAGATCGGACCCTTGAAAGGATTCATCGCCCCTTCACTCCGTTAAGTTAAAAAATAAAAAAAAATTACAGAAAAAAAAAAAAAGGGAAAATAACATTAGGGTCTGAAACCAGACCCAAGTGCCTCCTACAGACACTAAGCAAGAACTGGTTCAATTTCAGTCAGCAGGAGGGTGTATACTGCAGAGGAGGAGTTAATTTTTCTATGTTCACTTAGTGTCCTCCTAGTGGCAGCAGCATAACACCCATGGTTCTGTGTCCCCCAATGAGGCGTAGGAGAAATACCTTTTAGTAACTTTAATAAAATGTTCCAGGACAAATGACTACCAACAAAGCTAGGTTCACCCGTGTTACCTACATAACGATCAAATAACCTTTATGCCTTTAAACTAGACATGGTAAAGATGAGCTAAATGAAAAAGTGCCAGCACATGTAAAATGTTAACATCTCACCCATTTCAACCAAGGGACATCCAGGTCTGTAAAATTCCGGGGATAGACAGGTCCAATTTTTACCTTTGTCTGCCCTGTTGAGCCCCGTATGTTTGGTTTGCTCCCACCCTAACAAGGTACACAAGTACGGCTCAGATAGTAACCCCAGAAAAAAAATCTCCCCCGACACGATTTTTTCTTAATAGTGAGATGCCATCACGGAAGAGTTACTTGTACAAAGATAGGAGACATGTGCGTCTCCTAAGTTGCCTCAATTGCTATAAAGTGCTAATTGCCAAAACTACATGTCCTCGACAGGAGTATCCTACAGTGGTAGGCATCTCTATGTAAAGAGCAGAGCGTTGAACGTCACTTGTAGAAAAAAAAATGGGGATAGATTCATGATGTCACCACACTGATTTACATAGTGTCCATCAATGGCCCGCTCCCATTCAGGGCACCCTACCTCTGAGGGAACAGTCAGTTCCCCATATGTGTTTATAGCAACAGACATTAAAATCCTTTCAACAGTTATCCAAATGCTCCAAAGCCTAGCATTATTGCCATCCACATCAAGTCAGCTAACCATTATCCGCAGAGTGCAGCCCTATACATGTCCCTAGAAGTTCCTTAACAATGGATATCATCTGCGACCAAATCTAGAAGTCCTACGACCTAGACACACATACCATTAGTTTTTAGTAGTAAAACTGAGGTACAGGTCGCAGTACCCTCCCTGGGAACATCAGTCACCTAGAGTATAATCGTGTAACTTCTTACCTGGTGAGATACACCCTCATCTGACACTACCTTTCTAAACACTGCTTCCGCCATTGGAGATCGACAGATGTTACCTGCAAGAAACAGATAAATCAATTATCTATGAGAGGAGGCACTGCATTTGGAAGAAAAACAGCCATTTTCCAATTATCCTAAACAACTGCTTTAATGAGAACCTGATACAATACGGTCCACAGATTGGGCAGCATGTCTCAGGCTCACTTTCAGCCCTTTATGCTCCATGATCATAGAGCGGGTTGGGGTATGTGGAGCCGGCTCAGGAGCTCAACTCACTCCACAAAGCGCAGGTGGCGGCCGTGTTATACAGCAGACAACAGATTGCTAAGGTTTAACAGCTTACATGTCACTGTGAAATCACTGACAGCAGCATTTAAGCTTTCACATCAAGGTGACATGATCATTCCTTATGGCATGATTGTTGGGTGCAGTGGGCTCACACCACTGTGAAGCTCCGCCGCAGGCTTCACAGAAGGGGACTTGTCTCATATTCTGCTATACTGAAGCATTACAGGATATAGAACAAGCACTATAGAGACTAAAAGAAAGGAACATGAAAAATATGAACAATGTTTTTTCATCCTAGGAAACAGAAGCAAGCAGATTGGCTACTGTCTGATTTATGTACTCAAATAATGCAATCCACGAACAGTTTATTCATTATACATATACAGTACAGACCAAAAGTTTGGACACACCTTCTCATTCAAAGATTTTTCTGTATTTTCATGACTATGAAAATTGTAGAATCACACTGAAGGCATGAAAACTATGAATTAACCCATCTGGAATTATACATTACACTTTACAAAAAAGTGTGAAACAACTGAAAATATGTCTTATATTCTAGGTTCTTCAAAGTAGCCACCTTTTGCTTTGATTACTGCTTTGCACACAGAAAAGGTGAACGGACGGACTCTACATGCCTGGTTCCCACCGTGAAGCATGGAGGAGGTGGTGTGATGGTGTGGGGGTGCTTTGCTGGTGACACTGTTGGGGATTTATTCAAAATTGAAGCGGTGAGCGGTCCAGCTCACTCCAAACCATCTCGATTGGGTTCAGGTCTGGTGACTGTGGAGGCCAGGTCATCTGGCATAGCACCCCATCACTCTCCTTCTTGGTCAAATAGCCCTTACACAGCCTGGAGGTGTGTTTGGGGTCATTGTCCTGTTGAAAAATAAATGATGGTCCAACGAAACGCAAACCGGATGGAATAGCATGCTGCTGCAAGATGCTGTGGTAGCCATGCTGGTTCAGTATGCCTTCAATTTTGAATAAATCGCCAACAGTGTCACCAGCAAAGCACCCCCACACCATCACACCACCTCCTCCAAGCTTCACGGTGGGAACCAGGCATGTAGAATCCATCCGTTCACATTTTCTGCGTGCAAAGCAGTAATCAAAGCAAAAGGTGGCTACTTTGAAGAATCTAGAATATAAGACATATTTTCAGTTGTTTCACACTTTTTTTGTAAAGTGTAATGTATAATTCCACGTGTTAATTCATAGTTTTGATGCCTTCAGTGTGATTCTACAATTTTCATAGTCATGAAAATACAGAAAAATCAATGAATGAAGGTGTGTCCAAACTTTTGGTCTGTACTGTATATATATACACATACACACACATATATATATATATATATATATATATATATATATATATATATATATTTTATTGAAGTCATGCAGTGCTGTTTTGGTCACAGTTCCACTCACAAAAAGATGCAATAAAAATGTTGTATGTGCTCACAAATGATGGTAAAAACTACAGCTCGGAAACCAAATAAGACGTTACACATCTCCATCTACATAACAGTTACAGGACTCAGGAAATGGCAACAAAAAACTAATGTTTCAGATTTATGTATTTACTTTTAGGCATGACATAATAACCCTCAGGAAAAATAAATAAACCTCTCACTTGACAAATGTTGTATATCTGTAATCCCTCTGACCTCCACAATTGTTTCCATGTCACTTTTTACCGCACAATGAACACAAACCCCGAAAACCTAAGGCAGAATGAAGGGTTATTTCTCACTGCTCTTGGATTTCCTCCCGTTTTTAGCACATTATATGGTAAGAATTAATGATGTGACGCACAACTTATCCCTTTACCTCAAGGAAAAAATGGGTCAGAAGAAGGAAAATAAAAACATAAAAGTGATCATTTGTGAGCGACTGTCTGAGGGTTTTATTTTTTCTGAAAATTCCATTATTAAAAAATATAAAGGTAGAATTCTTGAACTATAAAAGTAAATTGGTTTCTGTCCGGCCCCAGTGTTCATACAGTAGTGACCTATAGAGGGATGAGGAGCCCCCCAGTGTGCAGGAAGGGTCCCACAGCAGTGTCAGACCTCTCCGTGTACACACTCACCAAGACACACGAAGAGCACTGACTTGCTCCCAGCCGCCGCCATGTCTTTCTCCGCCGTCTCCACTGCACAGCTGGCCGCACTGTCACTGTCACATTAAAGGAAGTGCGTCACTTTACGGCACTTAGCGTCCAGACAGAACACCTTACTAGGACCTAAAGTCAGACTGCGGTTTGGCACCACGTGACTTCTCTCCGCCAGGTCACATGTCGCGGCTTGTGAATAAAGGCCTTGAGTCACGTGATGGTAGGTGGGGCTGTGGGGCAGTGTGAGCCCCGCCTCTTCAGTACTCACCTGTCGGCAGGAGAGGTGCAGGACGGGGGAAAAGCGGCGCCGATCTGTGAGCACAGCCCCCGGAGAGAGAGGAAGAGTGCTGCGCCACGAGTGAGTAGTGCTGCTGGCAGTGATGGGAGCGTCACCTCATCCTCCCAGTTACCGATGTCACATCCCCCGGTGCTGTCACCTCATCCTCCCAGTTACCGATGTCACATCCCCCGGTGCTGTCACCTCATCCTCCCAGTTACGATGTCACCTCTCCGGTGCTGTCACCTCATCCTCCCAGTTATCGATGTCACAACCCCGTGCTGTCACCTCATCCTCCCAGTTATCGATGTCACCTCTCCGGTGCTGTCACCTCATCCTCCCAGTTACGATGTCACATCCCCCGGTGCTGTCACCTATCCTCCCAGTTATCGATGTCACATCCCCCGGTGCTGTCACCTCATCCTCCCAGTTATCGATGTCACCTCTCTCCGGTGCTGTCACCTCATCCTCCCAGTTATCGATGTCACATCCCCGGTGCTGTCACCTCATCCTCCCAGTTATCGATGTCACATTCCCGGTGCTGTCACCTCATCCTCCCAGTTATCGATGTCACATCCCCCGTGCTGTCACCTCATCCTCCCAGTTACGATGTCACATCCCCCGGTGCTGTCACCTCATCCTCCCAGTTATCGATGTCACAACCCCCGATGCTGTCACCTCATCCTCCCAGTTATCGATGTCACATCCCCCGGTGCTGTCACCTCATCCTCCCAGTTATCGATGTCACATCCCCCGGTGCTGTCACCTCATCCTCCCAGTTACGATGTCACATCCCCGGTGCTGTCACCTCATCCTTCCAGTTATCGATGTCACCTCCCCCGGTGCTGTCACCTCATCCTCCCAGTTATCGATGTCACATCCCCCGGTGCTGTCACCTCATCCTCCCAGTTATCGATGTCACATCCCCCGGTGCTGTCACCTCATCCTCCCAGTTATCGATGTCACATCCCCCGGTGCTGTCACCTCATCCTCCCAGTTATCGATGTCACATCCCCCGGTGCTGTCACCTCATCCTCCCAGTTATCGATGTCACCTCCCGGTGCTGTCACCTCATCCTCCCAGTTACCGATGTCACATCCCCGGTGCTGTCACCTCATCCTCCCAGTTATCGATGTCACCTCTCCGGTGCTGTCACCTCATCCTCCCAGTTATCGATGTCACATCCCCGGTGCTGTCACCTCATCCTCCCAGTTATCGATGTCACATCCCCGGTGCTGTCACCTCATCCTCCCAGTTACCGATGTCACATCCCCGGTGCTGTCACCTCATCCTCCCAGTTACCGATGTCACATCCCGGGTGCTGTCACCTCATCCTCCCAGTTATCGATGTCACATCCCCGGTGCTGTCACCTCATCCTCCCAGTTACCGATGTCACATCCCCCGGTGCTGTCACCTCATCCTCCCAGTTATCGATGTCACATCCCCCGGGTGCTGTCACCTCATCCTCCCAGTTACGATGTCACACCCCGTGCTGTCACCTCATCCTCCCAGTTATCGATGTCACCTCTCCCGGTGCTGTCACCTATCTTCCCAGTTATCGATGTCACATCCCACGGGTGCTGTCACCTCATCCTCCCAGTTACCGATGTCACATCCCCCGGTGCTGTCACCTCATCCTCCCAGTTATCGATGTCACATCCCCCGGGTGCTGTCACCTCATCCTCCCAGTTACCGATGTCACATCCCCGGTGCTGTCACCTCATCCTCCCAGTTATCGATGTTACCTCTTCCGGTGCTGTCACCTAATCTTCCCAGTTATCGATGTCACATCCCCCGGGTGCTGTCACCTCATCCTCCCAGTTACCGATGTCACATCCCCCGGTGCTGTCACCTCATCCTCCCAGTTATCGATGTCACATCCCCGGTGCTGTCACCTATCCTCCCAGTTATCGATGTCACCTCCCCCGATGCTGTCACCTCATCCTCCCAGTTATCGATGTCACATCCCCCGGTGCTGTCACCTCATCCTCCCAGTTATCGATGTCACATCCCCCGGTGCTGTCACCTCATCCTCCCAGTTATCGATGTCACAACCCCCGATGCTGTCACCTCATCCTCCCAGTTACGATGTCACATCCCCGGTGCTGTCACCTCATCTTCCCAGTTATCGATGTCACCCCCCCGGTGCTGTCACCTCATCCTCCCAGTTATCGATGTCACCTCTTCCGGTGCTGTCACCTAATCTTCCCAGTTATCGATGTCACATCCCCGGTGCTGTCACCTCATCCTCCCAGTTACGATGTCACATCCCCCGGTGCTGTCACCTCATCCTCCCAGTTATCGATGTCACATGCCCCGGTGCTGTCACCTCATCCTCCCAGTTATCGATGTCACATCCCCCGGTGCTGTCACCTCATCCTCCCAGTTACCGATGTCACATCCCCTGTGCTGTCACCTCATCCTCCCAGTTACCGATGTCACATGCCCGCGTACTGTCACCTCATCCTCCCAGTTATCGATGTCACATGCCCCGGTGCTGTCACCTCATCCTCCCAGTTATCGATGTCACATCCCCCGGTGCTGTCACCTCATCCTCCCAGTTATCGATGTCACATGCCCCGGTGCAGTCACCTAATCCTCCCAGTTATCGATGTCACATGCCCGCATGCTGTCTCACCTAATCCTCCCAGCTATTGATGTCACATGTCCCTGTGCAGTCACCTCATCCTCCCAGTTATCGATGTCACATGCACCGGTGCAGTCACCTAATCCTCCCAGTTATTGATGTCACATGCCCGCGTGCTGTCACCTCATGCTCCCAGTTACCCATGTCACATGCCCGGTGCTGTCACCTCATCCTCCCAGTTACCGATGTCACATCCCCCGGCGCTGTCACCTAATCCTCCCAGTTATCGATGTCACATGCCCCGGTGCTGTCACCTAATCCTCCCAGTTATCAATGTCACATCCTCCGGTGCTGACTGTCAGTCCCTTCCGGGCAGCAGTGGTGGCCACTGGTTGGCACCCAGTTTCCCCAGTACAGAATGTGATGAGCCCATTTAGGAACTGGAGGAATAAATGACGGCCCCTTTATGTTTGGTGTGTGTTCCCTTACTGCGTCCCCACAGAACACTTCTGGCCACCTGGCACATTTAGTTGCAGAAATTTGTACACCCTGCAAAAAAATAAACCCCATTGCTATGAATGGAAATGTGTGATGAGTGAGGGTCCAGCAGTCCCAGGGACAGTGGTCTCCAGAAGCCTCAGCTCCTTTCACTTCTATGGGAGTTGCAGTGCATATATTAATGAGGTGTCATTCCTGCTTCCCCCCCTCCATCGCTCCATCTGGTGATTTCTGGGGGTCCGGCTGGTCAGACCCCATAGTGATCATACATTTCTGACTAGAGAATTGATTCACACATCCCATTCCATCAATAATCTGTGGTCCTCCACAGGAGTGGGATCACCGCCTGTACCTGCTGACATCCTCAGATCTTTATTTGATTGGCTGGTCTGGTGTGATGTCATCATTCCAGCATGTCGCATGTGTGACATGATACCAGGCCAACTAATCAAAAGATTAGCTGCGGTCAGGTAAGAGGTGGTTCTCCCGCCCCTGTGCAGCAGATCCAGATTACTATCATAGCTGATGGAATGGGACGTGTGAATATACAGTACAGTGTTATGTTTCGGTAGCTGAGGAGAGCAGGAAAAAAAGGCAATACACCAGAGCAGTTGGAATCTATGAGATTGCAGTACCCTGACTAACCACCACAACTAGAGGCAGCCGTGGAGCGTTCCTACGTTGGTCCTAGACGCCTCGTCACAGCCTGAGAAACTAACTACACCTAAAGACAGAAACAGGAAAGCTATCTGCCCCGGAGCAGAACCCCAAAGATAATAGAAAGCCCCCAAACAATGTAATGGCGGTTAGACAAGAGGAAATACTGACACAGAAAGAAAATAGTATGAGCAAACGCTGGGGCCCAAACTATCTAAATAGAAAAGGATAGGAAGGGTACTTACTGCAATCCCAGAAAACCCTGAAAAGCACCAACTCTACTAATTTCAAAATAACCTGAGATCACAAGACCTCTACCACCTAAATTAGTTCTCTGGTGTAACAAAATAAAAACAGCAGCCACTGAAAAAACTGGAAAAAGCAAAAGAACAAAACTCAGTGGCTGAACTAAACTGAGAGGGCAGAAGCCCCGGAGGGGACCCTGAAGGCCCCCAAAGAAGTGCAGAACAAAATGCAAAAATATAGCACAAACACAAAAGAAGCAAAAGTCTTATCTGTAAGCAGGAGATGCAGACACGACACAGCAGGCTACAAGGGAAACTGGAATGAAGGATTCAGACCAGAACAATTGATCACCGGCAACCCTGATGGGAAAATGACTCCCTTATATAAGACCAGTCAGTAACACCTGATTCCCAGTCCTCACAATCTTCACTAGCACCGCTTGTAACCACCAGAGGGAGCCTCTGCTCAGAACTCATCTCAAACCCATTCACAACAGTACAGACTAAAAGTTTGGACACACCTTCTCATTTAAAGATTTTTCTGTATTTTCATGACTATGAAAATTGTACATTCACACTGAAGGCATCAAAACTATGAATTAACACATGTGGAATTATATACTGAACAAAAAAGTGTGAAACAATTGAAATTATGTCTTACAGGTCCTTCTCAAAAAATTAGCATATAGTGCTAAATTTCATTATTTTCCATAATGTAATGATTAAAATTAAACTTTCATATATTTTAGATTCATTACACACCAACTGAAATTTTTCAGGTCTTTTATTGTTTTAATACTGATGATTTTGGCATACAGCTCATGAAAACCCAAAAATCCTGTCTCAAAAAATTAGCATATCAAGAAAAGGTTCTCTAAACGAGCTATTACCCTAATCTTCTGAATCAACTAATTAACTCTAAACACATGCAAAAGATTCCTGAGGCTTTTAAAAACTCCCTGCCTGGTTCATTACTCAAAACCGCCATCATGGGTAAGACTGCCGACCTGACTGATGTCCAGAAGGCCATCATTGACACCCTCAAGCAAGAGGGTAAGACCCAGAAAGAAATTTCTGAACAATTAGGCTGTTCCCAGAGTGCTGTATCAAGGCACCTCAATGGGAAGTCTGTTGGAAGGAAACAATGTGGCAGAAAACGCTGTACAACGAGAAGAGGTGACCGGACCCTGAGGAAGATTGTGGAGAAGGACCGATTCCAGACCTTGGGGGACCTGCGGAAGCAGTGGACTGAGTCTGGTGTAGAAACATCCAGAGCCACCGTGCACAGGCGTGTTCAGGAAATGGGCTACAGGTGCCGCATTCCCCAGGTAAAGCCACTTTTGAACCAGAAACAGAGAAGCAGCACTGGGCTACAGAGAAGCAGCACTGGACTGTTGCTAAGTGGTCCCAAGTACTTTTTTCTGATGAAAGCAAATTTTGCATGTCATTTGGAAATCAAGGTGCCAGAGTCTGGAGGAAGACTGGGGAGAAGGAAATGCCAAAATGCCTGAAGTCCAGTGTCAAGTACCCACAGTCAGTGATGGTGTGGGGTGCCATGTCAGCTGCTGGTGTTGGTCAACTGTGTTTCATCAAGGGCAGGGTCAATGCAGCTAGCTATCAGGAGATTTTGGAGCACTTCATGCTTCCATCGGCTGAAATGCTTTATGGAGATGAAGATTTCATTTTTCAGCACGACCTGGCACCTGCTCACAGTGCCAAAACCACTGGTAAATGGTTTACTGACCATGGTATTACTGTGCTCAATTGGCCTGCCAACTCTCCTGACCTGAACCCCATAGATAATCTGTGGGATATTGTGAAGAGAAAGTTGAGAGACGCAAGACCCAACACTCTGGATGAGCTTAAGGCCGCTATCGAAGCATCCTGGGCCTCCATAACACCTCAGCAGTGTCACAGGCTGATTGCCTCCATGCCACGCCGCATTGAAGCAGTCATTTCTGCAAAAGGATTCCCAACCAAGTATTGAGTGCATAACTGAACTTTATTATTTGATGGTTTTTTTTTATTTTGTTTTAAACACTTTTATTTTATTGGACGGATGAAATATGCTAATTTTTTGAGACAGGATTTTTGGGTTTTCATGAGCTGTATGCCAAAATCATCAGTATTAAAACAATAAAAGACCTGACAAATTTCAGTTGGTGTGTAATGAATCTAAAATATATGAAAGTTTAATTTTAATCATTACATTATGGAAAATAATGAAATTTAGCACTATATGCTAATTTTTTGAGAAGGACCTGTATATTCTAGGTTCTACAAAGTAGCCACCTTTTGCTTTGGTGACTGCATTGCACACTCTTGGCATTCCCTTGATGAGCTTCAAGAGGTAGTCACCGGAAATGGTTTTCCAACAATCTTGAAGGAGTTCCTAGAGATGCTTGTTGGCCCTTTTGCCTTCACTCTGCGGTCCGGCTCACCCCAAACCATCTCGATTAGGTTCAGGTCTGGTGACTGTGGAGGCCAGGTCATCTGGCGTAGCACCCCATCACTCTCCTTCTTGGTCAAATAGCCCTTACACAGCCTGGAGGTGTGTTTGGGGTCATTGTCCTGTTGAAAAATAAATGATGGTCCAACTAAACGCAAACCGGATGGAATAGCATGCCGTTGCAAGATGCTGTGGTAGCCATGCTACTTCAGTATGCCTTCAATTTTGAATAAATCCCCAACAGTGTCACCAGCAAAGCACCCCACACCATCACACCTCCTCCTCCATGCTTCACTGTGGGAACCAGGCATGTAGAGTCCATCCGTTCACCTTTTCTGCGTCGCACAAAGACACAGTGGTTGGAACCAAAGATCTCACATTTGGACTCATCAGACCAAAGCACAGATTTCCACTGGTCTAATGTCCATTCCTTGTGTTCTTTAGCCCAAACAAGTCTCTTCTGCTTGTTGCCTGTCCTTAGCAGTGGTTTCCTAGCAGCTATTTTACATTGAAGGCCTGCTGCACAAAGTCTCCTCTTAACAGTTGTGGTAGAGATGTGTCTGCTGCTAGAACTCTGTGTGGCATTGACCTGGTCTCTAATCTGAGCTGCAGTAAACCTGCGATTTCTGAGGCTGGTGACTCGGATAAACTTATCCTCAGCAGAGGTAACTCTTGGTCTTCCTTTCCTAGGGCGGTCCTCATGTGAGCCAGTTTCTTTGTAGCGCTTGATGGTTTTTGCAACTGCACTTGGGGACACTTTAAAAGTTTTCCCAATTTTCCGGACTGACTGACCTTCATTTCTTAAAGTAATGATGGCCACTCGTTTTTCTTTACTTAGCTGCTTTTTTCTTGCCATAATACAAATTCTAACAGTCTTTTCAGTAGGACTATCAGCTGTGTATCCACCAGACTTCTGCACAACACAACTGATGGTTCCAGCCCCATTTATAAGGCAAGAAATCCCACTTATTAAACCTGACAGGGCACACCTGTGAAGTGAAAACCATTTCCGGTGACTACCTCTTGAAGCTCATCAAGAGAAAGCCAAGAGTGTGCAAAGCAGTCATCAAAGCAAAAGGTGGCTACTTTGAAGAACCTAGAATATAAGACATAATTTCAGTTGTTACACACTCTTTTGTTAAGTATATAATTCCACATGTGTTAATTCATAGTTTTGATGCCTTCAGTGTGAATGTACAATTTTCATAGTCATGAAAATACAGAAAAATCTTTAAATGAGAAGGTGTGTCCAAACTTTTGGTCTGTACTGTATATACACCATGTTTTATGTACAGGTGATACTCCTTTTATGGACCACCCCTTTAAGAAGGAACTTGTCACGCTGTATAGCAGATATATATATATGTGATGACAGTAATCTATATCAAAAGGGCAACATACTATATAACATGCGCATAGATATATGATAACATAGAATTACCTGACAGAATGTCCAGTGGGTCAATACGGAATCCGTTATACGCTGTCTCTGGCTAGAGGGTGACCGGGGTCTATGCTGACCCTAAACTGGGGTCCTAACTAATCCCTCTACCTGGAGGTACTGTTAAAGGTACAGAGGTCCAGGCCACCAGCGTAAACCCTGTCTCCTATCAATCCCTGCCAACTGTAATCTAGTCCTAAGAAGGACCCTGATTACCACCAAAGGGAATGAACAGGTAACGGTTAATGAACAGAAAGACATACAAGAAAGACAAGAAATAAAGTAAATAAAGTCTTACATACAACACTCACACACAGTAGGAACACCTAAGGTCTCAGAGATAAACTATAAGCTATAAGAGTAAAAACAACTAAGGAGCTCTTAGCTTAAGTATTCTCAGAACCGATCCAGTCTGCTAGACTACATGAAGGCTTTCACCGGCATCTAACACCCAGACTGGCAGGGATATAAAGGAAGCTAATTAGAACATAATCAAAAGCAGCCGGGCGAGGCTGGACCTAGTCTTAGCAAAGAGCTAGGTAAAATTAACTCTCTCATTACCAAACACAAAGTAACAGCAACTCAGCTGCGAGAAGTCAGAATGTGCAATCGCGACGATCCTCGTGGCGATGCACCCATGACAGAACTGTTCCTTGCCGTAAATATGTAATTATTTTTACCTGGTGTAATTGCACCTGGTCGCCTAATTCTGGTGTTGTTTTTTTTTCTTTTGTTACTACTCATTTCCATTCCTGGATTATGGCCCTTTCTTCCATGATTAGAAGTCTATTTTGGTTAGCCAAGGGGGTGTGAAGCATTGAGGACCACACCCACTTGGGGTAACAATACTAGAAATGGTCATTTCTTTCCTGCATACAGTCATAGCTGAAAATGTTGGCACCTTTTGAAATTGTTCCAGAAAATGACTGCAATTAAACATGTCTCTAAGAAAACTTGTGTATTTTGCTTTGTGTATTTGAACATGACAGAAAAAAAAGGCAAATTGGACATTATTTTTACACAAAACCCTAAAAATGGGTCGGACAAAATTGTTGGCATCTTTACAAAATTGTAGATAAACCACTTTGTTTCAAGCATGTGATGCTCATTCAAACTCACTTGTGGCAAGTAACAGGTGTTGGGAAAGATGAAAATCACACCAGAAACCAGATAAAAAGGGGCAAAGTTAGCTTAATCTTTTATTGTGTGTGCCACACTAAGCATGGAGAACAGAAAGAGAAGAGAACAGTCTGAGGACTTGAGATCCAAAATTGAACAATATCAACAATCTCGAGATTACAAGTCCATCTCCAGAGATCTTATTGTTCCTTTGTCCACAGAGCGCAACATTATTAAGTTTACAACCCATGGCACAGAATCTAATTTCCCTGGACGTGAACGGCAGAGAACAGTTGATGAACGGTTGCAATACAGGATAGTCTGGGTGGTGGCTAAGCAGCCTCAATGAAGTTCCAAAGAAGTTCAAGTTGTCCTTCAGGTTCAGGGTGCATCAGTGTCAGTGCGAACTATTATAGGCTGCAATTTTGCCAAAATGTACATAAGCCAAAATCCTTCTGTGAAAGAGTCTTGTGGACAGATGAGATCAAGATAAAGCTTTTTGTTAAAGCACATCATTCTAGTTACGAATGAGGACGAAAAGAAACATCTACATTCAAAATGGGGAGTTCAAAAATATTTGGGGTTGTTTTGGTGCCCTGACGTGTGCAAGTACTGCGCATGCACCTCCTTTTTTCCTGAAGAAATGCGAGGGCAGGGGAACAGCCGAGCAACGTGAACATTGCAGGTACGCGGTTCGGGACCCCTTTCTCTTCCTTGATGTGCTAGATACATCAGTTGAGGAAATCATGGGAAATTGACTTTTTTTTGCGTCGTCGTTATTCCGTGAATAACATGATCACAACACTGGGATCGGTAAAAACGGACCCAAATCATGTTCTCCGGGGTTTCGCTATCCCCGTTTAGCAGAGACCCCGGAGAAATTCTGACGCTGGGGGGCGCTTATACACTTCTCAGCGTCATAAAAGCGCGCTAAGTAATAAGTACCCTTAAACTTCCGCCGTTAAAAAGGCGTATTGGCAGTCGTTAAGGGGTTAAATCTATTCTTCCATTCTTCCAGGACGTCCCTCTGACAGCACCATCAGGAGGTTGTCCTTCTTATCCTTGATATGGGACAGGAACACATGAGGTTAAAATGACCCCTCTCCACCACCCTCTGTTTTCCCTGTCCCTATCAGGGACGGATGCAGAAAAGGATTGCCTTCAACTTCCAGAGGAGCTGGAGCTCCGGTGGCCTGATGCAGGAGGATCGGGCTGGGATCTTCGTCATCTCTCCCCTTTCTCCTGCCGGAGGTCTGAAGGCTGACACCCCACCGAACAAGGGGTCCCTCAGCCTAGTCCATGACTTTGGTGGACCCTGGAGTGAGCCGCTTCCCCTCCGGAGGGGCTCACGCGACGCGTCCTGGCGTGTGTTTCAATGCACACTGAAGAGACTTCCGTTTCAAGAGGAGACGCGCGGCCTCTGGTGAATATTTAATTTGAAAAAAGGGCCCAAATCCTAATTTAAAGGGGAATTGCCTTTTTGAGTTTCAGATGGAAGACAGGTGAGGCAATAATATTTAAAGTATAGCACAGGGGGAAGCTGATGTTACAGTTCATCAGGTCAGCTTGCTATGGAAGGTCAATCCACTAACCGGTCTGATACCCCTACTGAAACCCCAGTACAAGTGAGTTTTTCTGGGAGTTTTGCCTCTCAATGTCACGCTGTTACACGCCACACTGTTTGATGGGGGTATAATTGATAGCATATTCCTTTGTTCCTTTTATAGGACAAGGAAACCCCTAGAAGGATCATGGCACCATCTGCACCTAAAAAGGGGAAAAAAATGTGCCATGTGTAATATTAACTACCAGACACATATGGGAATCAATTGTGCCCAGAGTGCATCAGCCAAAGTAGTCAAGATGAACACTACTCATTTATGACGGATACAAGAACCATAATAAGGGAGAAGTTCAGAGTTCCGTCACAGAGGTAGTTACCCCCCATCCCTCCCGAGTGGGACCTAGACAAAAAAGACCACAGAGGGAGTATAACCACTCTGAAGGAGAAGAGCTTTCAAACTACACTGACCCAGAACAGGAGGAAAGCGAGGGATTGTGTCAACCCTCCCAGAGGGAAAAGAAAAAAAACCCTTCTCTTGGGAAGAAAGGACATTCTATTGCTGCCGGTTAGAAATACTATGGGAGAGGGATACCCATTCAAGCTCCAAATGCAGATGAAAATGTTCGGCGGGTTTGAGACTCGTTGAATTAAGCATCCCCTCAATAACCACATAAAGCCATGTTTTTAGAGGCGTGGGAAGATGGGAGAAAACCTATCCCAAGAAGTTTTAGATCACGTCTCACTGTTATGATTCGTTAATCGAGGTAGGATAACAGGAAAAATAGGATAGGCAGCACAACACCAAGAGGTTGGTAACTTATCGGATTGCAGACCTGAACTGACAACACACTAGAATTAGCTGTGGGACGTACCTACGATGACCTAGACACCAAGAGTTAACATAAGCCTAAAGAGTGAAAGGGGAAAGCTAACTGCCCCGGAGTAGAGCTCCAAAGGAATAGATAGCCCCCAAACATATATTGACGGTGAGTAAGATGAAGCACACCAGCAAAAATAGTGTAAGCAAATGCTGGGGCCCAAACGTAATAGAACAGGAAAGGAAAGATACTGTCTGCAATCCAGCAAAAACTGTTATGTTTCGGTAGTGAGGAGTGCAGGTAAAAAAGGCAATACACCAGAGCAGTTGGAATCTAGGAGATTGCAGTACCCTGACTAACCACCACAACTAGAGGCAGCCGTGGAGCGTTCCTACGTTGGTCCTAGACGCCTCGTCACAGCCTGAGAAACTAACTACACCTAAAGATAGAAATAGGAAAGCTATCTGCCCCGGAGCAGAACCCCAAAGATAACAGAAAGCCCCCAAACATGTAATGGCGGTTAGACAAGAGGAAATACTGACACAGAAAGAAAATATATGAGCAAACGCTGGGCCCAAACTATCTAAATAGAAAAGGATAGGAAGGGTACTTACTGCAATCCCAGAAAACCCTAAAAGCACCAATCTACTAATTTCAAAAATCACCTGAGATCACACGACCTCTACCACCTAAATTATTCTCTGTGAACAAAATAAAAACAGCAGCCACTGAAAAAACTGGAAAAAAGCAAAAGAACAAAACTCAGTGGTGAACTAAACTGAGAGGGCAGAAGCCCCCGGAGGGGACCCTGAAGGCCCCCAAAGAAGTGCAGACAAAATGCAAAAATATAGCACAAACACAAAGAAGCAAAAGTCTTATCTGTAAGCAGGAGATGCAGACACGACACAAGCAGGCTACAAGGTAAACTGGAATGAAGGTTCAACCAGAACAATTGATCACCGGCAACCCTGATGGGAAAATGACTCCCTTATATAAGACCAGTCAGTAACACCTGATTCCCAGTCCTCACAATCTTCACTAGCACCGCTTGTAACCACCAGAGGGAGCCTCTGCTCAGAACTCATCTCAAACCCATTCACAACAGTACCCCCCCCTTGAGGAGGGGTCACCGAACCCTCATTTGAGCAACCAGGTCGGTCAGGATGAGTTCTATATACGCACGGATAAGTCTCCTAGCATGGATGTCCGAAGCAACACCCAAGAATTGTCTTCCTGACCATAACCTCTCCATTTAACCAAATACTGGAGTTTCCGTCTAAAAAACGGAATCCAATATTTTCTCAACCACATACTCCAGATTGCCCTCAACCAAAACAGGGTCAGGAGGCACAGCAGCAGGAACCACTGGCTCAACAAACCTCTTCAACAAGGACTTGTGGAACACGTTATGGATCTTAATGTCCCTGGAAGAACAAACGAAAAGAAACAGGATTATATTCCATGATCTTTTAAGGTCCAATGAATAGGCTTAAATTTGGGTGCACTCCATAGGAATTTCTTTGAGGAAACCAGACCAAAACCCCCCTTCAAACCGGGCCTAGTCCAGGGTTTAAAAAAACCCCTGGGCCTTTTTCCCCAGAGGGGCAACCCCTTATGGTCCCAAAAATGTTGATAGCTCCCCAACGAGTCAAACCGGCAGACGAACCTCCTCTGTCTGAAAAAATCGAGGGTGAAAACCAAATTACGAAAAAAAGGAGACTCAAAGTGGCAATGCCCTATTATTAAGAGCAAAAACAGCCAAAAAAAAAAAGAGACCCGCATCCTGATCGCAGACAAAAAGTCTTAGATAATCCAAGTTGGTTTTTCCTCAGTTTGCCATTGGTTGGGAGAAGCCCCGGGGGGAAAGAAATTGAACACCGTTTAGAAAAAAAAGTCCCAAAATTGGAAAAAAAGGATCCTTTCAGACACAAAATTCTCAGGAAGGGGCCTGAAAGAACCCCGTGTGAGGAACAAAGGCACCCAAATTTAAGGGGAAGGAACTTAGGTAATGGACAAGATGTTATTTTGGAAAACCCCTCACAAACCCCCAAGGTGGTTTCTTGGGAAAAGGAAATCGGAAAAAATCCTTGGATTGGGCCCTGGTTTTGGGACGGGGTGGCATCAAAAACCCTAGAGGGAGCAAGGCTTGGGCGAGGAAGTCCCGAGGCTGCAAAAATTCCCCCACATCAGGAAAGGTGGCCCCAAAAAGGGCCGATAACAAATTTTTGGTACCAAAAAATTCCCGGGGGTGCCCAGCCCCCAAAGGGAACAAGAATTAACTACACTCTTTTTCCTTGGTCGGGGCAAAAATTTTTTTAACAGGGGACGCCGGGCCTACCTCCCGCCCCCTCCCCGGCAAGTTCCAAAATTTGGGGAATGGCGGAAAAAAATCACCCCCTTTCAAAAAAAAGAAGGACAGATAA
>JARQOD010000005.1:63826970-63907775 GCA_033576555.1 Oophaga sylvatica
GAAAATTGTTTTGTCCCAGCCCAAAGGAAAAAGAGTGGATTTTGAATCATTTTTCCGCAGGGCTGGGCATCCCGGTTTTTGGACCGAACGGTTCCGCCCTTTTTGGTGGCCTCCTGTCTCGTGTTTCGGGAATTTGGGCAGTCCTGCGGACTTCCCCTCCAAACCGCTCCGTCTTGGTTTGTTGAGCCATTGCCTTCCCAAAAACCCCAGGGCCCCAAAAATCCTAGGATTTCTTTTCCGATCTTTTCCTTTTCCAAGAAGACCACCATCTGGTAATTTTGAAAGGTTTTCCAAAAGATACATCTTTCCTTTACCTAAGTTCCCCTTCCTCCTCTGAATTGGTGCCGTTGTTTCCTTCACACGTGTTCTTTTACACGGCATTCCGAAACATTGTGCGACAGAGGAGCCTTTTTTTTCCAGTTTTTGGGGGACTTTTTTGTTCAAAAAACGGGGTGTTCAATTTCTTCTCCTCGCTTTCACCTAGACCAATGGTCAAACTAAGAGAACAAACCAACTTTGGGAACTTATCTAAACTTTGTGTCTGCTGATAAAAGGGACGGGTCTCTTTTTTGCCTTTGGGCTGTTTTTCTCTTAATAATAGGCTAGCTCTGCCACTTTGATGCTCCGTTTTTCTGTAATTCGGGGTTTTAAACCCTCGTTTTTTCTTCAGCAGACGGGGGCTTCTGTCTGTCCAGGTTGACCTGTTGTGGAGCGTACAACGATTTGGGACCATAGGGAGGGGGTTGCCCTCTCTAGGAAAGGGCCCAGCGGTTTGCAACCGGCGGGGACTGAGGGCCTCGGTTTAAAAGTGGGGACTTGGTCTGGTTTCCTCAAAGAATACCCTAAGAGTACATCTCCTAAATTTAAGCCTAGGTTCATTGGACCTTATAAATCAGGGAGATTTTAATCCTGTTATTTTCGTTTTTTTCTCCCGGACATTTAAGATCCATAACTTTCCCAAGTCCTTTTTGAAGGTTTTTGAGCCCGTGGGTTCCGCTGCTGTGCCTCCTGACCCGTTTGGGGAGGCAATCTGAGTAGTGGGTTTAAAAATATTTGGGTTCTCGTTTTTTCTAGACGAAACTCCCGTATTTGGGGTTTAAAAGGGGAAAGGTTTTGGTCAGGGAAAAAATTCTTGGGGGTTTGCTTCGGACATCCTGCTAGGGGAACTTATCCGTGCTTTTCATAGAACTCAACCTGACCGACCTTGGGTTTCTCAAAGAGGGTTCGGGGACCCCTCCCAAGGGGGGGGGTACTGTTGTGAATGGGTTTGAGATGAGTTCTGAGCGGAGGCTCCCTCTGTGGTTACAAGCGGTGCTAGTGAGGATTGTGAGGACTGGGAATCAGGTGTTACGACTGGTCTTATATAAGGGAGTCATTTTTCCCATCAGGGTTTGCCGTGATCAATTGTTCTGGTCTAATCCTTCATTCCAGTTTCCCTTGTAGCCTGCTGTGTCGTGTCTGCATCTCCTGCTTACAGATAAGACTTTTGCTTCTTTTGTGTTTTTGCTGTGTTTTTGCATTTTGTCCTGCACTTCTTTGGGGGCCTTCAGGGTCCCCTCCGGGGGCTTGCCCTCTCAGTTTAGTTCAGCCACTGAGTTTTGTTCTTTTGCTTTTTCCAGTGGCTGCTGTTTTGATTTTGTTACATCAGAGAACTAATTTAGGTGGTAGAGGTCGTGTGATCTCAGGTGATTTTGAAATTAGTAGAGTTGGTGCTTTTCAGGGTTTTCTGGGATTGCAGTAAGTACCCTTCCTATCCTTTTCTATTTAGATAGTTTGGGCCCCAGCGTTTGCTCATACTATTTTCTTTCTGTGTCAGTATTTCCTCTTGTCTAACCGCCATTACATGTTTGGGGGCTTTCTATTATCTTTGGGGTTCTGCTCCGGGCCAGATAGCTTTCCTATTTCTATCTTTAGGTGTAGTTAGTTTCTCAGGCTGTGACGAGGCGTCTAGGACCAACGTAGGAACGCTCCACGGCTGCCTCTAGTTGTGGTGGTTAGTCAGGGTACTGCAATCTCATAGATTCCAACTGCTCTGGTGTATTGCCTTTTTTACCTGCACTCCTCAGCTACCGAAACATAACAGTCCGTGGGATCTTTAATTGAGGATACGTCCGGTAAAGATAGGAGAGTTTTGGAGGCCAAGCGAGACACGAGTGGATCCACTGGAGGGGATTCTGCCCATTGTTTACGGAGATCGGATGAAAAAGGGTATCTCGCCTCGAGGCTTCTGACCTGTGAAGTGTTTGGCCGCTCTCTATGCCGCCGCACTATGTCCTCGAACTCGAGGTGATTGGCAAACATCCTATGAGGACGTTTGGTCCTTTTAAAGGACACCGCATGATCCGGGGAGGAGATAGATTCTTCATTAATCTTCAGAGTCTGGTTAACGGCCTCAATGAGACTATCCACTGTCGCCTGATAACCTGGTGAATCCAGGTCGAGAGGCCCATCAGACTCGTATTCATAGTCCTGTTCGCTACCAACCCCTGGTGAGGGGGAGCGAGAAACGGAGCTCGCGGATGCCGAGGCAACAGAGAGCCCGGGAGACGCGATATGGGACCGTTTTCTAGATGCCTGTGTCTGCTTCGACTGAGAACGGCCCCTCCAGGCTGACAGTTCCAGTTCCTGAGATGTAGAGGAACTCTCTAAAACAGGCAGACTGACGTCCCTGCTCCTGGAGGGACTCAATCGCTTTAGCTAGCAACGCCATAGACTGCGACAGTGACGAGACCCACTCAGGTGGAGCAGTTACCCCGGGATCGGTTGTGGCAGGGGGCTCATGAGCATGTTCGGGGGTGCAGGCTTCACATATTGGAGTAATTTGTGCCTACGGCAATGCAGCCGTGGAACACGAGGTGAACAAGACTGTATATGTCTTGTTGACCTTTTGGATGCTTTAGGGAGAAACATGCTGTACCCCAGCCCAATATGGGCCAGAAATTCTAGTCAATGAATACTGCAGGACAAGAGCTAAGTATATAGAAGTGCTGCTGTATAAGGCAGCGCAGCTCTGCAGAGCAAAACGGGCCAGAATGTATGGCAGTGCAGCTCTGCGTAAAAAGGGGAGCCTGAGGGTATGTAGCTGCAGCTCTTATCCCAGGTCCTGTGCCCTGCGAGCGGTCCTCTTGGGGTCGCCCGTTGTCAGCTAGGACATGCGGCCTGTGGTGGTATCCGATGCCGGTGGTTAAGGAGATGTGGCTTGCGGTGCAGGTGTGCCCCCTAAAGCTGGCCGCTTCGCACTAAGCGAGAAGTGCCAAGCAGGTGGGAGGAGCCGCCGGCGTGACTTGCCCTTGGGGGCGGAGCTACTGGTTTCCGGCCTAGAACAGGACGAAGCCAGGAGCTAAATTTCTGGCGCCGCCCGGGGATAAGCTCCGGAGCAGCGATGCGCGCTAGAGGAGCCCTCCCAGCCCCCCATCCGGTTCCTATACTCACCACCGCGGAAGGAAGAGAAAGGCAGTGCTACCGCTTGGTCTGCAGGTCAGGGAGCTGTAGGATGGAGGGTGCAGGCACCCTCAATCCATCCTCACTTTATCAGGGAGGTGGAGAGGGACCACTGTTCTATCAGTGGTGATGCAGTGGGGCCGCGAGGATGCCAGTGGTGCCTCTGTACATCCCAGGGGTTCAATCCCCTATGATAGGACAGGGCTGTTGTCCGGCCGTAGCCTGGCTTCAGAAGGGGGTACATGGAGGCGACACTCCATGTTCCTGTCTGTTGCTGGTGCGGGGAGAACGGCGCCGTAAAGGGACCCGCTGCCCCTGAAATCAAGCTCAGGCATGGCGTCCCACGTCGCATGATGGGGTACTTGGAGGTGACACTCCACGATCCCGCCTGTTGGTTTGGGGAGATCGGACCCTTGAAAGGATCCGTTGCCCCCATCATCCTTGGAAAAAATGTAAAAAATTAGAATAAAAAATAAAATAAAAAATTATGTTCTGAATAGCAGACCCATGTGCCTCCTACGGACACTAAGCATGAACTGGTTTGTGCTGGAGCCAGTGGTAGGTGTATACTGCAGAGGAGGAGCTAACTTTTTTTGTATTCACTTAGTGTCAGCCTCCTAGTGGCAGCAGCATACACCTATGGTCCTGTGTCCCCCAATGAGGCGGAGAAAATTTATTGTCGCACGCAAGCCAAGTATCTGTAAATGCTTAAGGAACATTCACCCCTCCAGGCCGGCGTCACTGATTGGGCACAGTTAGACGGCTTTGTTACTTGGGCGGGGATCTCATCTCAATCCTCGGTCTGGCAGTTTGGTCTCCTAATCAGAGCATGACTGCTGCCTAGAAATACATGCTGTCACACTGCGATCAGGAGAGCCCACGGCCAGTCCGAGGATTTTGAGGGCGTGCACACAGTTGAAAACAGCAGCCCAGAGAACAGGATCGGGGCGCCGTTTCATGGAACCGCCTACTATTTTAACTAGCTGTTCCACCGAACCAAGGAGAACCCCCTGAATCCCACCACTGCTTTAAGGTCCTCAAACTCCTTTCTTCGAAGCAGCGAGCGCAGCATTACCTGCTCTTCCATTATACCGTGGGGAAAATAAGTATGTGACACACTGCTGATTTTGCAAGTTTTCCAACTAAAGAATGGAGAGGTATGTAACTTTTATCGTAGGAACACTTCAACTGTGAGACAGAATGTTAAAAGAAAAATCCATAAAATTACATTGAATGATGTTGACATTTCATGCAAAAAAATTAAAATGAAATTATTTGATACAATAGAAAAACAGAACTTAATATTTGGTACAGAAACCTTTGTTTGCAATTACAGATGTCAGACGTTTCCCGTAGTTCTTGACCAAGTTTGCCCACTCTGCAGCAGGGATTTTGGCCCCACTCCTCCATACAGATCTTTTCCAGATCGTTCAGGTTTCGGGCTGTAGCTGGGTAACATGGGAGTTTCAGCTCCCTCCAAAGATTCTCTATCTGGTTCAGGGATGGAGACTGGCTAGGCCACTCCAGGATCTTGAAATGCTTCTTACAGAGCCATTCCTTAGTTACCCTGTATGTTTCGGGTCATTGACATGCTGGAAGAACCAGCCACAACTCATCTTCAATGCTCTTACTGCGGGAAAAGGTTGTTGGCCAAATCTCGCGATACATGATCCCATCCATCCTCCCTCCAATATGGTGCAGTCGTTCTATCACCTTTGCAGAAATGCACCCTCAAAGTATGTACCCCCTACCATGCTTCATGGTTGGGACGATGTTCTTGAGGTTGTACTTATCTTCTTCCTCCAAACATGCCGATTGGAGTTGATATTAAAAAGCTCTATATTCATTTCCTCTGACCACATGACCTTCTCCCATGCCTCTGTATCATCCAGATGGTCATTGGTGAACTTACAAGGGGTCTGGACATGTGCTGGCATGATCAGGGGGATGTTGCATGCCCTGCAGGACTTTAATCAATGATGGTGCAGTGTGTTACTAATGGTAATGTTTGATATTGTGGTCCCAGCTCTCTTCAGGTCATTGACCAGGTCCTCCTGTGTCGTTCTGGACCGATTCCTGACTTTTCTCAGAATCCTTACTCCACGAGGCAAGACCTTGCATGGAGCCCAAGACCGAGGCATATTGATAGTCATATCCTGTGTTTCTTCCATTTTCTAATAATTGTGCCAACAGTTGTTGCCTTCTCACCAAGCTGCTTGCCTATTGTCCTGTAGATCATCCAAGTCTTGTGCAGTTCTATAATTTTGTCCCTGGTATCCTTAGCCAGCTTTTTGGTCTTGGCTATAGTGGAGAGGTTGGAGTGTGATTGAGTGTGGACAGGTGTCTTTTATACAGATAAGTTTAAAACAGGTGCAATTAATACAGGTAATGAGTGCAGAGTAGGAGGGCTTCTGTGAAAGCCAGAATTCTTTCTGGTTAGTAGGTGATCAAATACTTACTGTATTTCATGCAAAAAAAAAATTAAAAAAATCATACAATGTGATTTTTTTTCCCCAAGGTTTCCTGGTTTGAAGCTACTCCATTAAGATCTTCATGATCCTTTTCTTACAGCACTGCAGAAATTAATTTTATACATCCCTCTCCCTGTTATAGAATGCTGTAGATAAGCCCTGAAGGGCGGTGGCCGCATCTTATAGCGGCCAAAACAGGTGACAGGTTCCCTTTAACCCAGCTTACCAATCAAAGGCAGAGGGCTAGGTTAGCAGGCTGACAAATCCATGAGGTTGGTCCATACCCGCTCAACAGCCCATTTGCTAATTACCAGGGAGAGATATGCACAGTTAGGCCAGGGTCAGATATGCGAGAAACACAGATGAGTCTTGCATATGAATTCCTGGCACTGCCGCCTGCACTCAGGAGCGGAGCGAGCGGCTGCAAAGAAATACATGCAGCCGTACACTCCGCTCCCGAGTGCTGGCGGCAGTGCCGGGAGTTCACATGCAAGACTCGTCTGTGTTTCTCGCATGTGTGATCCCGGCCTTACAATAATTTCTGCAGGGCTTAAAGAGCTGCTTGAGTCCTAATTTAAGAGACACAGAAGGTGGATGATGGGGGCAGCAGCTTGAATCAGATGATCCCATTAATGTTAAGAACTCAGAAGCATTTAAAAAAACAAAAAAAATCTGTATTGTTATCCGTATGACATTGGTTTTGGTCTTGTAAATTTAATTCACTGCTAATGACAGTTTTTATGGGAACGGTGTGTGCACACGACTTTTTTCAGGCAGATTACTCCTGGAATTCATCTGAAAAATGTGCTGCAATAAATTACTATTCACAGCAATGTTAAAAGGACACTGTTGTGCCCATGATCTGTCTTATGTCACTTCTATTAACGATTTCAGGGTTCAGAAATGTTGAAATTGTTAAAAGTAGTAACATGTTCACTCTTGGGCCGGCTTTCTTTATTTTTTTTATATAGCGCTAACATATTCCGCAGCGCTTTACAGTTTGCACACATTATCGTCGCTGTCCCCGATGGGCTCACAATCTAGATTCCCTATCAGTATGTTTTTTGGAGTGTGGGAGGAAACCGGAGTGCCCGAGGAAACCCACGCAAACACGGGGAGAACATACAAACTCCTTGCAGATGTTGCCCTTGGTGGGATTCAAACCCAGGGACTCCAGCGCTGCAAGGCTGCAGTGCTATCCACTGAGCCACCGTGCTGCTTGGTTTTGTTTGCAAGCCGCCTGCTTTTTATTTTATTTTTTTTGAGTACAGGCCAAGATGCCAGGGCCACCACCAAACCGCCAGTAAAGCCTCTTCAGGGAGAAGAAAATTTTTTTTTTTTCCTGAAGCAGCTTCAATTGGCTTCTTATACATCATATGCATATACCCCAATAAATCCTATGCATCCATAAAAATGTTTGTGCACCCACATACTTATGACTAGTGCGTGCTGAAATCCCCCCGCCCCTCCCTCCACCGCACATGGGCATTAGATTCATGTGGAAAAAAACAGTCAAATTAAATAACATTGGTCCTAAGGTTGTCCATGTGAGGTCCGTCTTTCACAGACTGTATTAGGCCTAAGGCCGGGATCACACATGCGACGAAAACGTCCGACGCTCGCATGTGAAATCCCAGCTCTGGCGCCGGCACTCGGGAGTGGAGCGAGCGGCAGCATATAACTACATGCAGCCGCTCGCTCCACTCCCGAGTGCTGGCGCCAGAGCTGGGATTTCACATGCGAGCATCGGATGATTTCCTCGCATGTGTGATCCCGGCCTAAAAGTCGTGTGATCGTAACTTCAGAGTATGTGTCCATGACATCTTTTTAATATGGGCAAACCCACAGAGTTTTCCTACAGGAATTTTTTGTTTGTTTACACAGAAATCAGTTCATTCTTTTGAGGTTTTGGAGTGGACCCATCTGAAAAAGATGTGTATATTCCCCCCTTGAACAGATGTTTGGCTGATTTTGAAAAGGAAACACTCGCAGTCAGTAAGAAAACTGAATACAACCATTTGATTTGATGCTTTTGTGCTTCTATTTGTTCCCATTTACTGCCAATTAACAATACATAAAACCTATAAAATACAGGTATACATGTCAATTTAGAAAAATATGAAAGCTTTACTCCCCTTATAATATAAAGATCCAATACGTGAAACATTGCTTTGGTCATAAAGGCCTAAAATATCCCTGCTCATGAGTTAACGAATAGTAGACAAAAAAAATACATTATAAAAAAATTTTTGAGATCAACCTGCTTTCATCTATTTAGAACACATTGACTTCTTGTCTGGAGGCATGAAGATGAATAAAGTGCATCTACTAAAATTAAAATGGTCTATTTTTTTATTCCTGAATTAGACAAACATGGTGCAGCGTGAGGATCGTGACATAAAATGCTTTAACGTCATGATATAAATTATAGATCACGTCTTGGGGAAATATGACACAAAGATTAAAGGGAATCTGTCACCCCATTTTTGTCCTATAAGCTGCGGCCACCGCCATTAGGGGCTTATCTACAGCATTCTGTAATGCTGTAGATAAGCCCCTGATGTCACCTGAAAGTGAAGAAAAACGAGTTATAAAATACTCACCCAGGGGCGTTCCGCCATCAGGTCCGGTCCAGAGGGAGTCGCGTTCCGGTTCCTCCCATCTTGTAGCGAAGCCGGCCTCTTCTTTCCGTCCCGTCGCGGCTCCTGCGCAGGCGCACTGCTATGCCCTGGTGAGGGCAGAGCAGAGTGCTGCAGTGCGCAGGCGCCGGGAAAGGTCAGAGAGGTCCGGCGCCTGCGCACTGCAGTACTCTGCTCTGCCCTCACCAGGGCAGAGCAGTGCGCCTGCGCAGGAGCCGCGACGGGACGGAAAGAAGAGGCCGGCTTCGCTACAAGATGGGAGGCGACCGAACCGGATCGCGACTCCCTCCGGACCAGACCTGATGTCGGAACGCCCCTGCTGGAGTATTTTATAACTCGTTTTTCTTCACTTTCAGGTGACATCAGGGGCTTATCTACAGCATTACAGAATGCTGTAGATAAGCCCCTAATGGCGGTGGCCGCAGCTTATAGGACAAAAATGGGGTGACAGATTCCCTTTAATGTCCTGTGATAACACAACAGATCCAGCCATGAAACACAGTGTTAACGTCATCACTTGTGTGTAATACTAGGAGCACTTTTCCAAAAAGGATTTACAGCATCTAACACATTGCTGGTAGACGGTCTCAAAATCTTCATCGCTGCCCTGTAAATGGAAAAAGAAAAGTCAGTTATTCATGGAAACCTATTTTCTAGAGATGACCTCTATCGCTCCCGACTTGTACAGAATGCTGTCAACATCAATCGTCTGCATGAAACCGAGCAAAACTCTGTATTGGGGTATGTGCACACGCCGTGTTTTCCAGGCGGGTCCGGCCTGAGAAAGCGCTCAAACGCTGCAAAGAATGACCATGTTCAGCAAGTTTTCACATTGTTCTGCTTATGTTAACTTTTTTTTTTTTCCTACTTCTTGTAAATCACTTCAGATTTTGAAATCGGAAGGTGCTAAAAGTAGTAATCAGACCAGTCTATGGAAGCCGCTCGTTATGTATAGTTTCAATGACCGCCGGCATTTTCCTGAAACGTCTTCACCTTTAAAAACTCAGCGGTGTCTTAAAGACATCATGTGCCCATATCCTAAGGGATTTCCATACTGCGATACGTACTGGTAGGGGATTCACTTTGAAGCAGTTGTTTAGTCATAACCTACACTATGCACAGAAGGATTGGGACAGATCATAATCATGGAATTCAGTGCCATTACCACAGCGGTATAACATCTGACCCATCGCCATGCCGTCTGCCCTGTGTGACAGAATGGCTCACCGATACCAGCACGGTCCAGTAATAGGAGCCACCGATGTAACAAATCAGATTGTGAAATTACTTCTCTCCTAATTATGCCACCATCATCAGGGAGTGGTATTATGGAGAAGTGTGGCCAAGGTGCTCTGGTTCCGAAAAGTTTCCAAAGTGAAGACCAGGTAAAGTTAAAGAGCGGATAACCAGGTGCATAAAAGTCATCATCGCTCTACTGACTCCATAACTGCAGAGTCCAAACATCAGCTGAAAAATTTATCTAGTGGAAGCTTCATGGCATGCCATGCTCAAGCAGCTACTTACAAGCCTTACATCACCAAGCACAATGCCTAGTGTCAGATGGAGTACAGTCACGGACAAAAGTTTTGAGAATGACACAAATATTAATTTTTACAAAGTCTACTGCTTCACTTTTTCTAATGGCAATTTGCATATACTCCAGAATGTTATAAAGAGTGATCAGCTTAACAGCAATTACTTGCAAAGTCAATATTTGGCTAGAAAATGAACTTTATCCCCCAAAACACATTTCAACATCATTGCAGCCCTGCCTTAAAAGGACCAGCTAACCTCTTTTCAGTGATTGCTCCATTAACACAGGTGTGGGTGTTGATGAGGACATGGCTGGAGATCAATCTGTCATGATTAAGTAAGAATGAGACCACTGGACACTTTAAAAGGAGGCTGGTGCTTGGCATCATGTTTTCTCTTCTGTTAACCATGGTTATCTCTAAAGAAACATGTGCAGTCATCATTGCAATGCACAAAAATGGCCTAACAGGGAAGAGTATCGCAGCTAGAAAGATTGCACCTCAGTCAACAATCTATCGCATCATCAAGAACTTCAAGGAGAGAGGTTCCATTGTTGCCAAAAAGGCTCCAAGGCGCCTAAGAAAGACCAGCAAGCGCCAGGACCATCTCTTAAAAGTGTTTCAGCTGCGGAATCGGGCTACCAGCAGTGCAGAGCTTGCTCAGGAATGGCAGCAGGCAGGTGTGAGTGCATCTGCACGCACAGTGTGGCGGAGACTCTTGGAGCAAGGCCTGGTCTCAAGGAGGGCAGCAAAGAAGCCACTTATCTCCAGAAAAAACATCATGGACAGACTGATATTCTGCAAAAGGTACAGGCAGTGGACTGCTAAGGACTGGGTAAAGTTATTTTCTCTGATGAATCCCCTTTTCGATTGTTTGGGACATCAGGAAAACACCTCATTCGGAGAAGACAAGGTGAGCGCTACCACCAGTCTTGTCTCATGCCAACTGTTAAGCATCCTGAAACCATTCATGTGTGGGGTTGCTTCTCAGCCAAGGGAATTGGCTCTCTCACAGTCTTGCCTAAAAACACAGCCATGAATAAAGAATGGTACCAGAATGTCCTCCAAGAGCAACTTCTCCCAACCCTCCAAGAGCAGTTTGGCGATCAACAATGCCTTTTCCAGCATGATGGAGCACCTTGCCATAAAGCAAAGGTGATAACTAAATCTCTCAGGGAACAAAACATAGAGATTTTGGGTCCATGGCCTGGAAACTCCCCAGATCTTAATCCCATTGAGAACTTGTGGTCAATCATCAAGAGAAGGGTGGACAAACAAAAACCTAAAACTTCTGACAAAATGAAAGCATTGATTCTGCAAGAATGGACTGCTATCAGTCAGGATTTGGTCCAGAAGTTGATTGAGAGCATGCCAGGGAAATTGCAGAGGTCCTGAAGAAGAAGGGTCAACACTGCAAATATTGACTTGCTGCATTAACTCATTCTAACTGTCAATATAAGCTTTTGTTACTCATATGTTTGCAATTATATTTCTGTCTGTGATAAAAACATCTGTCAAACACACATAAAAACCAGAGGGCAGCAGATCATGTGAAAATATAATATTTGTGTCATTCTCAAAACTTTTGGCCATGACTGTAGTGTAAAGCAGCCAACACTGGACTCTGGAGCAGTGGAAACATGATCTGTGCAGTGACGAATCACACTTCTATTAGGGTTTGGCAAATGCTGGGAGAATGTTAGCTGCCTGACTGCACTCTGCCAACTGTACAGTTTGGTGGATGACAATTTTATGGAGAGGTTTTTCTGGCATCGGCTTAGGCCTCTTTGTTCTAGTGAAAGGAAATCTTAATGTTTCAGCATATAAGACACTGGAGAATTGTAGTTTTCAACTTAGTGGGAACAGTTTGGGGGAAGACTCTTTCTGTTCCCCATGCACAAACAAGGTACATGAAGGCATGGTTGGGCGAGTTTGGTGTAAAAGAACACGACTGTCAGCAATGAGCCTTGATCTCAACCCTATCGAAAACCAATGACCTTCAAAGTGCTATTCTGAATGAATAGGAAAAAAATCCCACCGACACTGCAGAATCTTGTAGAAAGTCTTCCCGTTACAGTGGAAGCTGCAATGGGGTGGGATTGAGGACCAACTCTATAACAATGCATATTGATTTAGCAAGGCGATGTTATAAGACCTCCAGTAAGTGACATGTGTAGGTGTCCCAGCGCTTTCTATATAGTGCAGGTTCTATGGTCTATGGTAGTTTTTAATCCCTAAAATGGACCCTGAACATGAGTTTAAATGCTAAAATTGGTGAAACGGCCTCATACTTTTGAATATGTGCACAAGGGAGTGTTTTCCCTCAGGCGTCTCTTCTGACGTAATTGGCGGGGAGGAGACACCAGCACTATTATTTCACAAATAACAGTGGTGGCTTCCAAGCGGACCATTGCTCAATGTTAAAAAGAAATTTAGGCGAATCTTACGTAATATGGATCTTCTATAATGAGGCGTTTCTGCGGGTCATAGCTTCCAAGCAGTTCGATTTTAGCTTTGCAGTTTTTCACTTGGTTACATTTACGTTTCAAGTCTCTGCAAAACAAGAGCCACACAGTTAAACATATCAAGTGCGTTAGCTAGTCCCATAGATATCTGAGGAGAGGGGTCCTACATCTGAGAGCACTGATTTGGAGGGATATTTAAAACAAGAAAAACCAAGACAGTTAAACAAATTTTTATATAAATACCGTATATACTCGTGTATAAGCTGAGATTTTCAGCACCTTTTTTTGTGCTGAAAATGCCCCCTCGGCTTATACACGAGTCATAGGGCAGAAATCAGCGGGGGAGGGGATGCGGCGGCAGGAGCCGGTGGCTGGGACATCATACTCACCCTCCCCGTGCCATCGCTGAACGTCCCTGCAATCCTGCGTTCTCCCCGGCTTCCTGCAGCTCTCCAGCGCTGACGTAATACCCGCTCATTAAGGTCATGTAATATGGACGCGACGCCACTCCCATGGGCGTGGCCTCCATATTCATGGCCTTAATGAGTGGTATTACGTCACCGCTCAGCGCTGGAGAGCTGCAGGAAGCCGGGAGAACGCAGGATTGCCGGCCGGGACGTTCAGCGATGGCACGGGAGGGTGAGTATGATGGAGGACAAGGAGCACGGAGCAGGACAGGGGGGGGGGGGAGGACTGAGAGCACGGAGCAGAACAGGGGGAGGACGGAGAGCACGGAGCAGAAGAGACGGGAGGGAGGAGACGGAGAGCACGGAGCAGAACGGGGGAGGACGGAGAGCACGGAGCAGAACGGGGGAGGACGGAGAGCACGGAGCAGGACAGGGGGAGGACGGAGAGCACGGAGCAGAACGGGGGAGGACGGAGAGCACGGAGCAGAACAGGGGGGAGGACGGAGAGCACGGAGCAGAACGGGGGGAGGACGGAGAGCACGGAGCAGAACGGGGGAGGACGGAGAGCACGGAGCAGGACGGGGGTGGGCACAGAGGAGAATGGGGGAGTGCAGAGCTGAATGGGGGAGCACGGAGCAGGACGGGGGAGGATGGAAAGCACGGAGCAGGACAGGATAATGGAGCAGGAGAGCACAGAGGAGAATGGGGGCGCACAGAGCTGGATGGGGGAGCACAGAGTAGGACGGCAACTTATACACCCGGCTTATACGCGAGTCAATAAGTTTTCCAAGTTTTTTGTGGCAAAATTAGGGGGGTCGGCTTATACACGGGTCGGCTTATACATGAGTATATACAGTAGATTAGCATTACTAAATTGTAGGCAGCTTCACAGCTTTTAACCCGAGAAGTTTTAGCCATAAAAAAATACGGATAGAAACATGCCGCGCTGGAATAAAGCGATAGATGAACATGCCATGTGCCACCTTTCCATTTCTTGCCTATAGGACTGCTGGAGATAAGAGCGTTGCACTTGGCATTCACGGCAGTCCCATAGTCAAAGAATAGAATGAGCATTATAGCAGTCCAACTATAGAGTGAAAGTGTCCAAGTGTCTCTGTCCACCCAGTCTAACAGCTGCAGCTTGTACTGAGCAGTGAGAGACCTCAACCAGGACATTTTAGAAATTGAGGTAGATAGCAAGAATGCTACATCTCTACACACTTCAGGACAAACTGGATTTTGATGTTTTGCACCAAGAAATACAGTAAATCCGTCACCTGATGCATGGCCCAAATGGTTTTAGTGGTTTCTACAGAAGTCCCATTTGAGAGTGACTGGTTGCTTACAGAGTTGTAAAGGCTAGAGAACTAGAGTATTTGCGGAAATTAGGTGGTCATTCTGACGGGATAAAGGCTGAACTGGATGGACAAATGTCTTTTTTCGGCCTTGTTATGTTGCTATTAAGACTTTTCTAGCTGGTTTACAGCTATGCAAACAATGGAGATGCTTCACACTTGAGTGAGGTGAGCAGTGACAGTCACATCTACTCAGAAGTGCCTGGAAACCTACACGATAGGCAGGTCTTATTTACGTGTCCCTTACAAGGAGCCAGGTTTGCGATACCTGCTGATCCCTGCCAGGACGTGTGCATAGACACTCTCCTTTGGTGATGGAAGTGAACAGAGCTGGAATAACCCGACCTGCTGTGGCCACTGTATGAAAGAGGATCAAACTGATTTTTTTTTTTTAAATTAAAAATTTATTTTTTATTAAAAATAAATTTTATTCCATGCAAGATTTATTTTCAACAAAATTGTAGCAAGCAATTATAAAGTAAGGTTTACAAATTTAGAAATACGCTAATAGTTCACTAACCTCAGGTTACTTTCATCCATGCATAGAATGTAGTCATAGGAGAGGAAATCATCTTTTGTGATCTAGACATAAAAATAAATACTGGATTAACCAGACATATTGACTCCTTTTTCCCCACAATGGCGAGTCCCATGAGACGAGTGATCCCACTTGACACTCCGAAGAATACTTTACATTTCCACTTATTGATTCTGGCCTCTCGCACTGAACATTTCAAGAGCGACATGAGGCGATGGTGTGTAGGGTTACCCAAATTTTTGAGCAGCCAAGGTCAGGAGAAGACAGCAATTAGTGTTTCAAGATATTAAAAAAACCTACAAGAAGCAAAATAAACAATAACCCTGCTATAACTAAATAAGTAAAAGGCAAAAGTGCATTTAAATAACACAGGGTTTCAAGCTGTAGATGATAACAGCATAGCTTGTTGGCAACTGTGTCTTAAGTCAACAAGTCAGAAGGAGGACCAGAGTGCGGAAGACAAGGTTGGGGATGATGAAGTCACTGACTCAACCTGGGAAGACGCCATGCAGAGCGAGGACAGCAGCGCACGGGGAGGGATTCACAGCACCACAATAGGCAGGAAGAGGCAGGCAACTATTCCTCAGAGCACCCACAGGCAGCAAGATACCAGGCCAATGGTTAGGTGTTCTTTTTTTTTTTTTTACAGAAAGTCCGGAAGATGAGAGAATTGTCATTTGCAACCTGTGCTATACCAAAAATCAGCCGGGCCTGACAACTACCAGCATGCTCAGGCACGTCATCCAAGTATGAGACTATGTGGGCCAAATGCCTAGGTCAACAATCAGTGTCTGCAGATGACACCACTGACTCTCCCCTGTGCTATGTGCATGCCAATCCCCTGTCCAGGATGCAGGCGTGGATGCCTGCATTTCTCCCTCCATCTGTCTTTGGACATTCGAAAACACCATCTACAACCATGTCCACCTACTTGTCCCAGCGGAGTGTTCAGCTGTCCATACCGCAACCCTTAGAACGCAAGTGGAACACAAACTGGCCACATTTCCATACTACTTGCCGTGGAAATGTTGCAGTTTAGGCTTGTGGACACAGGCTTTCTGCAACCTCATGGCGGCAACTGTCCCCAGCAGCCACCATTTCTCCCATTGTGCCGTCCTCGCCATTCACAAGCACATGTTCCATAACATCACCTATTCCTTGACCAACGCAGTTACTAGGAAGGTCCACTTAACAGACACGTGGACAAGCGCTTGCGACATTTCCCTCATGGCACACTGTGTGAACCTTGTGGAGGCCGGGACCAAGTTGGACTCTGGGATGGCACACGTGCTACCGCTGCTCAGAATTGCAGAACCTAGCTCCATAAGAGTTTCCCTCACCTCCTACTCTCCCTCCATCTCGGAACGGTCATCCATATCAGTCACAAACTGGAAGCACTCCCTCAGTGAAGCGGCAACAGGCTGTGCCGAAATGCATTTCCTTAGGTGACAAACCGCACACCGCTGCAGAGTTGTTGAAAGGTCTAAAAAACCAGACAGATCTGTGGATCTCGCCACTGAACCTGCAACCAGGCATGGTCATGTGTGATAATGGCTGTAACCTGGTGGCTGCTCTGAAGCTTGGACACATACAATGCCTGGCCCACACGCTCAACTTAGTGGTTCAGCGCTTTCTGAAAACCTACCCAGAATTGACTGAGCTACTTGTCAAAGTACGTCAAGTCTACGCCCGTTTCCGCAAGTCACCTACAGCTGCCGCTGGTCTGGCAGTGATGCAGCAGAGCTTGCAAGTGCCACCTCACCGACTGGTTTGCAGCGTTACTATGCGCTGGAATGTAACATTACACATGTTGCAAGGATTAGTGAGCAGAGGGTAGTAGTTGAATACCAGCTAAAACATACCCGTTGTTATTCCAGTCAGCTGCCGCAAATAAGAACCGACACGTAGGCATGTATGTCTGACATCTGTGAGGTTCTAAAAAACTTTGAAGTGTCAAAGATGGTGCGCAGTGATGATGACATAATCAGTGTAACCATCCTGCTTTTGTATCTACTTAAAGGCTTGATGCTCATAATTAAAAAAGGCAACTTTGAATGCGGACCAGGTGGAGATGGAGGCAGAAAGTACATAGGGTGATACTGCCCAGCCTCATCTCATCGCGAATTGGGTGATAATGAGGAGGAACAGGTGATGGTTGCCTGTACTACAAGGGGTACTAGCCACACCAGCTTCATCCCATCCGTTCAGTGTTTATGGGTTGAAGATGAGGAGAGTCATCCTCCTGGTGGGGACAGGGTAGTCTTGCCTGTAGGGAGTCTGGCACACATGGCTGACTGTCTTGCTGCCTTTCACTGACCCTTGCGTTGTACGCATTTTGGGAAACAATGATTACTGGTGGTTAACCCTTCTTGACCCATGCTAGAATGAGAACTTTCCATCTCTCCTTCCTGTTGTGAAGAGGGCTAGTTAAATAGTGAAATACCAGACGGACCTTGTTAGTACAAAAATTTCCATCTGACTATGCTGGCGGCAGAGGTAAAGGTTGCTTAGACAACCAAGAAGTAGAAACCAGGGAGACACACACCATGTCCAACAGAGGCATGGGAAGTCTATCAAAGGTCTGGGGCAGTTTACTTAGACCCTCCCAGCGATCCAGGCACTGATGCACGGGGTAATCTGACAAGTGGGGAAAAGTTCTGGAATATGGTGAAGGAGTACCTGAACGACCCTACCAGCATCTTCCAGGATTTCTCTGTGCCGTACAATGATTGGGTATCCAAGCTGGACACCTACAGATAAAGCGCATGCACTAATAATGCAGGAGTCCCACTCCTTAACATGGGGAAAAAAAATGTTTTCTGAGGCCTTCCTATATGTGCCTTCCATGGAGTATTGCAATCCCTCCTAATAATTTTTAGCAGCCCTTGCAGTTAGGGCATAGACTTTATTAGTGTAGGTCTAACTGCTGGAGAAGGGATAGTTTAGCATTAGAGGCATATAAGCAGGTTTACTGCTGATGCAAGCGAAAACCCAAAGTCCTTTTTAGGTTTACAGCTATTCTCTTCTCTATTAATACTGCTGTTACCTGCATTGATTGTAGGGAGAGTTGCTCAAGGAGGGATAGTACAGTATTAGAGGAATATATTGTCAGGGTTTATTGGCTTCCATTCCTTTCATAGGTCTGCTGCAGCAAGCTTAAAACAAAAATCCTTTTCAGGGCTACATATTTTACTCTCCCAAAGAATACCATAACGTTTGCAGGCATTAATTAGCTAACCAATGTAAAATGAACAAGGCGTGCAGTAAGGGAAAGGGAAGTGGACGTCCTGCTTATGGTGGTGCACGCAGAGGCCATGGTACAGGAAAACTCTGCCTGCTGAGGAAGCAGGTCTAGGAGCCCCACTCTTTAAAACGGTCAAAATTTATTCTGAAGCCCTCCCCTATATCTCTTCCAGGGTGTATTGCAGTCTCTTTACTTTTGGCAGACCTTGCAATCAGTGCATAGGCTTTACTAGTGTAGGAGTCCCACTGTTTTTACAATTCTCTCTCTGGACATGAGTCTCTGAGAAACTCCATGGACAGTGACTTTCCACGCATTGCCTGTGAGTCCAAGTCCTCTTCTAGGGCCGAACTGCTGACGCGCTGCCAGTCACTTTCTTCAGATTAACTACTCTGACCCTCTGCTCTTCACTAGTTACAGAGTATGCAGCCTTCTCCATTCCATCGTCATTTTGGGGTGTTTCTTCAATTTTAATACAGTAATGGTGGTAAGACCTTCACTCGGAACGTCAACAGCTTTAGCTTCATTCAAGACAAGTTTTTGCTTTTTCTCAATCTTGTTCTATTTCTCGTTGTCTCACTATCATCTGATGGAAATGAGTGTTCCTTCTGGACTCGTCTCTTCCAAAGTCCACAACATGATAGCTTCTTTCCATGAATTCATTGACAAATTCTGTCTGTGCTGGCGGTTTTAAAAAAAATTGTAAATTTTTTTCGGAGGCCCTCCTCTACGCATCTTCCAGTGTGTATTGCATTCCCTTCTTTAGCGTGGGTTTTGGCAGTGTAGTAGTCCCACTACCTAACAATTTTATCAAAATGTGTATGACATCCTCCTTTATGTCTAATACAGGGTGCACCAGTGTCCATATTCCTTCTAATTTTTGGCAGTTCTTGCATTGTCCGCATAGGCTTTGAGTTGGAGTCCTTCCTTCATAAATTACACAGGATGTGTCTGACCATGTCACACACACAAGCCCAGATAAGGGAGTAAAATGTTAAAATTACATTTACCAGTGACTACTGGTGGGTACAGATTTATTTCTTGCAGCAAGAAAAAAAAAAAAAAAAGTGAAAATCGGCACTCATCGGGTATGCGATTCATAAATCCTTTATTTTCAGTTCATTGGAACAAAGATTGGCAAAGCAGAGGGCAGGGAGGTGCAGGAGAGAAACAAATGACGGCCGTTTCGTGCAGTTGCGCATCAACGTAGCTGTGCAAAACGGGCGTCGTTCTGTTTCTCTCCTGCACACTCCATCTTTGTTCCAATGAACTGGAAATAAAAGGATTTAGGAATCACATACCTGGCGGAGTGCCGCTTTTCGAGTTTTTTTTAGTTGTATGATTTGAAATTCTAATGTGAGCACCACCAATGTGATGCAAGGCATATTGCTCTGCAAGAGAGAGTTTAGAAGACTATTTATACCGCCATATGCTGGGACTGGTGTCTCGTCAGCTTCTCTGGATGTTTCTAGTCATTTTAGTTCTCCTTCCATGTCATCTACTGTAGTCCTAGTTGATGGGGTGATACGGTGAGAGATGGCTCCGTTTTTTAAAGAAGCGGCATGTCAATTCTTTCAGCGTTTTTTGCAGCAAAAAAACACTACATGTAAACAAAGCCTAAGGGGTGGAGGAGGACTTTCTATCTTTTTAATTTGCCTTATATACAAAGTAATTATACAGGAAAGAATGTTCCAGAATTTTTTTTCCTGTACAATCCATTTTATCTTCGGTTTTGCTTGTTGTCAGTCCATAAAAGTGGAGTAATACTCTGACAACACTGTTTCTAGCAGCATATCAAAAAACTGACCGGCACATCCAAACTTAGATTCAGTGTGAACAGGTGCTAAACCTAGAGTCACCAACTCATATACATACAAGAAGAAAAGGTAGCACACTGCAGCGCTATAGCTTGCAAACACGAAACATGAAAAATGAATTACATCATCACCTTAGAAACATGAAAAACCGAGAAGTCTTAGCGCATAAGATGGCCAAATTATGTGAGCCTGATAGCCACGTCAAGGCTCTTCTCGTATATCAGGTCCCCAACCAATGCCTATCCTCGCTTCAGAAAAGTCTGTCTGCATGGGAACCCATGAATCCTCCTTTCAGACTAAAATCTACATCTCTGTGGAGGGTGATGAAGCTGCAGTGTGCTACCTTTTCTTCTTGTATGTTTCTAGCAGCGACCTGGGAGTCAGATGCGTCCATGCATTTCAGCAATTTTCCTGCCCCCCAATCGGCTGACAACAAGTAACGCGATTACATGATACTGCATACTATAATGACTCAATGGTTAAAGAAGAGTTTTAGAAAATAGTAAAGAGACCTTAAAAAAAAAAAAAGGAAGAAACTGAGCTGCTCTTCAGCAAGACACATGGTCCAACAATCTGGAAATTTCAAAAGAGCAAGAGTCCCAGCCAGGGGAATAAGAGCTTGCAGTGCTGTCCAAGTAGAGGAGAATGGTGTTGGAAACTCAGCGGAAGACGGACTGTCCTATACCTGTCGTGCTTTATGCGATGTTTCGGTATCATGGCTTTCAAGGCACTTTACGGCCCTTGAATCGGGGGAGCAACCCACGTTCCAGTGAGAGGTAGCAGCGCTGTCTATGGACCACTGCAATACAAAACATAATGGATAGGATTCAATGACGGAAGGAACGAGGTACATTACCTGCCTGGCAGTGTGATTCATGGAAACGCCGTGCTTCCTCATACAGCTCTGGCCACGATAGTCCGGGGGGTTTCCTATTTCATAAGTAGAGGTGGCCGCACTGTCTATGTTCCACTAGAATAGAAAGACAAACAGTCCAATTCATCGGCACATTTATGTACGCCATTACCAACCCAGCTACCGGTTTTATAATAATGGAGTTCCTAGCAGCTTTTATTCATGTGTGACTATCTGGCTGTTTGTTTTAATGGAAGTGTATGTGTAAAAAAAAAAAAAAAAAAAAAACCTGCGGAACATCTTGGCAGAAGCAGTCAGAACTAGTGATGAGTGACTTTGGAAAACGATCGTCAAACATAAATTTGGCACATGTCCATTCATGATCGGAAACACAAGCAAAATTTTATAAAATCGTTAAATCTGCAGGAAAAAATTTGCATTGCCACAAAAATATTTTCAGCACTTTAGCAACAATAATGGTGGTGTATCATGAGCCTTTGGCACATGTTTGATGAGGGGAGAGGGTTTGCAGAGCCCAGAGGCGCGGCGTTCTTGTAAGCACAGCAGTCACTTTTTTTTTCCCCTAACTTTAGGTGTGCACTTTGCGGCTAGCCAATCAGGGCACAGGAAACACCCACAAAGTCCTGACACAACGGCTTGTGTCATTGGCTGCTGAAATCACATGTCCTTCTCCATATAAATAGCGAACATCTTGTTTTAGCGCCACTTTGATACTAAGGCCGGCGTCAGACACAACTACAAAAAATCGGACCGTTTTAGTCGTCGATTATCGGAACAAAATGAAAACATCACACATCCTTCTGGCATCCGATTTTCCTTCAAAGATGCGATTTATTCGCATGTGTGTGTACCTTGTAACATCCGATTTTCATCCGACTTGCGAGAATTTCTCGCAGGCTTGCAAAACTGACATATAATGGATCCAAAAGAATAGTATTTAAATCACAAAAGAAAGAATAGATATATACACATAGAACACACATACATTATATAATATATATATATATATATATATATATATATATATATATATATATATATATATATATAATGTAAGACAGTGAAGGAATATGTGTTGAATGGGGTGTACATTTCACCTAGGTACTGTGCTGTATGGTATAAGGGAAATGTGTGGCTTTGTAAACCTAGTGGTAGAGAAAGGTCACTACACCTCACATTCAGCACACACTTGCAGCTCAGGCCTGAAACCATTCAGCTGTTAATTAGGAGACCAGAAGTAGGTGTCTGTAAACACAGTCTGGGAGCTGGCTTAAGGTACTGCCACACTAAACGCTCCCGCTAACGATCACAATAACGACGCATACTAATGCGATCGTTTTTGTGATCGTTTTAATGTCGCTAGTAGCTGCCACACTTAGCGATCTCGTTAACGACTCATAAGCGGTTAGCGATCTCATTAACGACTTTAACGGTCATTGCGATGTAAAAAACAGCGCACATCGCTCACAAAAGGTGCCAGACACAGCGATATAGCGTCACCAGCGGGACACCAACGATCTAAATACGGTCCAGAACTCTAGTGAACGATCAGCGAGATCACAGCAGGGCCACGTCGTTGCTACATGCCACACACAATAGCGTCACTAACGAGATCGCTAAATAGTGACGTTTTTTAGCGATCTCGTTAGCAACCTTGTTTAGTGTGGCATACCCTTTAGTCTGGACACAGGAAGGTGTCCCGGCACAAGAAGCAGTCTCCAGATGGAGCTGGCTTAGTCTGGACACAGGAGGTGTCCCGGCACAAGAAGCAGTCTCCAGGAGTGGGAGCATGCTTAGTCTGGACACAGGAAGGTGTCCCGGCACAAGAAGCTGTCTCCAGAGTGTGAGCTATCTCAGTCTGGGTGCTCGATGTACCCCGGACACAGGAGTAGTCTCAGTGAGAATCCGTGTGAATACGGCTGAATAGGAGTGGAGCTCTCTCAAGTCTGGACGCTGAAGATGCCTTCAGACACAAGGAGGAGACTCTGTGAACCTCAATGCTGGTAAATGCTGGTAAACGCTGTAACTACTGAACATATGTGTTGTTTTGGGCACAGACTGGTAGAGTCTGGACCCGGATAGATAGGGAAATCTATCTATGTGTAATTAGTGCTAGACAAGCCCAGGTCTTCTGTTTATGATTTATTTTTATCTGTTTGCTGTGGACTTTAATAAAGCTGGTTGCGGCCAGTTTTCACCAGAACTGCTGTCTGAATGAACTGTTTTCGTGTCACTCTGTCTACCCAGACAGCGATCCTAGAGCTATATCCCCTGGAAATGTTACTATATATATATATATATATATATATATATATATAATATATAATATATATATATATATATATATATATATAATATATATATATATATATATATATATAATATATATATATAGTTCTTACACTTCTACATACTGTAATAGCCGCTAATTCAATTGCCGGCTTTTGTGAAATCACAGAAGCCGACATGAAATGATACATTGTTTAGACACAGTTAACCATGTCATTTCCTGTATTTTGATATATGGTTTGAACTTACAATTACAGAAGTCTATGTGTGCCAAATTTCAGACATGTAGGGGTTAATTAAAGGTGTAAATTCGTTGAAAAAAAATGCGTGGGCTCCGCTGTATTTTCTCCACCAGACAGACAAAGCAAGCGAGTGGGGGCAGATAATAGCCTAGGGAGGGTACATTTTTTTGTGCCCCCCCCTGGCTACTAACATCTGCCCCCAGACACCCCAGAAAGGGCAAATCTATAATTAGATTTGCCCTTTCTGGCACTTTGCCCGTCTATTCCCATTGCCCTGTAGAGGTGGCGAATGGGTTAATAAGGGTTACAGCCACCTTGCAATTGGAAGGTGACTGTGAGCCAGGTTAATAATTGAGAGCTGTCAATTAGACAACTATCAATTATTAATCCTATTGTATGAAAGAAAAATTAAACACACACAGTTTAATAAAAAAGAAGTTTAATGAAATAATCACACAGTTTTTGACCATATTTTATTTTCCTGCTAAAACCATTTCCTGTAATAAAAATAAAATAAAAAAGCAAAATTATTCTTACCAATCCGATGTACAGTCAGGTCCCACGGTGTAATCCATCAGAAAGGGTTAACAGGTTACAGTAAAGGTACTGCCACACTACACGATCCCGCTAACGATCTCGTTAGCGTCGCATACTAATGAGATCGCTAGCGAGATCGTTATAATATTGCTAGTAGCGGCTTTATTTAGCAATGTCGTTAAGGACGCTATCGCGGTTAGCGATCTCCTTAACGACTTTAGCGGTACAAAATACCGCTAAATCGCTAAATAAAAGGTGCCACACTCAGCGATATATACTTACCAGCGGGACGCCGACGATAAAAATAGCGTCCGGAACGATGTCAGCGACGAACGAGATCACAGCAGGATCTCAGCAGGGGCCACGTCGTCGCTAGATGCCGCACAGAACAACGTCACTAACGAGATCGCTAAATAGTGACGTTTTTTTAGTGATCTCGTTAGCGACGCTGTTTAGTGTGGCATACCCTTAAGCAGAGAGCTATAATGCTGTCTCCGAGCTGTAACCTCCTGAATGAATAACTTCCTCTACTAGCGAAAGGAGAGGAAGAGATGAATGAATGGAGCTTAATTGATTTATTGCCACTTTCACTTGAGTGACCTGACCTAAGGTGAAAGTGGGATACAATCAATTAAGCTTCATTCATTAATCACATCCTCTCCTGTCGGCAGGAGATAAGCTCATTCATTCAGGAGCTATCAGCTGAGCATGCAGCATTAGTTGCGCTGATTAGCTGATTGCTAGTTAACCCTTTGTGAAGGATTACAGCGTGGGACGTGACAGATCGCCAGATAGGTAAGAATAATGTTGTTTTATTATTTTATATTTATTTTAGGAGATCAAGGGCCTCGCACGGATTAAGAGTAAAATAAAAGATGGTCTAAAAAAATGTGTTTTTATTTCATTAAAATTATTTATTCTTAAAGTGTGTGTGTTTTTTTATTTACTTCAATAGGATTAATAATTGATAGTTGTCTAATTGACAGCTCTCAATTATTAACCTGGCTCACAGTCACCTTCCAATTGCAAGGTGGCTGTAACCCCTTATTAACCCATTCGCCACCGCTACAGGGCAATGGGAATAGACGGGCAAAGTGCCAGAAAGGGCAAATCTAATTATAGATTTGCCCTTTCTGGGGTGTCTGGGGGCAGATGTTAGTAGCCAGGGGGGGCACAAAAAAAATGTACCCTCCCTAGGCTATTATTATCTGCCCCCACTCGCTTGCTTTGTCTGTCTGGTGGAGAAAATACAGCAGGAGCCCACGCATTTTTTTTCAACGAATTTACACCTTTAATTAACCCCTACATGTCTGAAATTTGGCACACATACACTTCTGTAATTGTAAGTGCCGGGGATGAATTGCCGGCTTTTCTAAAGGACACCGATGCGATTTAATCGCAAGTCACACGTGCGGTCCGTTTGTAATCCGATTTTTCATCGCTCCCATAGACTTGCATTGGCGATAGTCGACCCACAATCGGTGACAATCGCAGCATGCTGCGATTGCACACGGACGTTTAAAACAGACCACAAAAAATCTGATACTGGGAGCTGCTCCATTGATTAACATAGGGCAGACTGCAATACGATATTTCATCGTATTGCAGTCGTCCGATTCTGTTGCCAGTGTGACGCCGACCTAACAGCGCAGAGAGGCTGCTCCTGACGCTGCCACTGTTAACAGCAAGAATGTAACTAGTTAGTTAGGCGGTTGTATATCAGTCAGAAGTGTAGCTAGATAGTGTCAAAGTGTGGCTGTAAAATTTACCTTCTGGAATTTTTTTTTTTTTTTTTTGGGGGGGGGGGGGGAAGCATTACTGAGGTCCACAGACAAAGCCACGTGTCCTACAAGTGTGTTGTGCACTGCTTCTATAGTGCTCCATGCACGAGTATAGCATTCTAAATAATATTTCAGTAGCTAAATGTGAAAAAGCCTGCTGTATCCCACATTGTAGCTAGTTAGATAGGTGGTTGTACATCAGTCAGATACTGTAGGTAGCTAGTGTCCAGTGAGGCTGGTAAATTTACCTTCCAGCACTTTTTTTCCTCTTTTTTGGCCATACTGAGGTGCACAAAAAAATATTAACCCCTCTCTGACATTAGACGTACTATCCCGTCCATGAAACCCGTGCCAATCTGACCATGGACGGGATAGTACGTCATAGGCGATCAGCCGCCGGGTGTCAGCTGATTATCACAGCTGACACCCGTGACTGTGTGTCAGGAGCGGTCACGGACCACTCCCGGCACATTAACCCCTAGCACACCGCGATCAAACATGATCGCGGTGTACTGGGGGCACAGGGGAGCATTGCGTAGGGAGGTGGCTCCCTGCGCGCCCCCCTGAGACCCTCAGACCAGCGCGATATGATCGCGCTGTTCTGAGGGCTTCCTCTCTCCCAGGACCCGGATCCAAGATGGCGCCGGGGTCCTGGAGGGAGGCGGCTTCCTCAGTGCCTGCTGAGAGCAGGCGATGAGGAAGCGTCCTGCACTGCCTGAGAGATCGCTGGGGTGACAGAGTGCTGTGCACACTGTCACACCAGCGATCTGATAAAATACAGTGATGTCCCACCCTGGGACAAAGTAAAAAAGTTAAAAAAATAAACATGTTTTAAAAAAAAAATCCAAAATAAATAAAAATATTCCCCAATAAATTCATTTCTTCCTGTAAATAAAAAAAAACAAAACAATAAAAATACACATATTTGGTATCGCCGCGTCCGTAACGACCCCCCCTATAAAACTGTCCCACTAGTTAACCCCTATAGCGAACCCCTTAAAAAAAAAAAAAAAAAAAAAAAAATCAATGCTTTATCATCATACCGCCGAACAAAAAGTGGAATAACACGCGATCAAAAAGACCGATATAAATAAACATGGTAACGCTGAAAACGTCATCTTGTCCCGCAAAAAACGAGCCGCCATACAGCATCATCAGCAAAAAAATAAAAAAGTTATAGCTCGCAGAATAAAGCGATGCAAAAATAATTATTTTTTATATAAAATTGTTTTTATTCTATAAAAGCGCAAAACCTAAAAAAATGATATAAATGAGGTATCGCCGTAATCATACTAACCCGAAGAATAAAACGGCTTTATCAATTTTACCACACGCGGAACGGTATAAACGCCTCCCCCAAAAGAAAATTCATGAATTGATTTTTGTTCATTCTAATTTCCCAAAAATCAAAATAAAAAGCGATCAAAAAATGTCACGTGCTCAAAAATGGTACCAATAAAAACGTCAACTCGTACCGCAAAAAATAAGACCTCACATGACTCTGGGCCAAAATATGCAAAAATTATAGCTCTCAAAATGTGGCGATGCAAAAAACTATTTTTTGCAATAAAAAGCGTCTTTTAGCGTGACAGCTGCCAATCATAAAAACCCGCTATAAATAGTAAATCAGACCCCCTTTTATCACCCCCTTAGTTAGGGAAAAATAATAAAATAAAAAAAATGAATTTATTTCCATTTTCCCATTAGGGTTAGGGTTGCGGCTAAAGTTAGGGTTAGGGTTGGCGCTAAAGTTAGGATTAGGGCTAGGGTTGGGATTAGGGGTGTGTTAGGATTAGGTTTGTGGTTAGGGTTGGGACTAGGGTTAGGGGTGTGTTGGGGTTAGGGTTGGAGTTAGAATTGGGGGGTTTCCACTGTTTAGGCACATCAGGGGCTCTCCAAATGTGACATGGCGTCTGATCTCAATTCCAGCCAATTCTGCGTTGAAAAAGTCAAACGGTGCTGCTTCACTTCTGAGCTCTGCCATGCGTCCAAACAGTAGTTTATCCCCACATATGGGGTATCAGCGTACTCTGGACCCCAAGAGTTATTGTGCAATTTGTCCCATTTCTTCTGTTACCCTGGGGAAAATAAAAAACTGGGGGCGAAAATATCATTTTTGTAAAAAAAAAAAAAAAAAATATGATTTTTTTTTGTTTTTAACGGCTGTACATTATAAACTTCTGTGAAGCACTTGGGGCTTCATAGCGCTCACCACACATCTAGAGAAGTTCCTTGTGGGGTCTATTTTCCAAAATGGGGTCACTTGTGGGGGGTTTCCACTGTTTAGGCGCATCAGGGGCTCTCCAAATGCGACATGACGCCCCCAGACCATTCCATCAAAGTCTGCAATCCAAAACGTCACTACTTCCCTTCCAAGCCCTGACGTGCGCCCATACAGTAGTTTTCTCCCACATATTGGGTATCAGCGTACTCAGGACAAATTGGACAAACTTTTGGGGTCCAATTTCTCCTGTTACCCTTGTGAAAATAAAATATTGGGGCGAAAAAATCATTTTTGTAAAAAAAAAAAAAAAAAAAAAAAGATTTTTTATTTTACGGCTGTACGTTATAAACTTTAGTGAAACACCTGGGGGTTCAAAGTTCTCACCACACATCTAGATAAGTTCTTTGAGGGGTCTAGTTTCCAAATTGGTGTCATTTATGGGGGTTTCCACTGTATAGGCAGATCAGGAGCTCTCCAAACACGACATGGCATCCAGCCAATTCTGCGTTGAAAAAGTCAGACGGCGCTCCTTCCCTTCCAAACTCTGCCATGCACCCTAACAGTGGTTCACTCCCACATATGGGGTATCAGCGCACTCAGGACAAATTGCACAATAACTTTTGGAGTCTTGTTACCCTTGGAAAAATAAAAATTGGGGTGAAAAGATCATTTTTGTGGAAAAAATATGATTTTTAAATTTTACGGCTCTACGTTATAAACTTGTGTGAAGCACTTGGGGGTTCAAATTGCTCACCAAAGATCTAGATAAGTTCCTTAGGGGTCTAGTTTCCCAAATGGGGTCATTTGTGGGGGGTTTCCACTGTTTAGGCACATCAGGGGCTCTCCAAATGCAACATGGCATCCAATCTCAATTCCAGCCAATTTTGGTTGGAAAAAGTCAAATGGTGCTCCTTCCCTTCCGAGCTCTGCCGTGCGCCCAAACAGTGGTTCCCCCCCCACATATGGGGTATCAGCGTACTCAGGACAAAATGGACAACAACTTATGTGGTCCAATTTCTCCTGTTACCCTTGGGAAAATAAAAAATTAGTGACTAAAAGATAATTTTTGTGGGAAAAAATAGGATTTTTTTATTTTCATGCCCGGGTATTATAAACTTGTGTGAAGCACTTGGGGGTTCAAAGTGCTCACCAAAGATCTAGATAAGTTCCTTAGGGGGTCTAGTTTCCAAAATGGGGGTCACTTGTGGGGGGTTTCCACTGTTTAGGCTCATCTGGGGCACTGCAAACGGAACATGACCCCCATCAACGTCTGCCCTGCCGTGCGCCCAAACAGTTTCCCCCCCCCCCCACATATGGGGTATCAGCGTACTCAGGACAAATTGGACAACAACTTTTGTGGTCCAATATCCTTCGGAAAATTCAAAAATTTGGGACTAAAAAATCATTTTTGTGGAAAATTGTTTTTTTTTTTTTTTTTTTCACACCAGGCATTATAAACTTTTGTGAAACACTTGGGGGTTCAAAGTGCTCACAACAGATCTAGATAAGTACCTTAGGGGGTCTAGTTTCCAAAATGGTGTCACTTGTGGGGGGTTTCCACTGTTTAGGTGCATCAGAGGTTCTCCAAACGCGACATGGCGCCCAATCTCAATTCCAGCCAATTTTAGTTTGAAAAAGTCAAACGGCGCTCCTTCCCTTACGAGCTCTGCCGTGTGCCCAAACAGTGGTTTTCCCCCACATATGGGGTATTGGCGTACTCAGGAGAAATTGCACAACAACCTTATCTGTCCATTTTCTCCTTTTACCCTTGTGAAAATAAAAAAAAAGTTTGTAAAAAATCATTTTTGTGGCTAAAAAGTTAAATATTCATTTTTTCCTTCCAAGCACCTGAAGGGTTAATAAACTTCTTGAATGTGGTTTTGAGTACCTTGAGGGGTGCAGATTTTAGAATGGTGTCACTTTTGGGTATTTTCTGCCATATAGACCCCTCAAAGTGACTTCAAATGTGAGGTGGTCCCTAAAAAAAATGGCTTTGTAAATTTTGTTGTAAAAATGAGAAATCGCTGGTCAACTTTTAACCCTTATAACTTCCTAACAAAAAAAAATTTTGGTTCCAAAATTGTGCTGATGTAAAGTAGACATGTGGAAAATGTTATTTCTTAACTATTTTGTGTGATATATTTCTGTTTTAAGGGAATAAAAATTCAAAGTTTGAAAATTGCAAAATTTTCAAAATTTTCGCCATATTTGCGTTTTTTTCAAAAATAAACGCAAGTTATATGGAAGAAATTTTACCACTAACGTGAAGTACAATATGTCACGAGAAAATCTCAGAATCGCGAAGATCCGTTGAAGCGTTCCAGAGTTATAACCTCATAAAGAGACAGTGGTCAGAATTGTGAAAATTGGCCCGGTCATTAACGTGCAAACCACCCTTGGGGGTGAAGGGGTTAAACAGCCTGCTGTATCCCACCTTGTCGTTTAGTGCTTTGGTGATATACTGTTTGCAGACCTAAGGCACATAAAAAAAAAATTATAATTTTTCAGTTGCAAAAGCGTGAGACAACCCGCTGTATCACACCATCATCTGTTTGGGTTGAAATTAAGCTGTAGAGGCCTGAGCCAGAGGCCACAAAACATTCTTCTGTTATTAACGTTATACAGTAGGGGACCTGACTTTAAAATTGTTTGTAGCTTAACTTTGTCATACAGGCCTCATCCACACTCAAACAACTGTTTTCTGTGATTAGCACGATACATCACGCCATATTTCAACCTGGAATTTACGGTCGCTGAAATTCAGCTGTTTGCAGAGGTGGTGCAGAGTTTACAATCTAATTTTTTGTTGCTAATACTGTGCTCCTACCACACTATCGGAGCAACATCATGACTGGGAAAAAGCGAGGCCATGGTGGAAGGGGAATTAGGCTTGGTGTTCAATGTGTACGTGGGGTAGGTGGTAATGTTTGTGAAAGCACTAGTGAAGCAACATCACGTCCTATGCAAAGACAACTGGCAACTTACTGGAAAGGCTACACCACTACCTTTCTTTGGCAGCCGCACAGCGGTACGCCTTGTCGATGATGCCTAGAAAGAGCATGTACTCGAGTGGATGGCAAGTGCAGCTTCAAGTGGCCTCTCCTCCTCTTCCTCCACCTCATCACACCCAGTACAGTCCACAGATGTGGCACCCAAATTCCACTTGCCTCCCCACCCCCCCGTGTCCCAACACATTCTATGCCTTGTTCATCAGAAGTGTACTCAAAAAGCTTTGCAGAGTCAAGTGGGGAAATCTGTACCCATGTCCAAAATTTTTTTTAGCTTGGATCCGGCGCAGGAAGAGTTACGGTCCGAACAGCATCCTGACCCTTGACATCAGACATTAACTCCTGGGGGGTAAGGTGATTCTGATGAGACTCAGATATATGAGGCTTACGCGGACTGTACTGTGCTGTCAGGGCAAGAAGAGGATGGTGGTAACTCCAATGACGTGATAACACAGAGGATGATGATGCGGTGTTACATCCCAGTTGGCGTGAACATAGAGGTACACAGCTTAGTAGGTCATCTAAGGAGGAAGACGAGCAGGTTAGGTTTCGCCGTCCGTCACAGACATGACGAGCGATGCATCCTCAGCCACAACTGTGCGTGTAACCAGCAGCGTCCGCGGGTCTGCAGCTCGCATCGGTGGAAAGGATTGCCTAGCCTGGGCCCCTTTTTGACACTGCAAAGTATGAGCCAACTCACATAATCTGCCAACTTTGCAAAAAAAAAAAAAAAAACTGATTCGACGTAAAAAGTGCAAAATTTTACTACTACATGTATGAACCTTCACATGCGCAATCAACATGCTTTACTGTGTGAATCCACTGCGCAAAAATGCGGACCTCAACAATCATCAGCTGCCCCATCAATCGCATCTGCTGCTTCTTCCTCCTCCGTTACCATGTCAACTATTGAGACGCAGGTCTTTGACTAGAATCTCTGGCTCTTTACCTGATCGAGTCACACTGACCGAGAGGCCTGATCTCAGAGAACGATCACACCACGAGTTTCTCAATCCACAGTAACAGCTCCGCCTACACCTCTCTCATGGTCCAGCAGTTTGTCCGCTTCACCGTACTCCGCCCTCTCACAGCACTGCAGCCAGCCCACGGTTCCGCAGTTGTGGTCACAGAAAAGATTGTTTCCGCCTACGCATGACAAAGCTAAGAGGTTGACCTCCACCATCTCCAATTTGAGGGCCACGGAAATACTGCCTTTCCTGGTTGACACAGCCGGTTTCCAAAAGCTGATGGCAGTCGCAGTCCCCCAGTACCAATTACTCAGTCACCATTACTTTTCTAACAAAGCTATGCCTGCACTACACCAGGATGTCGCAAACAACATCATCCGTTCCATGACAAAATCTTTGCCAGGGTGCATTTCACCACAGACACTTGGATGAGTAAGCATGGTCAAGGGCGTTACATCTCGCTGAATGGGCACTGCTCCACAAGTCTTGGAATCCCCAAGGCTTGCACGACAAACCTCAACATTTAACACTTCCTCCACTGATTCTGCCTCCTCTAGGGCCTCCACCTGCGCCCTCAATCTCTGCCTTCACGAGACATGTGGTCCAACAGTGCCAAGCAAACCCCCACCACCTCCATACTGTGAAGCCAGGGTTCACCGCAATCAAGCAGTCTTAAAATTGATATGCCTTGGAGATCGCAGTCATACAGCTGAAGCGTTGTGGACAGCTCTCTAGACTGAATTTGATCAATGGCTGTCTCCGCAGAACCTACATCCAGGGAAGGCAGTGTCCGATAAAGGTGCAAACCTGGTGGCAGCCCTACGGTGAGGCAGGCTCACACACGTGCCTTGCATGGTTCACATCCTCAAACTGGTGGTACAGCGTTTTCTCAGCCACTATCCTGGCCAGGGTGAGCGGCTCCAGAAACCACGTAAGCTGTGTGCTCATTTCCGCCATTCGCACCCCTCTACTCATCAACTTGCCGTCCATGCCAGTTAACAGGTTGATATGCGATGTGCCGACACGGTGGAATTCCCCTCTGCAGATGTTACTGCGTCCGGGCTTGTTGCTGCATGTCATGTCGTATAGCCTGGGCCAATGCCATACGGAGGTGGCGCATATCACATTTACAAAGTGGGCACAGATTAAGAACCTCTGCACCCTTCTGCAGTTTCGAAATGGCTACTAAGATGGTTAGTGCTGACAACGTCGTCATAAGCATCACTATTCCGGTCATCTATATTCTAAAGCAGACTTTGAATAGTGATAGATAGTGGTACCAGAAGAAGAGGAAGCAGAGGAGGCTGCAGAAGGGATAACATTGTCTCTAAGTTCAAGACTATCGTCACACAGGGGGGTGCCAAGGGATGGTGTATGACTGTGATCGAGGGGGGCTGGTGATAATAGTCACTTATCAAACGTGCAAAATCCGAGGAACAAATGGAGAAGGAAGAGGTGATGAGAGAGCAAATGTCCGATGAAGAGGATAATCCTCCCCTCTGTTGTTCGTGGTTGGAGGGAGGGGATGGAGGAAACAAGCCTCATTGTTACTCAGCCACCAACATAGCATGGGCTTGGACCTCATGGTAGAGCCTGACATATGAGTGCCTTCTTGCTGAACTATCTGCATCATGATCCCTGTACAGTTATGATTAGGAATAATGCTGACTACTGGGTTGCCACTTTATTAGATCCACGTTATAAAACTAAATTTTGCCAGATGATTCCTGCCTTAGAAAGGGACCCGCGAATGCTGGAGTATAGAAGCACGCTTTTATACAACCTTAAGAGAGCTTTTCCTCAAGACAGCAGTGAAGCACACAGTTCACATCGCAGCTCTAGACTTCTAACCTCCGGCTTGTCAATTCGTCAACGCCAAAACATTAGCAGCAGCGGTGGAAGTGGAAGAAGCAATTTCTGTGAGTCCAACTCGTGCACCAGCACTAACAGAGTCCAAGTCTTACATGTGATGAACGCATGGAGAGGATGGTGCAGGAGTATCTAGAACTAAATATCAATACCATCAAGGAGGGTTTGGACCCGTTCACATTTTGGTCTTCCAAAATGGAGGAGAGGCCTGAGCTCGCCTCGCACGCGTTGGAGGTTTTATCTTGCCAGACAGCCAGCGTTCTCTCAGAACGTGTCTTCAGCGCTGCTGGTGGTGTCCTGAAGGATAAGCGCATCCAGGTGTTCCCTGAAAGTGTAGACCACCTAACTTTCATGAAGATGAACAACTCATGGATCTCCATGGACTTTTGCACCCCAATTGAAGACTAGACAGACTTGGTGATATTGCATTTTTTAGTGTGATGCATTAATGTCATGTAACTGCACTCTGTGATATCTTTAGTGTCGCTTCTGTTGCTAACACAAATTTGTGGAAATGTGAACACGCATGGTTGGTCTACTTCTGTTGGGTTAGCTGTAGTGGAAGACACGTCGGTCTCAATTATACTATTTCTATTCTCGTGACAGTTATTCCACTTCGGTGGTGTCAGGCCCTCATTTTTTAAAATGTGAACATTCCTGGTTGGGTGTCCATATGCTGAATTGGCTGTAGTGGAAAACCTGTCGGTCCCTATTATACTATTTCTACTGTGGTGAAATTGATGCCACTTTGGTGGTGTCTGCAAATAATTTTTGGAAATGTGAACACTCCTGGTTGGCTGTCCTTCATGCGTGTTGCCTGTAGCAGTAGGCCTCCCAGATTGTCAGGCCTCCACTACCCGTGTTACCATCCTTAAGTTTTTCTGACAATGGTAGTCTACAAAACTGATATTTGTGCCACCTGAGTGTGGCTCAGCATGAAAGCAGGTATAGGTGTTGCATGTGGTATCAGTGCTCCCAGCAAAGGGGGCTGTAACGGGGTATGTGACAGAGCAGGAAGAGACACTAGGCCGATAAACAATCTAATGAGATTTATTGGAACAGGGAACTGGTCAGCACAAATGAAGGTAATGCTGCAGCGTCCACAATGAGTCCACACAAAGAGAGCAGATCCGGGGGCGCCACCCGACGCCAGGAAAATAGAAATAGTCCTTAGGTGAATTCAATTGATCCAGCAGACGAGGGACACTACACAGTCTCACGTGGCAGCTTCTAACAATACGCACGGTCACCGGGATCTCGCCTCAGCATAAGATCCCAGTCCTTCGCAAGTCACCACACAATTACAGTCTATAGATTCAGTCCTCAAATCCAGCAGAGTGGCGAGACATCACAATTCCATGTGGCAAATGATCTCCATTCTCCATACATGATACCAGGATCCAGCCACAGCTGCAGATCCTTGTCATTCAAAGCACACAGCGTCAACTAATCCGAAATGTGGCTTATTGTCCTACCACTCTTGGGATCAACCCCTTGTTGGGCAGAGATACTAACACCCACCCCCTTAACCCCTTACTGCCATCGGACGTACTATCCCGTCCATGGTACCTGGGCCCGTATGACCGGGGACGGGATAGTACGTCCAGCCCTTTAATGCGACATTGCGACTTAAGTCGCAATGATCGCATTAAAATTCCGACGCCATCTTACCTCAGGAGAGATGGCGCCGGCATCCCGGGGTCTGTCACCGCCCACCCTCACTCCCGATCACTGTGATTGGCTGTTCAATTCTGAACAGCCAATCGCAGCCTTTCTCACTGTTTCAGCCAATCCGATGGGCTGAAACAGTGAGATCCCAGGCTAGAATCGAGTACCGATGTACTCGATCCTAGGCCTGGGCATAGAAAGGAGCAGACCCCCCCTGGATTGGCGCGATCGCCGATCACATCGATCGCGCCAATCGCAGGGCACAGCCGCGGTGTATCCGCGCTGTGCCCTGCCTGTACCTGCCTGGATCGGTGCAGTAATAGCACCGATCCTAGGCCGGAGCCTAGGACAGGCCCAGTAGGGCCTGCAGCTGCTGATTGGCGCGATCGATGTCATCGACGATCGCGCCAATCACAGGGCACAGCAGCGGTGTGACCGCTCTGTGCCCTGCTTCCTGACCTGCCGGTGACCTGCCTAGGAATCGGAGCAGTGAGCTCCGATTACTAGGCCGGTGCCTAGCAACCGGCAAAACAAGGGTCTCCTCTGATTGGTGGGATCGATGTGATCATCGATCCCACCAATGACAGGTCACAGCAGCGATGTGACCGCTCTGTGACCTGTCTGCAAACTGGATCTGACCTGTCTGACCGCACTGCAGGGGTCCTCACACTTGCTGAGGATTCCTGCAGTGCGGTCACACGCCAGATCTCCTCCTGTGCTGGGCCTTGTGGTGCCACAGTAGCCTGTGACACCACAACTCCTGCTGAAGAAAGAAGAGAGAGAAGAAAGAAGAGAGAAGAAAGAAGAAGAGAAGAAAGAAGAGAAAGAGGAAGGAGAGACTACAAACGTGAGTTTTTGAGTCCCGATCCCTGCCCGATCCACCCCAATCCCCCCATTCCCCCTCCCCCTTCCCTTTCCCCCTCTTTTTACCCCCCTTTGCACACATTTAGCAGCCGCCGAGCGTTGATTGGTGACGCAGTTCACCGATCAACACTCGTGCTCGTTTTTCTTTTGCACCCCCCTCCGTGCGCACTTCCAGCAGCCGCGGAACTTTGATAAGTGACACCAGTCACTTATCAGAGCTCGTTCCTGCAGTTTTTTTTTTTTTTTCACTCCCCTTTCCGCCACTCCTGTGCGCACTTCCAGCAGCCGCGGAACTTTGATAAGTGACACCAGTCACTTATCAGAGCTCGTTCCTGCAGGTTTTTTTTTTTTTTCACCCCACTTTCCGCCACTCCCGTGCGCACATCTAGCAGCCGCGGAACTTTGATAAGTGACACCAGTCACTTATCAGAGCTCGTTCCTGCAGTTTTTTTTTTTTTCACCCCACTTTCCGCCACTCCCGTGCGCACATCTAGCAGCCGCGGAACTTTGATAAGTGACACCGGTCACTTATCAGAGCTCGTTCCTGCCGGGTTTTTTTTTTTTTTTTTCACTCCCCTTTCCGCCACTCCTGTGCGCACATCTAGCAGCCGCGGAACTTTGATAAGTGACACCGGTCACTTATCAGAGCTCGTTCCTGCAGTTTTTTTTTTTTCACCCCACTTTCCGCCACTCCCGTGCGCACATCTAGCAGCCGCGGAACTTTGATAAGTGACACCGGTCACTTATCAGAGCTCGTTCCTGCCGGGTTTTTTTTTTTTTTTTTCACTCCCCTTTCCGCCACTCCTGTGCGCACATCTAGCAGCCGCGGAACTTTGATAAGTGACACCGGTCACTTATCAGAGCTCGCTCCTGCCGTCTTTTTTTTTTTCACTCCCCTTTCCGCCACTCCTGTGCGCACATCCAGCAGCCGCGGAACTTTGATAAGTGACACCAGTCACTTATCAGAGCTCGTTCCTGCATTTTTTTTTTTCACTCCCCTTTCCGCCACTCCTGTGCGCACATCCAGCAGCCGCGGAACTTTGATAAGTGACACCAGTCACTTATCAGAGTTCGTTCCTGCAGTTTTTTTTTTTTCACTCCACTTTCCGCCACTCCCGTGCGCACATCTAGCAGCCGCGGAACTTTGATAAGTGACACCGGTCACTTATCAGAGCTCGTTCCTGCCGTTTTTTTTTTTTTTTCACTTCCCTTTCCGCCACTCCTGTGCGCACATCCGGCAGCCGCGGAACTTTGATAAGTGACACCGGTCACTTATCAGAGCTCGTTCCTGCCGTTTTTTTTTTTTTTTTTCACTTCCCTTTCCGCCACTCCTGTGCGCACATCCGGCAGCCGCGGAACTTTGATAAGTGACACCGGTCACTTATCAGAGCTCGTTCCTGCCGTTTTTTTTTTTTTTTTCACTTCCCTTTCCGCCACTCCTGTGCGCACATCCGGCAGCCGCGGAACTTTGATAAGTGACACCGGTCACTTATCAGAGCTCGTGCCTGCTGGTTTAGACTTTTTTTCACAGGCATTTTTTTCCCTATTCTCTTTCTTTTCTTTTAGCTTTTTCCTTTCAGCATAGTTTGCACCAACCACTATCCCCCCCCCACACACACACAGTTATAAATAAAGTTCACACAAAGCACCACATTCACAAAAAAAATGTCCCGCTCGTCACGTTCTTCCCAACAGCGCTATTCAGTGGAAGAGGCATACGCTTTACTTGCCTCCGACACTGATAGCGAGGGAGAGGATCCCACATTTCTTTACTTTTCAGATTCTTCATCCTCTTCTTCTTCTTCCTCCTCGGGTCCTGCGGAACCGCCACGCAGACGCCCCAGGACAGAAGATGAGGCAGCGCCCACCCCTGAAAATGAACCAGCGCACCCCTCTTCGGACCCCATATGGACCCCGCCCCCCCGAAAATTACGAGCCACTGATTCCTGATTTTGTGGCAGAATCAGGAATCAAGTTTGACACCACGGGCCTCAGAGAAATAGACTTTTTCAAAGTCTTTTTCTCTGAGGATTTTATTAACCTCGTGGTGGAGCAAACTAATTTGTACGCTCGGCAATTTTTGGCGCAAAACCCAGTGTCATCATTTTCCAACTGGTCTCCTGTAGACGCAGGTGAAATGATGCAGTTTTGGGGCCTGGTCCTCCATATGGGGATCCTGAAGAAGCCAGAACTTCGGCAATATTGGAGTGTTGATATTTTATACAACACTCCACTGTTCCGAATGGTCATGGCTCGGACGCGTTTTGAGGCCATCCACAAATTCCTGCATTATAATGATAATGCACAGTGTCCCCCACAAAATGACCCCAACTTTGACCGTCTGTTCAAAGTTCGGCCGGTCATCGAACACTTCAGCAAAAAGTTTGCTGAAGTGTACGTGCCCCAAAGGGACATCTGCGTGGATGAGTCCTTGGTTCATTTTAAGGGACGGCTCAGATTCCGCCAGTACCTGCCCAGCAAGAGGGCAAGGTACGGAATTAAACTCTACAAGAGTACCTCAGGGTACACGCACAGCTTTAGAGTTTACGAAGGAAAGGACACCAGGATTGAACCCCCTGAGTGTCCCCCCGTCCTGGGAGTGAGTGGGAAAATTGTGTGGGATTTGGTGCACCCACTGCTGGATAAAGGTTATCACCTTTACACCGATAACTTTTATTCCAGCGTCCCACTCTACAAATCCCTCTCTGCGCGAGGTACCGCAGCTTGCGGTACCGTCCGCAAAAATCAGAGAGGCCTCCCGAAGACGCTACTTGGGCAGATGCTCAGAAAGGGTGAGAGCAGAGCCCAATGTAGCGACCACCTGTTGGTGGTCAAGTACAAGGACAAGAGGGATGTCCTTCTCTTGACCACCATACATGGTGATGGCAGCGCCCTCAGCACTGTACGGGGTACCTCTACACAGGTCCGCAAACCGGACTGTGTACTGGGGTACAATAAATACATGGGGGGTGTTGATCTCTCTGATCAGGGCCGCCATCAGGGCATGAGAACCCTTACTGCTGTATGGGGCCCGGTCATTAGGGGGGGCCCGCCGCCCGAGCACGCAGGTCCGTGCTCGGGCCCCCCCAACATTTTGAGGCTCCCCCTGCACCTCAAGGGGCCCCCAGCTAGCGGCACATCACGCAGCCGCTATGGGGGCCCCTGTGGGGCAGGGGGGCTGCCTGCCCCCAGCGCCGACTCCCCCCGCCGCTGCATTGAACTATACCGGCGTCAGCAGGCACAGTTCAAAGCGATAATGGAGGAGAGAGCGTCAGCTGACGCTCCCTCTCCCATCATTCCCTGCTCTGCCTCTGACACAGCGCGCTCACTGTGTGCCGGGCAGAGCAGGAGACAGGAGCTGGGAGCAGCGCTGGCACCAGGATGAGGTGAGGAGTGTTTTTTTTTTTTTTTTTATAAATCTGTCCTGCTGTGTGGACATTCCTGGGGGGGGGGAGGAGAGATGAGGGCTGTAAAATGTGGGCCCTGCTGTATACTATGGAGGCCCTGCTATATCCAATGGGGGCCCTGCTGTCTACTATAGGGGCCCTGCAATATACAATGGGGGCCCTGCAATATACAATGGGGGCCTGCTGTCTACTATAGGGGCACTATGGGGGCCCTGCATACTTACCATATGGGGGCCCTGCTGTATACTATGGAGGCCCTGCTATATCCAATGGGGGCCCTGCTGTATACTATGGAGGCCCTGCTATATCCAATGGGGGCCCTGCTGTATACTATGGAGGCCCTGCTTATCCAATGGGGGCCCTGCTGTATACTATGGAGGCCCTGCTATATCCAATGGGGGCCCTGCTGTCTACTATAGGGGCCCTGCAATTACAATGGGGGCCCTGCTGTCTACTATAGGGGCCCTGCAATATACAATGGGGGCCCTGCTGTCTACTATAGGGGCCCTGCAATATACAATGGGGGCCCTGCTGTCTACTATAGGGGCACTGCTATATCCAATGTGGACCCTGCTGTATACTATGGAGGCCCTGCTATATCCAATGGGGGCCCTGCTGTCTACTATAGGGGCCCTGCAATATACAATGGGGACCCTGCTGTCTACTATAGGGGCCCTGCTATATCCAATGTGGGCCCTGCTGTATACTATGGGGGCCCTGCTAATATGCCAATTGGGGCCCTGCTGTCACTATGGGGCCCTGCTTACCTATGTGGGCCCTGCTGTACACTATGTGGGCCCTGCTGTACACTATGTGGGCCCTGCTGTACACTATGTGGGCCCTGCTGTACACTATGTGGGCCCTGCTGTACACTATGTGGGCCCTGCTGTACACTATGTGGGCCTGCTGTACACTATGTGGGCCCTGCTGTACACTATGTGGGCCCTGCTGTACACTATGTGGGCCCTGCTGTACACTATTGGCGTGACCTAGTGGGCCCTGCTGTACACTATGTGGGCCTGCTGTATACTATGTGGGCCCTGCTGTATTACCTATGTGGGCCACGCTGTACACTATGTGGGCTGTGTTATATACTATGGGGGGATATATATTTTATAGGGTGGCTGTGTTATATAATATATGTGGCTGTGTTATATACTTTGTGGCTGTGTTATATACTATGGGGGGCTACGTTATATTCCTTTGGGGAGGCAGGCTGTATGATATTCTATTCGGGGATACATTATATTCTATGGGGGGCTGTATTATATTTATTATATTCTATGAGGGGTGATTGCATCATACTCTATGAGGTGGCTACATTGTATTCTATGAGGGGCTAGATTATATTGTATGGGGGCTTCATTATACTTTATGAGGGGGCTACATTATATTCTATGGGGGCTGCATTATACTATATGAGTAGGGCTACATTGTATTTTATGGAGGGGCTACATTATACTATAAAGGGGGCTCAATTCTATGGGGGTTTAGATTATACTCTGTGGGGTGGTTGCATTATACTCTGTGGAGTGGCTGCATTATGCTCTGTGGGGTGGCTGCATTATGCTCTATAGGGTCACTGCATTATACTATATGTGGGCTGCATTATACTGTATCGAGGACTATGGGGAATACATTATACCATATGAAGAACTATGGGGTGCATTATACTATGGGAAGTGAATTGTACTACATGGATGACTATGGCGGTGCATTATACTATATGGAGCACTATGAGGAGTGTATTATACTATATGGATGACTGAGTGTATTTTAATATATTGAGGGCTATTAGGAGTGTATTATACTATATGGAGGACTATGGATACATTATATTATATGAGGACTATGGGGTGTGCACTTTACAATATGGAGGACTGTGGTGCACATTATAATATATGGAGGACTATGGGGTGTATTATACTAAACAAGCAAAATGGTGCATATTCATCGAGTGATTGGTGTTAGGCGAAGTGCACACGTTCAGGAATGTTTGCAGAATTTTCCTGAGCAAAAACAGACTTTTTCCGCGGTAAACTTTCTAGGTCAATAATATAGCGGGAAAAAGGCTAGAATTCCGCAAAATTAATGAACATGTTGGTTCTTTTTCCGAGATGCGTTTTTTTTCGCGGAAAAAAAACGCACCATGTGCACAAAAATTGCGGACTTCATTCTAAATGATAGGATGCTTAATTCATGCGTTTTTGACACGTTTTTTCCTGCGGAAAAAACGCAAATAATCCTGAACGTGTGCACATAGCCTGAATGTGTCATTGGTGAGGGCATGGTGCAGAAGTGAAGTTTTTCCATGAAAGGGCGGAGGGATTTTGGAAGGTTTGCGTGGTGGAGGAGGAGCTAGGGTGGATGCGGAACTGGGGGGGTGGAGCCTGGGCAGAGTCTCAAGGGGGCCCCATAAATTTTGCCAGTATGGGGCCCCGAAATTCCTAGTGGCAGCCCTGTCTCTGATCAACTCCTCCAACCGTACAGTGCTTTGAGAAAGGCCAAGGTGTGGTACAAGAAGCTGTCCGTGCACATCGTCCAAATGGCAATGCTCAACGCTTTCCTGCTGTCACGATGTGCACGCAACAGCGATACGACGTACCTTCAGTTCCAGGAGGTAGTGGTTAAGGCCCTGATGTTTGGCGCTCAGGAAACAGCGGGCCCCAGTACTTCTGGAACTGAAGGTGCTCGTATCATACCAGGTCAGCATTTCCCGGGGGTGGTCCCGCCAACTGGAAGCAAAGGTAAGCCGCAAAAAAGGTGCTGAGTGTGTTACAAAAGGGGAATACGCAAGGACACCACTTACCAATGCGACACCTGCCCCGAAAAACCTGGCCTGTGTATGAAGGATTGTTTCAAATTGTACCACACCTCAATGCACTACTAATTTACTTTACAGGAAAGATTAGTTCCAGAAGGGGGGCACATTTAGAAAAGTTCCTTGGGAGTCTACTTTCCAAAATTATGTCACTTGTGGTTTTTTTTTTACTGTTTAGGCACATCAGGAGCTCTGCAAACGGAACATGACGCCCGCAGACCATTCCATCAGTCTGCATTCCAAAACGTCACGACTTCCCTTCTGAGCCCCGACTTGTGCCCAAACAGTTTTTTCCCACATATGGGGCACCAGTGTACTCAGGACAAATTGGACAACAATTTTTGGTGTCCAATTTCTCCTCTTACCCTTGGGAAAATAAAAAATTGGGGACTAAAACATCATTTTTGTGAGGATAAATAGATTTTTTTATTTTTATCACCTGGGCATTATAAACTTTAGTGAAACACTTGGGGGTTCAAAATGCTCACCACACACCTAGTAAGTTCCTTAGGGGTCTAGTTTCGAAAATGTGGTCACTTGTGGGGGTTTCCACTGTTTAGGCACATGAGGCGCTCTGCTAACGGAACATGACGCCCGCAGACCATTCCATCAAAGTCTGCATTCCAAAACGTCACTGCTTCCCTTCGCAGCCCTGCCATGCGCCCAAACAGTGTATCCCCCAACATATGGGGTATCAGTGTACTCAGGACAAATTGGACAACAACTTTTGTGGTCCAATTTCTCCTGTTACCCTTGGGAAAATAAAAAGTTGGGGACTAAAACATCATATTTGTGGAAATTATTTTTTATTTTTTTTCACGCCAGGGCATTATAAACTTTAGTGAAACACTTGGGGGTTCAAAATGCTCACCACACACCTAGATAAGTTCATTAGGGGGTCTAGTTTCCAAAATGGGGTCACTGTGGGGGGTTTCCACTGTTTAGGCACATAGGGGCTCTGCAAACGGAACATGACGCCCGCAGACCATTCCATCAAGTCTGCATTCCAAAACGTCACTGCTTCCCTTCTGCAGCCCTGCCATGCGCCCAAACAGTGGTTCCCCCAACATATGGGGTATCAGCGTACTCAGGACAAATTGGACAACAACTTTTGTGGTCCAATTTCTCCTCTTACCCTTGGGAAAATAAAAAATTGGGGACTAAAACATCATATTTGTGGAAATATTTTTTTTTTTTTTTTCACGCAGGCATTATAAACTTTAGTGAAACATTGGGGTTCAAAGTGCTCACCACACACCTAGATAAGTTCCTTAGGGGGTCTAGTTTCCAAAATGGGGTCACATGTGGGGGTTTCCACTGTTTAGGCACATCAGGGCTCTGCTAACGGAACATGACGCCCGCAGACCATTCCATCAAAGTCTGCATTCCAAAACGTCACTGCTTCCCTTCGAGCCCTGCCGTGGCCCAAACAGTGTTCCCCCCAACATATGGGGTATCAGCGTACTCAGGACAAATTGGACAACAACTTTTGGGTCCAATTTCTCCTCTTACCCTTGGGAAAATAAAAAATTGGGGACTAAAACATCATTTTGTGGAAAAAATATATTTTTTTTTTTCACGCCAGGCATTATAAACTTAGTGAAACACTTGGGGTTCAAAGTGCTCACCACACACTAGATAAGTTCCTTAGGGGGTCTAGTTTCCAAAATGGGGTCACTGTGGGGGGTTTCCACTGTTTAGGCACATCAGGGGCCCTCCAAACGCGACATGGCTCCGTTCGCAATTCCAGCCAATTTTGGTTTGGAAAAGTCAAACGGCGCTCCTTCCCTTTCAAGCCCTGCCGTGCGCCCAAACAGTGGTTCCCCCCCACATATGGGGTATCAGCGTACTCAGGACATGTTGGACAACAACTTTTGTGGTCCAATTTCTCCTCTTACCCTTGGGAAAATAAAAAATTGGGGACTAAAACATCATGTTTGTGGAAAAAATATGATTTTTTTTCTTCACGGTCTACATTACAAACTTGCGTGAAGCACTTGAGGGTTCAAAGTGCTCACCACACATCTAGATAAGTTCCTTAGGGGGTCTAGTTTCCAAAATGGGGTCACATGTGGGGGTTTCCACTGTTTAGGCACATCAGGGGCCCTCCAAACGCGACATGGCGTCCGTTCAGCAATTCCAGCCAATTTTGGTTTGGAAAAGTCAAACGGCGCTCCTTCCCTTCAAGCCCTGCCGTGCGCCCAAACAGTGGTTCCCCCCACATATGGGGTATCAGCGTACTCAGGACATGTTGGACAACAACTTTGTGGTCCAATTTCTCCTCTTACCCTTGGGAAAATAAAAATTGGGGACTAAAACATCATGTTGTGGAAAAAAATATTTTTTTTTCTTCACGGCTTACATTACAAACTTGCGTGAAGCACTTGAGGGTTCAAAGTGCTCACCACACATCTAGATAAGTTCCTTAGGGGTCTAGTTTCCAAATGGGGTCACTGTGGGGGGTTTCCACTGTTTAGGCACATCAGGGGCCCTCCAAACGCGACATGGCTCCGTTCGCAATTCCAGCCAATTTTGGTTTGGAAAAGTCAAACGGCGCTCCTTCCCTTTCAGCCCTGCCGTGCGCCCAAACAGTGGTTCCCCCCACATATGGGGTATCAGCGTACTCAGGACATGTTGGACAACAACTTTTGTGGTCCAATTTCTCCTCTTACCCTTGGAAAATAAAAATTTGGGGACTAAAACATCATGTTTGTGGAAAAAAATATGATTTTTTTTTCTTCACGGCTCTACATTACAAACTTGCGTGAAGCACTTGAGGGTTCAAAGTGCTCACCACACATCTAGATAAGTTCCTTAGGGGGTCTAGTTTCCAAAATGGGGTCACATGTGGGGGTTTCCACTGTTTAGGCACATCAGGGGCCCTCCAAACGCGACATGGCGTCCGTTCGCAATTCCAGCCAATTTTGGTTTGGAAAAGTCAAACGGCGCTCCTTCCCTTTCAAGCCCTGCCGTGCGCCCAAACAGTGGTTCCCCCCCACATATGGGGTATCAGCGTACTCAGGACATGTTGGACAACAACTTTTGTGGTCCAATTTCTCCTCTTACCCTTGGGAAAATAAAAATTTGGGGACTAAAACATCATGTTTGTGGAAAAAATATGATTTTTTTTCTTCACGGCTCTACATTACAAACTTGCGTGAAGCACTTGAGGGTTCAAAGTGCTCACCACACATCTAGATAAGTTCCTTAGGGGGTCTAGTTTCCAAAATGGGGTCACATGTGGGGGTTTCCACTGTTTAGGCACATCAGGGGCCCTCCAAACGCGACATGTCGTCCGTTCGCAATTCCAGCCAATTTTGGTTTGGAAAAGTCAAACGGCGCTCCTTCCCTTTCGAGCCCTGCCGTGCGCCCAAACAGTGGTTCCCCCCCACATATGGGGTATCAGCGTACTCAGGAAATGTTGGACAACAACTTTTGTGGTCCAATTTCTCCTCTTACCCTTGGGAAAATAAAAATTTGGGGACTAAAACATCATGTTTGTGGAAAAAATATGATTTTTTTTCTTCACGGCTCTACATTACAAACTTGCGTGAAGCACTTGAGGGTTCAAAGTGCTCACCACACATCTAGATAAGTTCCTTAGGGGGTCTAGTTTCCAAAATGGGGTCACATGTGGGGGTTTCCACTGTTTAGGCACATCAGGGGCCCTCCAAACGCGACATGGCGTCCGTTCACAATTCCAGCCAATTTTGGTTTGGAAAAGTCAAACGGCGCTCCTTCCCTTTCAAGCCCTGCCGTGCGCCCAAACAGTGGTTCCCCCCCACATATGGGGTATCAGCGTACTCAGGATAAGTTGGACAACAACTTTTGTGGTTCAATTTCTCCTCTTACCCTTGGGAAAATAAAAATTTGGGGACTAAAACATCATGCTTGTGGAAAAAAATGATTTTTTTTCTTCACGGCTCTACATTACAAACTTGCGTGAAGCACTTGAGGGTTCAAACTACTCACCACACATCTAGATAAGTTCCTTAGGGGGTCTAGTTTCCAAAATGGGGTCACGTGTGGGGGGTTTCCACTGTTTAGGCACATCGGGGCCTCTCCAAACGCGACATGGCGTCCGTTCTCAATTCCAGCCAATTTTGGTTTGGAAAAGTCAAACTGCGCTCCTTCCATTCCGAGCTCTGCCGTGTGCCCAAACAGTGGTTTTCCCTCACATATGGGGTATCGGCGTACTCAGGAGAAATTGCACAACAACTTTATCAGTCCTTTTTCTCCTTTTTCCCTTGTGAAAATAAAAAAAATGTTTGTAAAAGATCATTTTTGTGACTAAAAAGTAAAATGTTAATTTTTTCCTTCCATGTTGCTTCAGCTCCTGTGAAGCACCTGAAGGGTTAATAAACTTCTTGAATGTGGTTTTGAGTACCTTGAGGGTGTAGTTTTTAGAATGGTGTCACTTTTGGGTATTTTCTGCTATATAGACCCCTCAAAGTGACTTCAAATATGAGGTGGTCCCGAAAAAAAATGGCTTTGTAAATTTTGTTGTAAAAATGAGAAATCGCTGGTCAACTTTTAACCCTTATAATTTCCTAACAAAAAAAAATTTTGTTTCCAAAATTGTGCTGATGTAAAGTAGACATGTGGGAAATGTTATTTCTTAACTATTTTGTGTGACATATTTCTCTGTTTTAAGGGAATAAAAATTCAAAGTTTGAAAATTGCAAAATTTTCAAAATTTTTGCCATATTTGCATTTTTTTCATAAATAAATGCAAGTTATATGGAAGAAATTTTACCACTATCATGAAGTACAATATGTCACGAGAAAACAATCTCAGAATCGCGAAGATCCGTTGAAGCGTTCCAGAGTTATAACCTCATAAAGAGACAGTGGTCAGAATTGTAAAAATTGGCCCGGTCATTAACGTGCAAACCACCCTTGGGGGTGAAGGGGTTAAAGGGAATCTGTCACCCTCCCCAGGGCCTATTAAAGTAAAAGAGACACCTTCAGCTGCACTAAGGCTGCATTCTGTGAAGGTGGCTCTTATGTTTCTTATCACTAGGAACGCTGAAATAATAAGTTTTATAAATTTCCGCCATACCTCTATTGAGTCAGGGAGGTATGGTTTCTCCCCGACTCTACGGCATCACAGCCGTCCATCATCCCCTTCTTGTCTCCGGCCCCCGCCTCCTCTCTTTGTTGTGACGTCACCGGCGCCTGCGCTCTGCAGTCAGTTTCTGGGCATGCGCCATGCGCGCTGCCCGGAAACTTACATCAGGTGATGTAAGGTTATCGCACCTGCGTGTAGCGGAGGCCCCAGATCCCGCCCTGCAGTGTGTTATGATGTATTCACACTGCGGGGCTGGGAATCTAGCGCCTGCGCAGTGAGGATCTCTGCGACTGTCCCCATCTCCCTTCGCCTCTTTTCTCCACCTCTTTCCTCACTGCACAAGTGCCAGATTCCCAGCCCCACAGTGTGAATACATCATAACACATTGCCGGGCAGGATCTGGGGCCTCCGCTACACCTGATGTAAGTTCCTGGGCAGCATGCACGGCGCATGCCCGAGAACTGATTGCACAGCGCCGGTGACTTCACAAGAAAGAGAGGCGGTGGCCGGAGACAAGAGGGGGATGATGGACGGCTGCGAGGCCGTAGAGTGAGGGGGAGAAAACGTACCTCCCTGACTCAATAGAGGTATGGCGGGAAATTTATAAGGCTATGTGCACACGTTGCGGAATTGCCATGGAAATTTCCGCGGCAATTCCGCACCTCCCTGCCGCGGGAAATACGCATATTATAGGTATGCGTATTCCCGCTAAAAACTAGCGTTTTGCAAGCGTAATTAGCTTGCAGAATGCTAGCGTTTTACAAGCTATCTGACAGGTTGGTCACACGAGTCAAACAAGTGTTTGACATGTGTGACCAACTTTTTACTATTGATGCCGCCTATGTCGCATCAATAGTAAAATGATCTAATGTAAAAATTAAAAAAATAATAAATAATGATATTCTCACCTTCCGGCGTCCCCCGCAGCTTTCCCGCCTCTCAGCGACGCTCCCGGCCAATCCCGTTCCCAGGCGTCCTTTGCGGCAATCACCCCGATGACGTAGCATCACGCGAGACCGCTACGTCATCGGGTGATCTCGCAATGCACTCCTGGGAACGGGATGGCGGAGCGTCGCTGAGAGGCGGGAAAGCTGCGTGGGCGCCGGAAGGTGAGAATATCATTATTTTTTATTTTAATTATTGTTTTTACATGGATATGGTACCCAGGGCTTGGAGGAGAGTCTCCCCTCCTCCAGACCCTGGGTACCATCCGCACATGAACCGCTTACTTTCCGCATGGTGGGCACAGTCACATGCGGAAAGTAATCAGTTCAATGCATAACTATGGCGGGGAATCGCCGCGGTTCCGCAAAAAAGAATGAGCATGCTGCGGATTCTCCCGCGATGCGATTCCGCCGCGGAAAAACCCGCAGCATGTGCACAGCATTGCGGAATTCCATAGGCCTTAATGAGTTGTATTGTGTAAGCGGTTTTGCCGCGGTTTCGCCGTGAAAAAACGCGGCAAAACCGCTAGAAATCCGCAACGTGTGCACAGAACCTAAAACTTATTATTTCAGCGATCCTAGTGATAAGAAACATAAGACCCACCTTCACAGAATGAAGTTTTAATGCTGCTGAAAGGGTCTCTTTTACTTTAATAGGCCCTGGAGGGGTGGAGGGGGGGGGGGGGTGACAGGTTCCCTTTCAACATAGCTCCAAGGATTAAGAATGTTCCAGAAACCTGTCTGCAGTCTGTCTACAGGTTTGTGTATTGGAGATGCCCCTGCAGAGGGGAACAAAACAAGAATACCCCCACCAGATACAGGACAAGGAATGTTAATGTAAGCCTAATTACAGTATGGTCCATGTGTACAGGCTGGGGTGACACTCTGTTTACAGGGGCCTACACCGATCCCTCACCCTCGTCTTACTGTGTGTTCAATTGAAAGCTGTAAATGCTGTCCCAGACCCCGACACCTCATGCCTGTATAACTGCTGCAGCTCCATGCTAAAATCTATAGTGTGGGTGACTTGAGGCCACTTTCCTGGTGTCTGCCCCAAATTTGATGTGTTTTGGCAGCATTTGGGGCCGTTATAAGGTGTTGTGCATGCGTTTGTTTTCGCCTCCTATTGAGGTGAACGGCATTTGATGAATTAATCGGCAAATATTGCAAATTTGGCGAACGTAATCCGAACATTTGAATATTCGCTCATCTCTAGTCAGGACACTGCACCAACCTAAAATGTCAGATAACACTTCTCCTATTATTTCATTACACTGGAATCTGTATCAAAGTAAATGCAGATCCTTTTAAGAACAGAAAGATTTTGGAAAACCTCCTTTATATTCACATGTATGGTAGATGCTTAGCGCACAGTGGGTGTACCTGCACAACTCCAGAGCTCCATCCTCCCTACTTTCACCTCCTGCTATACTGATCCATAGCAATTACGGTAGCTAGCCCATGAAACTGAAAGAAAAAGAGTGCTCTGGATCACATAGTCCCACCCACTGTGCTCAGACAACCTCATTTGCAAAGCAACATAAAGAATGCTTTAACTGTTAAGCATAGACTTAAGGTACTGTCACACTAAGCGAGATCGCTAAAGCGTCACCGATTTATGACGCAGTAGCGATCTCGTTAGCGACTTAGCTGTGTGTGACATGTGCGGCGATGTGGCCCCTGCTGAGATGTCGCTGATCGCTTATGAACGTTCTGAGCCGTTTTTTGGTCGTTGGTGTCCCGCTGGTGAGCCTGAATCGCTGAGTGTGACACCCTTTATGAACGACTTTACCAGCGGCGCAGGCAGGACTAGGTTTTCCCAACGACCGCAGTGGTCGTTATACGGATCGCTGATGAGATCTTTGTGTTTGGAAGCTAACTAGCGACCACATAGCGATCGCACCAACGATCTCACCAGGTCGTGTCGTTGTCGTGATCGCTGGTGCAATCGCTAAGTGTGACAGTGCCTTTACACTAAAGGAATGGCATCAGCTTCTGTATAGCCAAGGCTACAGTGACACTGACTGCACCACATCACATCAAACTGTTGGCGGTTGCAGATCAGAGGAGACTACCAAAGACTTTTTTGAAAGTTGCATGAGACCAGTCTGTCCTTTGGTTTTTTTTTTAACGTTGCACAGATTTTTTTTTTTGGTCCTGTGACTACTGTCCTGTCACTAGAATGGTCATGTGGTCCTTGCCTTAGATAGAAGCTATAAGAAAAAAAAAAAAAAAAAAAAAAAATCGAAAGAGAAATGTCTGCACATCGATGTCGTTATATATGTGGCTCAACGTTTCCCCAAACACACACAAGTGTCTGGGAGAAAATATGCAGAGAAAAATCTTGCATTTTCAGGTTCTGAAAGTCAGATTCCCGTGGACAAGAAAGCGAAGGCATAATCTATGGATACACCATTTTTAATGATTAGAAAAGCATGTTATTTCATGAAATGGTATGCTGAACGTTATTTATATCAAGTGTTGGGTACAACATTAATGATGAGAAGCTCGCGGCCACACAGTGCCACTAATAATGGCGTGCATTGTGGCTTGTAGTCAGGCTAAGTTCACACGTTCAGGAATATTTGCGTTTTTTTTCGCGTTTTTTCCACGATTTTCCACGGTAAAAACGCGAAAAAAACGCAAGCATTAAGCATCCTATACATGTTAATGGATTCCGCATGTTTTGGCCACATGTTGCGTTTTTTTCCGCGAAAAAAACGCTTTGTGGAAAAAATAGCAACATGTTCATTAATTTTGCGTAATCTCGGCGGAATCGCCGCCATAGGAATGAATTGAACCGCTTACTTTCCACATGTGGCTATGCGGAATGTAAGCGGTTCATGTGCGATGGTACCCAGGGTCTGGAGGAGAGGAGACTCTCCTCCAGGCCCTGGGTACCATATCCCTGGTAAAACAATAATTAAAATAAAAAATAATGATATTCTCACCTTCCGGCGGCCCCCACGGCCTTCCCGCATCTCAGCGACGCTCCCGTTCCCAGGAGTCCTTTGCGAGAATCACCCAGATGACGTAGCGGTCTCGCATGATGCTACGTCATCTGGGGTCTGTCGCAAAGGACGCCTGGGAACGCGATTGGCCGGGAGCGTCGCTGAGAGGCGGGAAGGCTGCGGGGGCCGCCGGAAGGTGAGAATATCATTATTATTTTTTTTATTATTTTACATTAGATCTTTTCACTATTGATGCGGCATAGGTGGCATCAATAGTAAAAAGTTGGTCACACGTGTCAAACACTATGTTTGACTCGTGTGACCAACCTGTCAATCAGTTTTCCAAGCGATGCTACAGATCGCTAGGAAAACGCTAGCATTCTGCAAGCTAATTACGCTTGCAAAACGCTAGTTTCTGGCAGGAATACGCATACAAAAAAAATGCGAATTTCCCGCGACAGAGAAGTGCGGGATTGCCGCGGAAATTTCCGCGGCAATTCCGCAACGTGTGAACTTAGCCTCAATATGACATTACGGAAGGTTCACTTGAAATGAATCCTCCGCATTGATCCTCTAGAAGCCTCTTCTAACCTCCAGCGGCAGGGAAGGTCTCACTGTGGCTGCTCTGCCCAGTCCATTACCAGGGACAGATCACACAGCAGCAGTCTGCTGACAAGCCAGGAGGACAGCGGACATGTCCTGTGTGGTATTACCCTGCAGCTAAAGGAAGCAACAGCAAGAAGAGCGTTCAATTAGGACAATGCAAATTAGAGGAGCGCTTAACCCCAGGTTCACGCGAATATTACTATTAGAGGTTTGTTAAGAGGCAATTGCTTTGCCTTTTAGAAAAAAAAAAAGTGGAGCCAGGACTGACTGACTGCAGTGCTGATTACAAGATCCTCTCTCAGCTTGGAGACTGCACAGCCCCCGGCCGCAGCACATAGCTGCTGGAGTGTTAGTCACTTGCTGCAGATAGAGCTCCGTGCACCATCTGCTAGGCAGCTGTATCCTGTAAAAACATCCTGTAGCATCGCTTGGAAAACTGATTGACAGGTTGCTCACACGAGTCAAACGACGTGTTTGACAAGTGTGACCAACTTTTTACTATTGATGCCGCCTATCTCGCATCAATAGTAAAAAGATCTAATGTAAAATATGATAAAAAAAAATAATAAGTCGTGCTATTCTCACCTTCCAGCGGCCCCCGCAGGCTTCCTGGACCTAGCTATGATCCCGGTCAATCCCCTTCCCAAGGATGCATGGAGACAATGACCCCAGATGATGTAGCATCACGCGAGACCGCTGCGTCATCTGGGGTGATTCTCGCAATGCATTACTGGGAATTGGATTGGCCGGGAGCGTCGCTGAGAGGTGGGAAGGCTGAGGGGCCCCCGGAAGGTGAGAATATAATTTTTTATTTTCATTATTATTTTACCAGGGATATGGTACCCAGGGCCTGGAGGAGAGTCTCCTCTCCTCCAGACCCTGGGTACCATCCGCACATGAACCTCTTACTTTGTGCATGGTGGGCATAGCCACATGCGGAAAGTAAGCGGTTCAATGCATTCCTATGGCGGCGTAATTGCCGCGATTCCGGAAAAAGAACGAGCATGCTGCTTTTTTTTTCCACAATGCGATTGCACCGCAGAAAAAAAGCGCAGCATGTGCACATCATTGCGGAATCCCATAGGATAATGAGTTGCGCTGGGTAAGCGTTTTTGCGGCAAAAACGCTAAGAATCTTCAATGTGTGCACATAGCCTGAAGGCTCAATTCTTGATTTCCATTCAAACTACGATGGGCAAAACCTATGGCGTGGTTTGATATCAGTATAGATTTAAGCCCCCACATGTGGCTGTTGAGTGAAACCCCTATTAATTTATATTACACAGTAAAGTGCTGCAAAATTGTAGTGTGAAATCCTTCAACCACAAAAGTTCAAAGTTTGAGTATGCGCTTTGCATAAAGTGATGGCTTATCCCTAGGATAGGTCATCACTTTGTGATCTGTTCAGGTATAGTCTCAAACACAATTGATCCAAAAAATAAAGGGACTGTAAAACACACAGCAGAACATCATTTAAATGTACCCTGAATGAATGGCGGCTGGACACTGTACAGAAACACAGAGAGTGATTAGCCATTCATTCATCAGACTGGGAGAGCTCCTAGACATTGGACCACCACTCAAAGTTCTTCCAGCAAAATCTCAAAAAAAACAAAACAAGTGAAATTCCAGGTTGTAAGATAGCAAAACACCAAAAATGCCAAGGGGGTGAACACTTTTGCAAGCCACTGTTGGTCATTAGTTTCAGTGGTAAAACAGTCCAGTACAGGTCGCAGTACTCTGGGCACATTAGTCACCTAGCATTTGTCCAGACCTCCCACGATATTATACATTTTCTGTGATCTAGAAGAGGATAATCATGTAACTTCTTACCTGGTGAGATACACCCTCATCCGAAACCAGCTTCCTAAAAACGGCTTCTGCTATCGGAGATCGACATATGTTACCTGCAAGATATGTATAAAACAATGATCTATGAGCAGTTGTACTGCGTTTGGAAGAAAACATAATTTCTATATTTGTGGGGGACAGAGACCGTGCTATAGACTAGTTGGACGAACAGGCGGTTTCTCAACAACAATTGTACTGGACTAACAGGTCTCTGCCTACATGCACATATAGGCAGGGCCCTGTCAATCCAGGCTAGAGGGTGGGGAAAAGCTGCCGGGGACCTGTCTGTCCAACTAGTTTATAGTGCGGTCTTGGTGCCTCACAACTATTAGAAGTATGCTTTTTCTGTGAAAAACTGCAGAATTTCAGAGTCAAACATACCTGGCTGAGATAATACAGCCTGATACAATACAGTCCACAGATTGGGCAACATGTCTCAGGCTCACATTCAGCCCTTCATGCTCCATGATCTGTCATAGAGCGGGTTGAGGTATGTGGAGCCGACTCAGGAGCTCCGCTCACTCCACAAAGCGCAGGTGGCGGCCGTGTTACACAGCAGACAACAGATTGCTAAGGTTTAACAGCTTACATGTCACTGTGAAATCACTGACAGCAGCATTTAAGCTTTCACATCTTGGTGACATGTTCATGTGGGTCCCTACTGCCTCATTCCCTTATGGCGTGATTGGGGGGTGCAGTGGGCTCACACCACTGTGAGGCTCAGCCGCAGGCCTCACAGGAGAAGGTGACTTGTCCCATATTTCTGCTATACTGAAGCAGAATTAAAGGTTATTTTTCGCTGCTCTTGGATTTCCTCCCATTTTTAGCACATTATATGGTAAGAATTAATGATGTGACGCACAACTTATCCCTTTATGTCAAGGAAAAAATGGGTCAGAAGAAGGAAAATAAACACGTAGAAATAATTGTTTTGCATCCGTCCGAGGGTTGTTCCAAAAAATTACATAAAAAAAATATACAATTGAACTATAAAAGGAAATTTGTTTCTGTCTATTCCCACTGCTTCTACGGCGACATCTGAAGTCTGACTGAACTCAACAGTGACCTATGGAAGCATCAAGAGAAGCCTCCCAGTGTGCAGGAAGCGGTCCCACAGCAGTGTCAGACTCCATATGGCCGCCCTCCCTGTACACACTCACCAAGACACACGAAGAGCACTGACTTGCTCCCAGCCGCCGCCATGTCTTTCTCCGCTGCACACTGGCCGAACTGTCACAGAAGAAGAGGTAGAAGCCTCACATTACCGGAAGTGCGTCACTTTACGGCACTTAGCTTCCAGACAGAACGCGTGACTGGGAGGTGACGTCATTCTGCCGTGTCAGTAATGGCACCACATGACTTGTCTCCTCCAGGTCACAATTCGCGTCATTGTAAATAATGGCCCTGAGTCACGTGATGGTAGGTGGGGCTGTGGGGCAGGTGTGAGCCCCGCCTCTTCAGTACTCACCTGTCGGCAGGAAGAGGTGCAGGACGGGGGAGAAGCGGCGCCGATCTGTGAGCGCAGCCCCCGGAGAGAGAGGAAGAGTGCTGCGCCACGAGTGAGTAGTGCTGCTGGCAGTGATGGGAGCGTCACCTCATCCTCCCAGTTACCGATGTCACATCCCCCGGTGCTGTCACCTCATCCTCCCAGTTATCGATGTCACATCCCCGGTGCTGTCACCTAATCCTCCCGTTACGATGTCACATCCCCCGGTGCTGTCACCTCATCCTCCCAGTTACCGATGTCACATCCCCCGGTGCTGTCACCTCATCCTCCCAGTTATCGATGTCACCTCCCCCGGTGCTGTCACCTCATCCTCCCAGTTACCGATATCACATCCCCCGGTGCTGTCACCTCATCCTCCCAGTTATCGATGTCACATCCCCCGGTGCTGTCACCTCATCCTCCCAGTTACGATGTCACATCCCCCGGTGCTGTCACCTCATCCTCCCAGTTATCGATGTCACATCCCCGGTGCTGTCACCTCATCCTCCCAGTTATCGATGTCACATGCCCCGGTGCTGTCACCTCATCCTCCCAGTTATCGATGTCACATCCCCCGGTGCTGTCACCTAATCCTCCCAGTTATCGATGTCACATCCCCGGTGCTGTCACCTCATCCTCCCAGTTACCGATGTCACATCCCCCGGTGCTGTCACCTCATCCTCCCAGTTATCGATGTCACATCCCCCGGTGCTGTCACCTCATCCTCCCAGTTATCGATGTCACATCCCCCGGTGCTGTCACCTCATCCTCCCAGTTATCGATGTCACATCCCCCGCTGCTGTCACCTCATCCTCCCAGTTATCGATGTCACATCCCCGGTGCTGTCACCTCATCCTCCCAGTTATCGATGTCACATCCCCCGGTGCTGTCACCTAATCCTCCCAGTTATCGATGTCACATCCCCCGGTGCTGTCACCTCATCCTCCCAGTTATCGATGTCACATCCCCGGTGCTGTCACCTCATCCTCCCAGTTACCGATGTCACATCCCCCGGTGCTGTCACCTAATCCTCCCAGTTACCGATGTCACATCCCCCGGTGCTGTCACCTCATCCTCCCAGTTATCGATGTCACATCCCCCGGTGCTGTCACCTCATCCTCCCAGTTATCGATGTCACATCCCCCGGTGCTGTCACCTCATCCTCCCAGTTATCGATGTCACATCCCCCGGTGCTGTCACCTCATCCTCCCAGTTATCGATGTCACATCCCCCGGTGCTGTCACCTAATCCTCCCAGTTACCGATGTCACATCCCCCGGTGCTGTCACCTCATCCTCCCAGTTATCGATGTCACATCCCCCGGTGCTGTCACCTCATCCTCCCAGTTATCGATGTCACATCCCCCGGTGCTGTCACCTCATCCTCCCAGTTATCGATGTCACATCCCCCGGTGCTGTCACCTCATCCTCCCAGTTATCGATGTCACATCCCCCGGTGCTGTCACCTCATCCTCCCAGTTATCGATGTCACATCCCCCGGTGCTGTCACCTCATCCTCCCAGTTATCGATGTCACCTCTTCCGGTGCTGTCACCTCATCCTCCCAGTTATCGATGTCACATCCCCGGTGCTGTCACCTAATCCTCCCAGTTATCGATGTCACATCCCCCGGTGCTGTCACCTCATCCTCCCAGTTATCGATGTCACATCCCCCGGTGCTGTCACCTCATCCTCCCAGTTACCGATGTCACATCCCCCGGTGCTGTCACCTCATCCTCCCAGTTATTGATGTCACATCCCCCGGTGCTGTCACCTCATCCTCCAGTTATCGATGTCACATCCCCCGGTGCTGTCACCTCATCCTCCCAGTTATCGATGTCACATCCCCCGGTGCTGTCACCTCATCCTCCCAGTTATCGATGTCACATCCCCCGGTGCTGTCACCTCATCCTCCCAGTTATACGATGTCACATCCCCCGGTGCTGTCACCTCATCCTCCCAGTTATCGATGTCACATCCCCCGGTGCTGTCACCTCATCCTCCCAGTTATCGATGTCACATCCCCCGGTGCTGTCACCTCATCCTCCCAGTTATCGATGTCACATGCCCCGGTGCTGTCACCTCATCCTCCCAGTTATCGATGTCACATCCCCCGGTGCTGTCACCTAACTCTCCCAGTTATCGATGTCACATCCCCGGTGCTGTCACCTCATCCTCCCAGTTATCGATGTCACATCCCCCGGGTGCTGTCACCTCATCCTCCCTGTTATCGATGTCACATCCCCCGGTGCTGTCACCTCATCCTCCCAGTTATCGATGTCACATCCCCCGGTGCTGTCACCTCATCCTCCCAGTTATCGATGTCACATCCCCCGGGTGCTGTCACCTCATCCTCCCTGTTATCGATGTCACATCCCCCGGTGCTGTCACCTCATCCTCCCAGTTATCGATGTCACATCCCCGGTGCTGTCACCTCATCCTCCCAGTTATCGATGTCACATCCCCCGGTGCTGTCACCTCATCCTCCCAGTTATCGATGTCACATCTCCCGGTGCTGTCACCTAATCCTCCCAGTTATCGATGTCACATCCCCCGGTGCTGTCACCTCATCCTCCCAGTTATCGATGTCACATCCCCCGGTGCTGTCACCTCATCCTCCCAGTTATCGATGTCACATCTCCCGGTGCTGTCACCTCATCCTCCCAGTTATCGATGTCACATGCCACGGTGCTGTCACCTCATCCTCCCAGTTATCGATGTCACATGCCCCGGTGCCAGTGGCGTAGCAACTGTTTGTGGCGCCCGGGGCGGCAAATTTTAGGCCACACCCCTAGCCACACCCATTTCACTGGTCACACCCATATCCACGCCCTGACCACACCCATTTAGCACTGCTGATCACACTGTTTCATAAACAATAATTATAAGCACATACCTCTCAACCGTCCCGGTTTCAGCGGGACAGTCCCGATTTCAGGACCCTGTCCGCTGTCCCGGCCAGGCGATTTACTTTCCGCATTAGAATCGTACATACGGAAACCCCGGGGACCTCCCACACATTCTGGCAGCCACAAGTCACGTTCCATCGCTGACTTCATTTCCCCAGGATGTGAGGATCTCACCAGCTATGAGGCGCTCCATTCAATACCCGGCTCTCACTGAGCGAGACAGGCAGGATCTGGGGATCTCTTCATCTGTTGAACAGATCCCATGTTGAGATCCCCACATCCTGCTTGTCTCGCTCAGGGAGAGTCGGGTATTGTATGCAGCGGTCCGTACAATACCCGGCTCTCACTCCAACAGATCCAGCGGCTCGATGCGTCGCCGTTCTGAAGACTCTCCCGAGAACGAGTTACAGTACCTGCTGCTGTAAGCTGACCGCCGGAAATGAGGTCAGTGGTCATTTCCAGCGTTCAGCTGACTTACAGCACGTCACCTCCGGTGGAACGTGACATGTGGCTGCCAGAACGTGTGGGAGGTCCCCGGGTTTCCGCATGTACGATTCTAATGCGGTAAAGTAAACCTCCCGGCCAGGACAGCGGGACAGGGACCCAGCCCTACACAGATAACAGCATTCGCTCCGTCCGCACGCAGACCCATGCACATAATGGCACCCATACTTCCCCCCTGCAGCCCCCAAGCACACAGATCCCGCAAGTAACAGGACCCTTGTACATGCGCGGCTCCGCTCTTTGTGGCCCTGTACACACACGGCTCCGCTTCACACACCTCACACGCACAAGGCTCCGCTCCGTACACCTCGTACACACACGCTTCGCTCCGTACACCTCGTACACACACGGCTCCGCTCCGTACACCTCGTACACACACGGCTCCGCTCCGTACACCTCGTACACACACGGCTCCGCTCCGTACACCTCGTACACACACGGCTCCGCTCCGTACACCTCATACACACACGGCTCCGCTCCGTACACACGGCTCCGCTCCGTACACCTCGTACACACACGGCTCCGCTCCGTACACCTCGTACACACACGGCTCCGCTCCGTACACCTCGTACACACACGGCTCCGCTCCGTACACCTCGTACACACACGGCTCCGCTCCGTACACCTCGTACACACACGGCTCCGCTCCGTACACCTCGTACACACACGGCTCCGCTCCGTACACCTCGTACACACGGCTCCGCTCCGTACACCTCGTACACACACGGCTCCGCTCCGTACACTTTATACACACGGCTCCGCTCTGTACACCTCGTACACACACGGCTCCGCTCCGTACACCACGTACACACGGCTCCGCTCCGTACACCTTGTACACACGGCTCCGCTCCGTACACCTTATACACACGGCTCCGCTCCGTACACCTCGTACACACACGGCTTCGCACACACACGGCTCCGCTCTGTACACGGCTCCGCACACCTTTACACACACGGCTCTGCTCCGTACACCTCGTACACACACGGCTCCGCTCCGTACACCTCATACACACGGCTCTGCTACATCCACACTGTAAACCCAAGTCCCGACCCCCACACACACACACAAACTTACCCTAATCCAGCACCATGACAACATCACAGCAGAGTCTTGCACACAAGGGGGACACTGATCATCTGACCCCTGACTCCTCCCCTCCTGTGACCTCATCACAGGTCCTGTGGGCACAGAAGACTATAGCAATACACTGAGACACTGATCATCTGCCCCTGACTCCTCCCCTCCTGTGACCTCATCACAGGTCCTGTGCACAGAACTACGCAATAGCACGTTGCTAGCTGCTGTGAGGCTAATGCTGTAGAGACGGAGGCAAGGAAAGGGTGCCGCCCCCACACACACGTGCCGCCTGGGCGGACCGCCCCCCCCGCCCCCCCCACGCTACGCCACTGCCCGGTGCTGTCACCTCATCCTCCCAGTTATCGATGTCACATCCCCCGATGCTGTCACCTCATCCTCCCAGTTACCGATGTCACATCCCCCGGTGCTGTCACCTAGTCCTCCCAGTTATCGATGTCACATCTCCCGGTGCTGTCACCTCATCCTCCCAGTTATCGATGTCACATCCCCGGTGCTGTCACCTCATCCTCCCAGTTACCGATGTCACATCCCCCGGTGCTGTCACCTCATCCTCCCAGTTATCGATGTCACATCCCCCGATGCTGTCACCTCATCCTCCCAGTTATCGATGTCACATCCCCCGGTGCTGTCACCTCATCCTCCCAGTTATCGATGTCACATCCCCCGATGCTGTCACCTCATCCTCCCAGTTATCGATGTCACATCCCCCGGTGCTGTCACCTCATCCTCCCAGTTATCGATGTCACATCCCCCGGTGCTGTCACCTCATCCTCCCAGTTATCGATGTCACATCCCCCGATGCTGTCACCTCATCCTCCCAGTTACCGATGTCACATCCCCGGTGCTGTCACCTCATCCTCCCAGTTATCGATGTCACATGCCACGGTGCTGTCACCTCATCTTCCCAGTTATCGATGTCACATACCCTGGTGCTGTCACCTCATCCTCCCAGTTATCGATGTCACATCCCCCGGTGCTGTCACCTAATCCTCCCAGTTATCGATGTCACATCTCCCGGTGCTGTCACCTAATCCTCCCAGTTATCGATGTCACATGCCCCGGTGCTGTCACCTCATCCTCCCAGTTATCGATGTCACATCCCCCGATGCTGTCACCTCATCCTCCCAGTTACCGATATCACATCCCCCAGTGCTGTCACCTCATCCTCCCAGTTACCGATGTCACATCCCCCGATGCTGTCACCTCATCCTCCCAGTTACCGATGTCACATCCCCCGGTGCTGTCACCTCATCCTCCCAGTTATCGATGTCACATCCCCCGGTGCTGTCACCTAATCCTCCCAGTTATCGATGTCACATCCCCCGGTGCTGTCACCTCATCCTCCCAGTTATCGATGTCACATGCCCCGGTGCTGTCACCTCATCCTCCCAGTTATCGATGTCACATCCCCCGTGCTGTCACCTCATCCTCCCAGTTATCGATGTCACATGCCCCGGTGCTGTCACCTCATCCTCCCAGTTACCGATGTCACATGCCCCGGTGCTGTCACCTCATCCTCCCAGTTACCAATGTCACATGCCCCGGTGCTGTCACCTCATCCTCCCAGTTACCGATGTCACATGCCCCGGTGCTGTCACCTCATCCTCCCAGTTATCGATGTCACATGCCCCTGTGCTGTCACCTCATCCTCCTAGTTATCGATGTCACATCCCCCGGTGCTGTCACCTCATCCTCCCAGTTATCGATGTCACATGCCCCGGTGCTGTCACCTAATCTTCCCAGTTATCGATGTCACATCCCCCGGTGCTGTCACCTAATCTTCCCAGTTATCAATGTCACATCCCCCGGTGCTGTCACCTCATCCTCCCAGTTATCGATGTCACATCCCCCGGTGCTGTCACCTCATCCTCCCAGTTATCGATGTCACATCCCCCGGTGCTGACTGTCAGCCCCGTCCGGGCAGCAGTGGTGGCCACTGGTTGGCTCCCAGTTTCCCCAGTACAGAATGTGATGAGCCCATTTAGGAACTGGAGGAATAAATGACGGCCCCTTTATGTTTGGTGTGCGCCCCTTACTGCGCCCCCGCAGACCACTTCTGGCCACCTGGCCGATCTAGTTGCAAATATTTGTACACCCTGCACAAAATAAATCCCATTGATATGAATGGAAATGTGTGATGAGTGAGGGTCCAGCAGTCCATGGTATGGGGGTCTACAGACACCTCAGCTCCATTCACTTCTATGGGAGTTGCAGCGCCCATATTAAAGAGGTTTCAGCCCACTCTCTTGCACCGCTCCATCCTTATTTTTTACCTCATAATTCCCCCAAGTCTCTAAATCTAGCGTTTTGTTTTCTTTGGTTATTCCTGGAGTATGGCTGTTTCTTCCCTGGTTAGAAGTCTAATCTTGTTTGCTGATTGTCATGACTCAGGTGTCTGATGGCCAGGGCTCCTTCCCTGTCCCTAACGCAAGGGGGCACCCTAGCTCACCCTGTTCGCCAGGATACTTCTGAAGGTGAAGATGCTAGGGCCACGTACCTTGTCTTATCTCCCACCCAGGGAAGGGAGCAACTGTGCACCACAGTACACTAACCCCCAACAAACAAGAAAACATGAACAGGGGAAACAGAAAATACCAGGCATACAAATATTCACTCACATAACAGAGGAATACACCAGGGAGTGGAGGACAGCGGAAAAAAACAAAGTATGAGGAGAAAAGGGAATGATTACACTTACAAACCCACACAACAGTCACAGATAACTCCTCAATAAGCACAAAAACACCTCTCCTCCCAGCCATGCAGCATAAGCTAGCTCTGACAATGGGTGTCAGTCAGGATCCAGATTATATAGGGGATAGGAGTGGCTAACAGAGCTCAGTAGAGGGCCCTAGCTCCCAACATGGCTGATTAATCCCTCTTCTGCCAAAAAAAATTTACACCATTTTAATATGAAGGTGAAGTGCTTCTAATCAGTGCAGGAGTAGGAGAGATCAGAGGCCGCGTTCTTCTGGCTCCTCTGTCACAGTGACCCCGTGACATCAATACTAGATATGGTCACTTCTTTCCTGTATATATCTCGGGATGGCGCAGAAACAGAAGGAAAGCTACGCTGGATTCATGAGAACAGCAACATTTCCATCAGGTGGAAAAAGCTCCCAGTACATGTTTATGGCAAATGCCAAGTCCTCTTTGAGTGAACACTTTAAGTGACTTTTCTGTGATAATTTTCTCAGAACTGCTGTACAGTGGGTACGGAAAGTATTCAGACCCCTTTACATTTTTCACTCTTTGTTTCATTGCAGCCATTTGGTAAATGCAAAAAAGTTCTTTTTTTTCTCATTAATGTACACTCTGCACCCCATCTTGACTGAAAAAAACAGAAATGTAGAAATTTTTGCAGATTTATTAAAAAACAAAAACTGAGATATCACATGGTCATAAGTATTCAGGCCCTTTGCTCAGTATTGAGTATAGAAGCACGCTTTTGAGCTAGTACAGCCATGAGTCTTCTTGGGAATGATACAAGTTTTTCACACCTGGATTTGGGGATCCTCTGCCATTCTTCCTTGCAGATCCTCTCCAGTTCCGTCAGGTTGGATGGTGAATGTTGGTGGACAGCCATTTTCAGGTATCTCCAGAGATGCTCAGTTGGATTTAGGTCAGGGCTCTGGCTGGGCCAGTCAAGAATGGTCACAATAAATGAACTTTTTTTGCATTTACCAAATGGCTGCAATGGAACAAAGAGTGAAAAATTTAAAGGGGTCTGAATACTTTCCGTGCCCACTGTATCCGTTTATATTACTGACCTGTAGTGTTATCAGTCGGTCCGTGCTTTCTTCCCTTCCGTCTGCACGATGGTCTGGACCTAAACATTGAAATTGGCCTCTTCATTGTTCACATCTGTGTCAGAGGCAGATTCAGTCATAAATTAAAAAAGCCCTCCAGCATTTTTTGGTAACATGAAGTCATTAGGGTCCAGCACTGTCTGTAATCTCGTTTTTCTGGTCTTGTCATGGAACTAGAAAAAAACGGGAATGCTGACAATGATGTGTTCCTGCCTAAGAGCCTGTACACATGGCCATATCTGTGGTCTACATGTGATCTGACCAAACATCGGATCACTCTAGGACCACTGTTATTCTTTGGGGCCGTGCACATGTCATCGGTGCTAGAAAAAAATCGCAGCATGCCCGAGTGTGATCTGATATTCCGGGGAGCATTCAGCCATACAAGTCAGTGAGTCGTGGAAACCATCAGACTGCACTCGGATGACATCTGAATGGAGTCCGATTTTTACAGTTTGATAGAATGGAGGAGACTTTTTTTCTCCATCTTTTCCTTATCGAAGAAAATCTGATCAGTGAGATTTGCATAATCGGCCCAATTCGCTCTGATAAGCGGATACATGGCTGTCTGCACCTGCCGTACAGGTGGCTCTGATTCTAGTAAGGAACCTACAGAGTCACTAGACTGAAAATCTGCGGCCCCATATCAGATACTGGTACAAGAACCATTCATGGCCGCCTGACCATGAGATATGATGGCAGCTGCCACAATCTGCTGCCTGGCAGGACTACAGCCCCTGTGCGGAGCAGCAGCTAGTCTGCCGTCTGTCCAGGATGTCTGCCGTCTGTCCAGGATGTCTGCCGTCTGTCCAGGATGTCTGCCGTCGGTCCAGGATGTCTGCCGTCGGTCCAGGATGTCTGCCGTCTGTCCAGGATGTCTGCCGTCGGTCCAGGATGTCTGCCGTCGGTCCAGGATGTCTGCCGTCGGTCCAGGATGTCTGCCGTCGGTCCAGGATGTCTGCCGTCGGTCCAGGATGTCTGCCGTCGGTCCAGGATGTCTGCCGTCGGTCCAGGATGTCTGCCGTCGGTCCAGGATGTCTGCCGTCGGTCCAGGATGTCCGCCGTCGGTCCAGGATGTCCGCCGTCGGTCCAGGATGTCCGCCGTCGGTCCAGGATGTCCGCCGTCGGTCCAGGATGTCCGCCGTCGGTCCAGGATGTCCGCCGTCGGTCCAGGATGTCGCCGTCGGTCCAGGATGTCGGCCGTCGGTCCAGGATGTCTGCCGTCGGTCCAGGATGTCCGCCGTCGGTCCAGGATGTCCGCCGTCGGTCCAGGATGTCCGCCGTCGGTCCAGGATGTCCGCCGTCGGTCCAGGATGTCCGCCGTCGGTCCAGGATGTCCGCCGTCGGTCCAGGATGTCCGCCGTCGGTCCAGGATGTCCGCCGTCGGTCCAGGATGTCCGCCGTCGGTCCAGGATGTCCGCCGTCGGTCCAGGATGTCCGCCGTCGGTCCAGGATGTCCGCCGTCGGTCCAGGATGTCCGCCGTCGGTCCAGGATGTCCGCCGTCGGTCCAGCATGTCTGCCGTCGGTCCAGGATGTCTGCCGTCGGTCCAGGATGTCTGCCGTCGGTCCAGGATGTCTGCCGTCGGTCCAGGATGTCTGCCGTCGGTCCAGGATGTCTGCCGTCGGTCCAGGATGTCTGCCGTCGGTCCAGGATGTCTGCCGTCGGTCCAGGATGTCTGCCGTCGGTCAACGATGTCTGCCGTCGGTCCACGATGTCTGCCGTCGGTCCACGATGTCTGCCGTCGGTCCACGATGTCCGCCGTCGGTCCAGGATGTCCGCCGTCGGTCCAGGATGTCCGCCGTCGGTCCAGGATGTCCGCCGTCGGTCCAGGATGTCCGCCGTCGGTCCAGGATGTCCGCCGTCGGTCCAGGATGTCCGCCGTCGGTCCAGGATGTCCGCCGTCGGTCCAGGATGTCCGCCGTCGGTCCAGGATGTCCGCCGTCGGTCCAGGATGTCCGCCGTCGGTCCAGGATGTCCGCCGTCGGTCCAGGATGTCCGCCGTCGGTCCAGGATGTCCGCCGTCGGTCCAGGATGTCCGCCGTCGGTCCAGGATGTCCGCCGTCGGTCCAGGATGTCCGACGTCGGTCCAGGATGTCTGCCCTCTGTCCAGGATGTCCGCCGTCTGTCCAGGATGTCCGCCGTCTGTCCAGGATGTCTGCCGGGCTGATAGCGTTTCTCTTGTTTTGAAGAAGTAACAATGGTGATTAATCATCACAGGAAGGTTCTGATTGCACGAGTCTTTCTTGTCATGAAGTATTTACCCCATCATTCACTAATGACTGTTTCTGGTATGAAACCTACCTGCCATTCCAGGTGTAAGCGATCCTGTGTGTACACGAGGAATAACTCCATCCCTGGCCGTTACACAACAGTCTTGGCCCAGACTTGACATTTGTGTTTTGTTCACTGGTGGTTGGTTGGGTTTCGGCCTCCTCATCTTGGCCATGTCTCTGAGCGGTGAACACCTTGTACTTCTGGGCCTCGTTCAGCGGTGGTGGGGTTTCAGCCCTCCTTATCCTTACATTTCTGAGGTCACTGAGCACCTTGTACTTCTGGGCCTCGTTCAGCGGTGGTGGGGTTTCAGCCCTCCTTGTCCTCACCTTTCTGAGGTCACTGAGCACCTTGTACTTCTGTGCCTCGTTCAGCGGTGGTGGGGTTTCAGCCCTCCTTATCCTTACATTTCTGAGGTCACTGAGCACCTTGTACTTCTGGGCCTCCAGGGAGGACAACAAGCTGCCTAAGAATCTGCACACCTTGATAAAGGTGTTGTATCCTTGGCCGCACTGTCCTTCATTACACAAATACACATCACATGATCTGTGTCATCCAATAAGCATTCAAGGTTACACAGTGCGGATTGGAAAATCTGCAAAAAATGTCAAAATACTAACTTGTCTAATGATTCTCACACATGGCAGATGCCTCTTTCACAAGTTTTCGCCTCTGCAGGCTCCATCTCCAACATTCAGTTATCCCTGAGCTGATGGGGGACAGACAAATTGCTATAATTTTCTCCTATACACAGCACGTACATATTAGGGATTTCTGTCTCTCTGCCTAAGAATTCTGCACACCTTGATAAAGGGTGTTGTATCCTTGGGCCGCACTGTCCTTCATTACACAAATACACATCACATGATCTGTGTCATCCAATAAGCATTCAAGGTTACACAGTGCGGATTGGAAAATCTGCAAAAAATGTCAAAATACTAACTTGTCTAATGATTCTCACACATGGCAGATGCCTCTTTCACAAGTTTTCGCCTCTGCAGGCTCCATCTCCAACATTCAGTTATCCCTGAGCTGATGGGGGACAGACAAATTGCTATAATTTTCTCCTATACACAGCACGTACATATTAGGGATTTCTGTCTCTCTGTACTACACAGCATGCTGCACAGTACTGAACATTATAACTGTGAATCCAGCTCTAGAGGGAGATAAAAACTTACTAAAAATCCATAAAACGTTCTGCGTGGGCTTCTCACTTTCCCCTCAATCTTCGTAGACTCCTGAAATCTGATTCCAGTGAGCTGGTAGTCTAGTTTTTTTTTTTTTTTTTTTTTTTTTTTAACCCAAGATGACTTTGCTTCTTTTCAGAATGAATGAAGAGTTCTGGAGCAGGAGAAGTGACTACTAAGCAGAGAAATTCCAGCGGGGTTAGCCCTCGTGTTTCTGGGGCTCATGCGAGTTTGTGACGTCACTTAAGCCCTGCGCCAATCGTCGCCGGCGTCCCTGTCCTAACCTTCTGACAGATCGAACATTGTCATGAAGCCAGGGCTGCGGCTGCTCTCTAGCTTCCTTTTTATGTTTGATTTGTCCGCAGGTGTGGATAGTGACGTCAGCGCTGTTTGGGCGCAAGCCGCAGGGTGGATAAAAATCAATGATTTTTTTTTAAAACAAAAAAAAAGGTTTTTTTTTATTTAAATCGGATTTTTTTTATTTAAATCGGATTTTTTTCAATAAACTGCTTTTTGAGGAAAATATTTTACCATCCAAAGGTTCTTCCATCATGAGATAAAGCTGAGTTGTTTAACTCAGTAGAATAAAGGCTGTATATGTGTAACATTCACAATGCCATGCTCTTCCAGAGGTTTCTGTAGGATTAGTGGGCAGTTTCTCTCCTATATTATCACAGACGCTCGCTTTACTTACGCAGTTCTCAAAACTGAATTTGACTCCGCAGAGGTCCCAGCCTCTTCTTCACGGCAAAAATGTTACAACATGAACAGAGTTGAGAAAAAGACCTTAATCCTATTGTTCTACAAACCTATATGAATACAGAATCAACCCCTTCAGTGCCAAGTCCAAGAAGTTAGACAATATGTTTCTGATTGTTTGGAGTGGAATAGATCTGTACAACACAAGAAGAATGTGAATCTAAGTGTGAGGAGGAGGAAGGGCAAGCAGACAAGAAAATGAAAGTGAAACTTTGAGCACAATACTGCAGCATAGCCACAGACAGACAAGTCTGGATCTGTTTGTGTGTACGATCTGAGGTTTATTACATTCTTTCCTTATAATGGCAGCAGGCCGTAAAAGAGACCCAGTTTGGGAATATTTTAATGAAGCTCCTTCGCCTATCGGTAAGGCAGGCATGCATGCAAAATGCAAACGATGCAACAAAGAGATGCAAGGCCTGGTGGCGCGAATGAGGCAACATCATGAGAAGTGCGGTGATGAAGATGACCAAAGAAACACTTCTGAACAGGCAGGATCTTCAGGTTGGTAAACATTTTTATTGAATCCTATTTCTAAAGACTGAACTGTCATGTGTGAGAAAAATTATATTTCTTATTATTACTGCATGTTACTGTCATTTGGTACAGTTATGAAGAAAAACAAATATTCCTTTTGGGGCAGTGCTGTGTTGTGTACAATAAGCAGAAATTGTATAAACAATAAAATAACAGCATTGACTTTTTTTGTTTAGGGGAATTCATGGATTCTGGAAACTATCCACCTCCAAGATCACCATCATCCTGTTCTACAGTTTCAGAGTTATCCATCCAGGATAGTGCTTCATTAGCAGCAGCATCATCATCACACCCACAGCCACATATCACCATCACCCAAAAGGAAGAAAAAAGCTTTACCTCCTGGAACCACCATAGTGTAATGTATGTGATACAGTTCATATAGCGTCTTGTGCTTGGGTGCGATGAAAATACTTGAGACACAGGTTGAAAAAGAAAGTCTTGTATTGCTTCATACAAATTGGCAAAATAAACATACAGGTTGCAAACACAGAAGCAGGAGACACAGCAGGCCAAGGTAATCTAAGTTCATCAATAACTCTCCACAACAGATTCAGATCTTCTTCTATGTTACCGCAAGTCCATGCAACCGTGAGGCTTTCAAGAGCAGAGTTCAGAGTCCACAAGAGCTCCAGAGTTTCTCAGTAGAAATGGCTGGAGTACAAAGTCCAAGGCTTCAGGAGTCAGAACACAGGTTCACTGCAGGCCAGATTCTGAAGCACTGTTTGCTCAGGTGTGGCTGTTTAAGAAGCAAACGGAGAGAATCAGGGCGGGAACATGCAAGCTGGAAAACTCCATTTTAACTGAGGGCAAGATAGCTGCAGCAAACAGAAAGCAAAATGGCCGACGAACAAACTGAGTTTCAGAAACAGATATACAGAACCTTACATTACTCCCCCCTTAGGGGCAACCTCCGGATGACCTCAGACCAGGCTTGTGTGGGTACCTCTGATGAAACTGACGGAGCAAGCGAGGAGCATTAACGTTATTGACTGGCTCCCATGAGTTGTCCTCCACTGGGTAGCCCTGCCATTTGATCAGATATTGTAACTGATTTCTATACAACCTGGAATCTAAAATCCTTTCCACCACAAATTCTTCCTGACCATCGACTAGCACTGGGTCAGGGCAAGGAGAAGAACGTCCAGGAAACGTATTGGGTGTTGCAGCCTTTAGTAGGGATACATGAAAGACAGGGTGGATTCTCATAGTTCTGGGCAATTGAAGACGACAAGCAACGGCACTTATAATCTTACTGATTTTATAGGGTCCAATGTACTTATGTCCCAACTTAGATGATGGAATCCTTAACTTAAGATTTCTGGTTGACAGCCAGACCAGGTCTCCTACCTTAAAAACTGGTGCAGGTTTACGAAATTTATCTGCTGCCTTCTTGTACCTTTCCTGAGCCGATTCCAGATTCTCCTTTAGAAGATCCATATTCTTCTGTAAAGTCGTGACTCTTTCAGCCACTGCTGGCAAAGGCGTCTCTATGGGAAATCGTGGTAGAATATTAGGATGATAACCTAAATTAGAGAAAAAAGGAGACTGTTTAGTGGAGGCACTCTGAGAGTTGTTGTAAGAGAACTCAGCCAATGGAAGTAGATCCACCCAATCATCCTGTAGGTGGCAGATAAAGCAGCGGAGATACTGCTCCAGGGTTTGATTGGTTCGTTCGGTTTGTCCATTAGTCTGGGGATGAAAAGCAGAAGAAAGGTTTACTTTAATGTCCAATGCTGCACAGAAATTTTGCCAAAACCTAGAAGTGAATTGCACCCCTCGATCCGAAATAACCTCATCCGGTACTCCATGTAAGCGAAACACATCTTTAATCATCAAGTCTGATGTCTGTTTTGCAGTGGGTAAGCCGACACAAGGGATAAAATGAGCTGCCTTTGTTAAACGATCAACCACCACTAGAATAGTGTTCTTCCCTTGAGAGGTTGGTAATTCGACAATGAAGTCCATAGAAATGGATCCCCACGGGCGGGACGGGGTGGGAAGAGGCTGTAACAGACCAGTTGGTGAAGAGCGAGGTGTTTTGCATCTTGCACAAACCTCACATGAAGTGACATAATCCAAAACATCCTTCCTACAAGTGGGCCACCAAAAGAAACGAGAAAGAAATTCCTGTGTCTTTAGAATTCCTCTATGCCCGGCTATTTTGGAATCATGAATGAGTTGCAATACTCTCAATCTGACTGTTTCAGGTATATACAGACGTTGTCCCAGAATCCACACACCATTCTTAAAGACAAGACTTACGTCCCTTGGGGGTTGAGCCAAAAAAGAATCCGCATGGTATGCTTCCTTGATGTCTTTAATTAGGTCTTGATGATGAATCACTCCTAGGAATCTAGAATCAGGAAGAATAGTCTTAGGAGGAGTAATTGGACGTGTCTCTGCTGAGTAAATCCTAGAGAGTGCATCAGCCTTTCCATTGCGCGATCCTGGTCTATAAGAAATAATAAAATTAAATTGGTTTAAGAAAAGATTCCAGCGAGCCTGGCGAGGAGTCAGGCACTTAGCCGACCTGATAAACTCAAGATTACGATGATCTGTCAGAACGACTATTTGCTGTGCAGCTCCTTGCAGAAGGTGTCTCCATTCTTTGAAGGCGGCAATAATGGCCAACAACTCTCTATTGCCCACATCGTAGTTCTTCTCAGCCGAAGATAACTGCTGGGAAAAGAAGGCACAGGGATGCAAGACATTCTTCTCACCTGTTCTCTGAGAGAGTATAGCTCCCACGGCACAGTCTGAAGCATCCACCTCTATTATGAAGGCAAGCTCTGGGTTGGGATGTACTAGAATAGGTGCAGTGGTAAATTTATCTTTTAGACGGGAAAATGCTTCCTGGGCTTGGGGAGTCCAGGAGAACTTAGACTCTTTCCGGGTAAGTTGGGTGATAGGTGACACTACCTCAGAGAAATTTCTAATGAAACGTCTATAGAAGTTTGCAAACCCGATGAAGCGCTGTACCTCCTTCACATTTCTAGGACTTGGCCAATCATTGATGGCTTGGGTTTTACTTCCATCCATACTAATTCCTTGTGTAGACAGTACATACCCCAGAAATTGAATTTCGGTCTTATGGAAGTCACACTTTTCAAGCTTGATGTAAAGATGATTTTGTCTTAGACGTTCCAAGACCATTCTCACATGTCCATGATGTTCCTCTGTGGAGTTAGAAAAAATTAAAATATCATCCAAATAAATTACCACGAATGTATCTAAGAGATCCCTGAAGATGTCATTCACCAAGTGTTGGAAAGTGGCTGGGGCGGTACTCAGACCAAAAGGCATAACCAGATATTCAAAGTGTCCATAGCGTGACCTGAATGCAGTCTTCCATTCATCCCCAGGTCTAATACGGACTAAGTTATAGGCCCCACGAAGATCTAGCTTAGAAAAAATTTTGGCATGTCGCACTCTCTCCAATAACTCAGGGATTAAAGGCAATGGATAACGGTTTCTAATAGTAACCTTATTAAGTTCCCTATAGTCTACGCATGGTCTCAGGGATCCATCTTTCTTCTTTACAAAGAATATGGGTGCCCCTGCAGGAGATGAAGAGGGGCGTATGAAGCCCTTGGCTAGATTTTCGTCTATGTACTCTTTTAAAGCCTTCAGCTCGGGCCCCGCCAGGGGGTAGATCTTACCAAAAGGTATCTCTGCTCCAGGCAATAATTCAATTGGACAATCATATGGACGGTGAGGAGGAAGCTGGTCAGCGTTCTTCTTGTCACATAAATCCACATAGTCCTGGTATTCAGCTGGTAATTCAGGGACTGACATGGTTCCTTTAGGAACAGAGCAAGCTGAAATTTTTTGACTCATCTGTTTCTCTGGAAAATGTAATTCCTTGGTCTCCCAGTTAATGGTAGGATTCTGAGCCTGCAGCCATGGTAGCCCTAGAATAATGGGAAAGTGGGGAGAAGAGATAAGCATAAAGGACAGTTTCTCTTGATGATCTTTACCCATAAGAACCTTTAAAGGCTCTGTTTCCTGATCCACTGGTCCAGAGGTCAGCAGGGAGCCATCCACAGTTTCCATCTGTACTGGAGCAGCCTTCTTCACTGAACGTATTCCCTGTTTTAGAGCAAAGGAGACATCCATAAAATTTCCACTTGCACCTGAATCGATCATAGCAGAGCTAGACACCCAGGCTGAGTCAACCCAGAGTTTGATGGAAAGGAAACAGTGAGAATTGTTTTTCTTACAACTCAGCTGGGACACTGCTGAGGAAACTTGAAAGATGGCAGCATTTACACAATCAACGTCCTCAGAGGTAACGGAGTTTAAGTCCGAGAAATCAAGGTCTGTTGCTGCAGCTCTCTCTGGAGCCTGAGGCTCGGACCTGACAGATCCCCTCTCGCAACACTCACAATGAATGAGTGCTGCAGTAGTCTTGCGAGCACGGCTGGGACAGTTAATAATAAAGTGCCCTGACTTACCACAATAAAAACATAGATTCTCCTTAAAACGATGTTCCTTGCGTGCATCACTAACCCGTCGTAGTAAAGAGTCTACTTGCATGGGTTCAGGTTCAGGTTCCCGTGTAATCCTATTCAAAGGTTCCTTAGCTGGAGAGGAAGGTAGGAAAAGGTTAGTACGATTGCTTTCGAACCATCTCTCCTGCCTGCGTTCAGTTAAACGAGTATCAATACGGATGCAGTAGTTAATAAAGTCACCTAACGCAGTGGGAGGGTCGGCACGAGCAAGTTCATCCTTAATCAGTGGGGATAACCCCTTTCGAAAAATAGATTTTTTGGCGGAATTGTCCCAGGTGGTATCAAGGGCCCATTTCCTGAAATCCAAGGCATATTCAGCTACCGAGTGCTTACCTTGGCGCAAAGCTAATATGGCTGCTTCAGCTGTTGCACCTCGATTGGGGTCATCAAACACCTGCCCCATGGCTGAAATAAAATCATCAAGGTGATTCAAACAATCATCCTCAGTCTCAATCAGAGGGTTTGCCCATATCAAAGCCTTGTTGGTAAGCAACATGATTATAGTAAGCACCTTAGATCGTTCAGTAGGAAATTGTGGAGCATGTGCAGAAAAAAAAAGATTACATTGATTAACAAATCCCCTGAATTTTTCACGTTCACCACCAAAACGAAAAGGGGGCAACTTGGGAATCCCAGAACTCGGGGCCACGGCAGGAGCCTGGACTCGCCCCTCCAGAACCTCAATCCTGGCTCGCAAATCCTGAGTAGTCTGTCCAACCACTTGCAAATTGTGATTATTTAGGTCCTGAAGATTTGTAAGACGGGTCTTTATATTCTGCAATTCTGCAAGGATATTATCAGTCACTCCACAAAGTTCTTTTATGCGGGCCTCCATTTTCCAGATCTTTTAAGACAGGATACTGGAAGAAGAGGAGAGAGGAAAAAAAAAAAAAAAACAATAGTGTTCACCTGTGGCAACACTGAAGAAAAAAAAACTTTAAGGGAACTGCTCACCTGGAATGGTTGTGAGAAGTCACAACCACTATCATCACAGAAAGCTTTCAACCAGACATCTGATATCCAGAGTTTCAGCAGACAAAAGAGAAGAAAAAAAAAAACAATAGTGTTTACCTGTGATAACTCTACAGAAAAAAAACTTAAGGGAATTGCTCACCTGGAATGGTTGTGAGAAGTCACAACCACTGTTATCACAGAAAGTACAACCGGACATCCGATATCCACAGTACAGCAGACAAGCCTTTCCAGACCCAGCAGACACTAACGTTTGGCTTCAGAATCTTGTAATGTATGTGATACAGTTCATATAGCGTCTTGTGCTTGGGTGCGATGAAAATACTTGAGACACAGGTTGAAAAAGAAAGTCTTGTATTGCTTCATACAAATTGGCAAAATAAACATACAGGTTGCAAACACAGAAGCAGGAGACACAGCAGGCCAAGGTAATCTAAGTTCATCAATAACTCTCCACAACAGATTCAGATCTTCTTCTATGTTACCGCAAGTCCATGCAACCGTGAGGCTTTCAAGAGCAGAGTTCAGAGTCCACAAGAGCTCCAGAGTTTCTCAGTAGAAATGGCTGGAGTACAAAGTCAAGGCTTCAGGAGTCAGAACACAGGTTCACTGCAGGCCAGATTCTGAAGCACTGTTTGCTCGGTGTGGCTGTTTAAGAAGCAAACGGAGAGAATCAGGGCGGGGGGAACATGCAAGCTGGGAAAACTCCATTTTAACTGAGGGCAGATAGCTGCAGCAAACAGAAAGCAAATGGCCGACGAACAAACTGAGTTTCAGAAACAGATATACAGAACCTTACACATAGATAGGTTTGTGATAAGAACTAGCAGATTAGAAAAAGAGTTGATTGATGAAAAAATTGCCCAGTTTATTTATGCAACGAACTCTTCTTTCCGTCTGACTGAGAACCCACATTTCATTAATATGGTTCAGTCACTGAGACCAGGATACAGTCCACCAGCAGAGCTGATGTTGCAGGGAAACTGTGGATCAAGTGTATGACAGAGAAATGGAGCAATGTGCAACAGCTCTGGAGGGTTAAAATTGTTAACCTAAGTATTGAAGAGTGGAGTAATGTCCACAATGATCCTATTGTATGTGCTTGTATAACAACAGAAGAAGGTTAAAGTCTTCCTTGCACAAACAACTGATACGTCAGGAAAATGCACACACAGCAGAATACTTACAAGAAGTGGCAGTAAAAGCTATAACAACTGTGAACAAAAATTCAAATGTCTAGTACGCAGTTTGGTCACTGACATGCTGCAAACGTATCCAGATGAGAAGAAATTTAGAAGAGCAGGGAGGGAATACAAGCTAATAACATATGGTTGCAGTGTCATTTGCTGCACCTCTTAGCCAAAGATTTAAGTGAAAGTGTTCCAGAAATAAAGTCTAATGTTGTTGAAATTGCTAAATACTTCCGAAATAATCATTTTGCTGCAGCAGCTCTGAAAAGTATGGGTGGAACCAGCTAACGCTCCCACAAGATGTTAGATGGAACTCTGTGGTGGACTGTTTTTGAGCAGTATATCAAAAACTGGCCTATTCTGATGACACTTTGTGAGAAAATCGAGATAAAATAGATGGCACTGTCACGGCCAAAATCCTCAACATTGGGCTTAAGAGAAATGTTGAACATATGCTGAGCTTCCTGAAACCCATCTCTCAAGCTTTAAACAAAATACAGAAAAATAGCTGTTTTTATTGCGGATGCTTTTGAAATTTGGAAGGAATGAGTGAATACTTAAAAACAGAACTACACATGGACAGAATTAAATTACAAGCAGTAAACAAACGAATGGGACAAGCACTGACTCCAGCTCATTTTTTTGGCAAATATTGTCAATATCCAATATCAGGGTCAAAACCTAAGTGCTGAGGAAGAGGAGTTAGCTATGACATGGGTATCAGCAATCATCCATCTTTAATGCCAACTATAATAAACTTCAGAGCTAAGGGAGAACCATTCAAGAAATATATGTTTGTGAAGATATTTTAAGGAAGGTCACACCAGTAAACTGGTGGAAGTCACTTAAGCGCTTGGATTTAGAGACTGGTCAAGTAATGATTTCACTTTTAACAGCAGTAGCTTCTTCTGCAGGCGTTGAAAGAATATTCTCTTCCTTTGGACTCATTCATTCTAAATTGAGAAATCGGTTGGGACCCAATAAAGCAGGAAAGCTTGTTTTTCTTTTCCAGATTATGAATAGGAACAAAGAAGAAGATGATGATGAAGATGACGACGAGTGAGCTACAGAGGACAGCAGGGACAATAGTATTTAAGTTTTTCATGTGTCGGCTGGGCTGACAGTCTAAGTGTCTTAAAATATATATATATATTTTGTTTAGCCAAATTAGTTAACAAACATGGATGTTTGTTTAAGCAAATAACTTATTCTGTAATGTTGTTATTGTTTCAGTTGAATAAATCTATTTAAATTGTTATTAAGGTCAGGATTATTTTTTCCTTCCTAAGTACAACAGAACAGTGGTGTCCAAATATGAATGATTAACCATTAAACTGGGGAGAAAAAAGTAATATAAAAAAGTGATTCTAAAAATCTTCATCTACTTGCATGTTAAAGTAGCAAGAACTAGTTTAGGTAGAAACTTTGATTTAAATCACTGATTTATATCAAGCCTTACTGACTAGTGATTTAAATCGTGATTTAAATCGTGATTTAAATCAGTTTGATTTAAATCAAATCCACCCTGGTGCAAGGCTCCAGTGACGTCACAACTGCAGTTAGTCCTGACACCTCTGGAACGGCAGCGGAGGCATGTAAAGACGTTTTATTAACCAGGCCAGATGTTCAGATTGAGAATGGTTTGTCCAAGTTGTGGAGAACCCCTTTTAAAGAGATTGTCTAGGGGTGGCGTTCCTTTTTGCGCTTGGTCAGGATGTGGCTGCCTTATGAAAGTTGCAGTCACCTTTGGTTGTATTATCAGAGATTCTTTGGAGAAACCTCTACAGGGGTTGTCCTTTCAGAAGTATGCTATGTTGTAGACAAGGTGATCTGACTTCTGCTGTTGTCAATCCGGACACTTGTGGTAGAACAGATTAATGCTATTTTTTTTTTTGTATCTGAAGAGTCCTGTGCTAAAAGTGAGGAGACTCATGGAAGTCAAGCCTGTCCTTTAACAGCCTGCAGAAAAAACTCTCTGGAAATTCTGATTTGGCATTTTATTCCTGTGCTAGAGGGTATTCTCAGGTTCTGTGAAGGACAATCCGCTGTTTGACCCTATGTTCGGTGGCTTCGTTGGTGCTTGTGTCTGAGGCCACCTCCTTCCCAACATCACTGCTGTGCCTATCCCAGCCGTAACCCTTCATCTATTAACCAGTGATGGCTTCTCTTCTTCTTTCAAAACCCGAACCCATAACGCTCATCCTCAAGAATCCATTCCTGACCCGTCCTCAAGGTCCCATATTACTACTCTTGAATTTCCTTTGATCCAGTCCAAACATCCTCTCTCTGGTGAGCAAAATCCCAGAATGTCTACTGACTACATCCTTCCTCCTCTCGATTCCTAAAATTTATCTTTTTACAAAACTGAACTCTCATCTTTCCTCCATCTCATTCAACCCTCACATCAGATGTCTCCATCACAATTAATGACTCCAATCTTTCCGTAGCCTTACAAGTCGTTGCCTCAGTGTAACCTTTAGGCTTGGACTAGACGGCGAGTGTGGCCGCAGCAGCCATCGCATGACTGAGGTTCACTCCGTGCCGCTGCTCCATCGTGGCACATTAGAAGGGAATGGAGTTGTACTGCACCTACACTACCGGGACCGCGATAAGGAAGACGCAAAAAGCCAGGCTTCATTGGGTTTTGTGTGACGTGTTGGTCTCGGCAGTGAAGGTGTCACAATGCATCTTCATTCACTTCTGAAACGCCAAGATGTAGTATCGGCACCGAGTGAACGGTCATGGTCAAAGCCGCTGTGTAGCCTTGGCTTTAATTCTGCGTGTTATTCAAACCACACGTCCAAGTCCTTGTTGCCTTCATCCTAAAAAAAAAAAAACGTGAGTTAACAAAAATACCGTTCCTCTACTACAATTTTTTGCTGTGTGGCCTCTCCTCTTAATGCATCCTTAAAAGGAATCTGTCACCATTTTTTTTTTCACTAATCTGAGAGTAGCAAAATGTAGAGCAAGACACTCCGATTCCAGTGATGTGTCACTGGGCTGTTTGCTGTAGTTTTGATCTCCTCCTGATAAAGAAAAAAAAAACTGATAAACCTCCATATTCATGAGCTCTGTATAACCCAGCTCCCACCAATGATCGGCAGCCTTGGGGATTAATCGTGGAAAATAATATTTGTAAGAGAATATTACTGTATGATCAGACTACACTGGGTTTGTTTGTAGTCTGTTACCATGGAGATGTAAAAGTGAAACGGAAGAGCATTTTTCATCAAGGCCCATTTAGAGGCAATGGAGCAGTATAAAAATGGTAAATTGTCTGACCCAAATCCTTTTAAATATTATATCACAAAACACCAGTCATCTTAAAATATTTTAAGCTTCGCTTGATATCCCGGGAGCTCGTTGTTAGTCATGTCTCTGTCTACTTGAAATAGAAGGCAATGTATCAGACTCACTCGAAAAATACCATACAGGATTAGCACGTTATCTGCAGGTAGAATCGTGATGAAAAACCAGCTCATCTAGTTTATCCAAATGTTATGTATGCCAAGAATGCTCTGCACTAGCACAACTGCGCTCCCCGCTCATCCCGAAGTGGGCTAGTAGATCTACAATACGGGTATGTGCACACGTTCAGGTTTTGGTCAGTACATCAGTATTTGTAAGCCAAAACCAGGAGTGGAACAATCAGAGGACAAGTAGAATACAAACATGTCACCACTTCTGTATTTATACCCACTCTTACAAATTCTGATGTAAAATACTGAAGGTGTGAATGTGGCCTAAAACAGATCGTTGTGAGGACTGACTGCTGGGAACCGTTGTAAGCTTTGTTTCATCATGTTTATTAAGACAATTACATAACAAGTAAAAAAAAAGATGAAGACTAAAGGCCTCATCCACGAGCAACAGTAGCAAAAATAAACAACATAAGGAACGATCAGACTACATGTCAGAACATTATAATGATAAAAATATGACAAAAAGAAAAATTATTAGGTCATGTTTCTGGATTTAACTCAGACATATGAGAGTAGAGAACCGCCTCGTCACGCGTCCTACTCCAGCCCTGCTGGAGTAAGATTTGGCGGTGTAGCGAAAGCTGCCACTGCACGTCACCCCCCAGTCTCACAGCTGCTCCCTCTTCATCAGAGCTGGGCAAAAATGGGTTCAGAATACCAAAAGTTGTGCAATTTTTAGCGCAGCCATTAGTAGCGCCAAATTTGACTTTTCAAAGCTTTTTACTCCAGAATGCTGGCATAAAAAGCTTTGAATCAGTCTCACTTAGTTTTAAAACAACCCCTTTAATGTAAATGCTCAAAACACAGGGAAACTTCCAATAGGAATGCAAAGCAGAAGTAAAGGTGACAAGAAATTAAGGTGGAGGGGAAGGGGTGGTACAAAAGGAAAGTCCTGAGAAAGCATTTCACCAGCATCCAGCTCCAGATGAGGAACAGCAACTAATTCATCCTATCAATTGTGGGCAGAAAACTCCAATTTTCTGAGTATTGGATCTAGGGTAGCCTGGTCTATTCAAACACAATGGCCTTCCTTATCTCGCAAATCTACAGAAAGCTTCTTGTTAACCATAATCTGAGCATTTCTCTTTTACTCTGTCACTGTGTGACTGTGGGATAGCAAATTGTTTCTTATATTGTTCCTGAGGCTTGGGGTCCCTATCTAGCTCTGTCTCCAGGATTACCCTGATGGTTGTGACTCCTGGGTCTCGTTTCTCACTATGCTCCTGAGTAGCACTAGTCTGTAAAGTGAATGGGGAAAACATTAATGTTCTGTTTGCACATTAGACTGAGGGTAAAACGCCGAAGAAAGGGTTAGCTTAATCCCTAACCAAGAACAAAAACCTCCTTGTGACATACTCAGTCATATTAATTGATGGAGTCTTCCAAGCACTTGCAACTGTAAATTTGGCATGGAGATACATCGATATTAGTCTGTGGATGGCATGTAAGCTTTTCCTTTAAAATTCCTATGTGCATTCTTGATTTTCTTGGAGACTATGTCCAATGGTTGTTTGGTATATTGAACACATTTATATATACCCTTCAAGGAAATTCTGAGGTAATAGATGAGGGGTAAGGGTCACATTAGTTCTGAAAAAATAAAAAAACAAAATCTAGGCAAGTATGTCTGACTTCAGTGGCTTGCCAAAGTATTCACCCTTTCATTGGCATTTTTTCTTGTTTTGCTACCTCACAACCTGGAATTTCGGTGTGTCTATTTTGAGGGATTGTATCAGTTCTTGTAAAGAACATGCCTACAACTGTGAATATTTTGGTTTTCTTTTTGTGAAATAACAAAGAGGACAAAATTACTGATAACCTTTGTTGTGCATAACTATTCACCCCCAAGGTCACTACTTTGTAGAGCTTCCTTTTTGAGGTGATTACACAGGGTGGATTTGATTTAAATCAAACTGATTTAAATCACGATTTTAAATCAAACTGATTTAAATCACGATTTAAATCACTAGTCAGTAAGGCTTGATGTAAATCAGTGATTTAAATCAAAGTTTCTACCTAAACTAGTTCTTGCTACTTTAACATGCAAGTAGATGAAGATTTTTAGAATCACTTTTTATATTACTTTTTTCTCCCCAGTTTAATGGGTTAATCATTCATATTTGGACACCACTGTTCTGTTGTACTTAGAAGGAGAAAAATAATCCTGACCTTAATAACAATTTAAATAGATTTATTCAACTGAC
>JARQOD010000005.1:63907875-63969765 GCA_033576555.1 Oophaga sylvatica
GCAGGAAATTATTGGGTGGTAAAGTTTATTAGAGCTTCATCTAGATCTAGGCCCATGTTAAGAGAAAAATTAGTCCCATGGTATGTAAATCTAGTCCTAAACAGTCATGACTGCGTTATCGTTTGAGCCCATAGTTTCTTATAAGACCCCGTCTGGTAGCTTTACCATCTGCCCAAAAGTCAATGACATTAAGGGCCTTTTCCATAGGTCAACCATTTAATCAGATACTAGAAAATAATATGAAGCCCATCCATCCTACCTCCTAAGTAGCTTCACCGTTTATTGGTTACAAGAGAGAGTTCTTCCTTCATTTTGCTCTAGTCCAAAAAAATCAGAAGGAAGAGAAACTTCATACTCTAGATGTTAAAAGATGCCTAGCATTGAATGGAGAGTGCGGCACTGTGCTGCCACCCGAATACAGTCTTGGTTACAGTCATGGCCAAAAGTTTTGAGAATGACACAAATATAAATTTTTACAAAGTCTACTGCTTCACTTTTTCTAATGGCAATTTGCATATACGGTACTCCAGAATGTTATAAAGAGTGATCAGCTTAACAGCAATTACTTGCAAAGTCAATATTTGGCTAGAAATGAACTTTATCCCCAAAACACATTTCAACATCATTGCAGCCCTGCCTTAAAAGGACCAGCTAACCTCTTTTCAGTGATTGCTCCATTAACACAGGTGTGGGTTTTGATGAGGACATGGCTGGAGATCAATCTGTCATGATTAAGTAAGAATGACACCACTGGACACTTTAAAAGGAGGCTGGTGCTTGGCATCATTGTTTCTCTTCTGTTAACCATGGTTATCTCTAAAGAAAATGTGCAGTCATCATTGCAATGCACAAAAATGGCCTAACAGGGAAGAGTATCGCAGCTAGAAAGATTGCACCTCAGTCAACAATCTATCGCATCATCAAGAACTTCAAGGAGAGGGTTCCATTGTTCCCAAAAAGGCTCCAGGGCACCCAAGAAAGACCAGCAAGCGCCAGGACCATCTCTTAAAAGTGTTTCAGCTGCGGGATCGGGCTACCAGCAGTGCAGAGCTTGCTCAGGAATGGCAGCAGGCAGGTGTGAGTGCATCTGACGCACTGTGAGGCGGGAGACTCTTGGAGCAAGGCCTGGTCTCAAGGAAGGCAGCAAAGAAGCCACTTCTCTCCAGAAAAAACATCATGGACAGATGATATTCTGCAAAAGGTACAGGCAGTGGACTGCTGAGGACTGGGGTTAAAGTTATTTTCTCTGATGAATCCCCTTTTCGATTGTTTGGGACATCAGGAAAAACGCCTCATTCGGTGAAGACAAGGTGAGCGCTACCACCAGTCTTGTCTCATGCCAACTGTTAAGCATCCTGAAACCATTCATGTGTGTGGGTTGCTTCTCGCCAAGGGAATCGGCTCTCTCACAGTCTTGCCTAAAAACACAGCCATGAATAAAGAATGGTACCAGAATGTCCTCCAAGAGCAACTTCTCCCAACCCTCCAAGAGCAGTTTGGCGATCAACAATGCCTTTTCCAGCATGATGGAGCACCTTGCCATAAAGCAAAGGTGATAACTAAATGGCTCAGGGAACAAAACATAGAGATTTTGGGTCCATGGCCTGGAAACTCCCCAGATCTTAATCCCATTGAGAACTTGTGGTCAATCATCAAGAGACGGGTGGACAAACAAAAACCTAAAAATTCTGACAAAATGAAAGCATTGATTGTGCAAGAATGGACTGCTATCAGTCAGGATTTGGTCCAGAAGTTGATTGAGAGCATGCCAGGGAGAATTGCAGAGGCCCTGAAGAAGAAGGGTCAACACATGCAAATATTGACTTGCTGCATTAACTCATTCTAACTGTCAATATAAGCTTTTGTTACTCATATGTTTGCAATTATATTTCTGTCTGTGATAAAAACATCTGTCAAACACACACAAAAAAACCAGAGGGCAGCAGATCATGTGAAAATATAATATTTGTGTCATTCTCAAAACTTTTGGCCATGACTGTACATTATGCTGGTCTCTGATTAGGTGGTAAAAAGCTGATGGCAGCTTCCCTTTTAAAGGGTTGTCAATCTTAAAATAAATGAATAGACAAGTACTTTTAGACGAAGTAACATGTTGTTAACAACCCATCCAATCCACACAGGCAAAGAAAATCAAACCATAGATGTCCATAAATTATTTGTAATAATGACACCGGAAAAAAAGTAATAAATATCAGCTGTGGCCTGCAAAAAGGTGTCTCATTACCTAAGTGCCATACAAGAAACATCTCATGATGGGTAAAACCACTGAGCTGCCTCAAGACCTTTTGCAACCTTATTGTTGCTATACTTATTGATGGCATTGAAAACAGAACAGTTTCTAAACTACTTAAGGTTCCAGTGAGAACTGTTGGGGCCATAATCCAGTGGTGGACTTCATCATTTCCCATAAACTGGCTACACATGGTGCTCCACAAGATTTCAGACAAAAGAGTACAAAGAATGTTCAAAAGAGTTTCCAAGAGATAAGGATCACCAGTGGAGAGCTTTAGAAAGACCTCTAATCAACAAGTACAATTGTTTTAAAGAAGACCTCAATGGCCACTGAACCTCTATGGCTTGTATGCACGCTCATACACAAGACTTCCCTGTATGCACGCTCACTACACAAGACTTCCCTGTATGCACGCTCACTACACAAGACTTCCCTGTATGCACGCTCACTACACAAGACTTCCCTGTATGCACGCTCACTACACAAGACTTCCCTATATGCACGCTCACTACACAAGACTTCCCTGTATGCACGCTCACTACACAAGACTTCCCTGTATGCACGCTCACTACACAAGACTTCCCTGTATGCACGCTCACTACACAAGACTTCCCTGTATGCACGCTTACTACACAAGACTTCCCTGTATGCACGCTCACTACACAAGACTTCCCTGTATGCACGCTCACTACACAAGACTTCCCTGTATGCACGCTCACTACACAAGACTTCCTGTATGCTCGCTCACTACACAAGACTTCCCTGTATGCTCGCTCACTACACAAGACTTCTTGGATGAATAAAAAGCATGTTCAAGCTTGTTTAAAGTTTGCTCAACAAATTTAGACTAGCCTGTGAAATACTGGGAGAATATAGTCTGGTCAGATGAGACCAAGATTGAACTCTTTGAATGATATAATCCACACCATATTTGGAGGCCAAAAGGCACTGCATATCCCCTAAAAACACCAGACCAACAGTGAAGTTTGGAGGTGGGAACATCATGGTGTGGGGCTGTTTTTCAGCATACGGCACTGTTAAACTTCACATAATCGACGTAAGGATGAATGGACAAATGTACAGAGACATTCTTGATAAAAAAAAATCTGCTGCTATCTACCAGGATGATGACTATGAAACGAGGTTGGACATTTCAGCAAGACAATGATCCCAATCACACAAGAAAGGAACAAAAAATGCCAGAATGGCCGAGCCAATCACCGGACCTGAATCCAATCCAAAATGCATGGAATTAACTAAAGCTCAGAGTTCATGGGATGCAAATGGGACATTTAGGATTTGTGGTGTGTGTGTGTGGGGAAAAATCACACCTGAGCAATGCATGGGACTATAGAATTTCAGTAAGTGTGCTCAATACGTTTTCTCGTGATCACACATAACTTAATTTATGGACATCCATGGTTATTTCTTTGCCTGTGTGGATTAGATGGGTTGTTGCCGACATCTAGTGAGAATTTCATGTCAATAGCACCTTTTAGAAATGTATTTGCTTAAAATATTGATGACGTATTCAATACTTATTTCACCTTGTGTTAAAGGAAGGGGACCCAGTCTGGATGCTTTCTAACTCAATGTATGATTTGTTTGGGTTTTTTTTTTTTTATATTTCAAGAGTATTTTTCCAAAAGGTATTGCTTGTAGTTTGGACTGTTTGGCTTCTACAGCTGCAGTGTATCACTGTACATAGTAAACTGCAAATTAACCGTGAAAGTTTATTGCTACTCTACTGAATCCTCTTTTAAGCTGATATATTCCCAGATAAAAGTTGAACTTTGATTTGGCCATAGAGCAGCTTAGAAGAGAGATAAGAGGTACAGATCAGAGCAGCTCACTGATGGATTCACTGTTAAATCATTCCGCAGGAGAAGCCAAACCCTATTGAAAAGAATGGTGTCCATCCATATTGGTACCCAGCACCGCTTCTGTCACGATTTCCACTCTGTTTCTGTCCTTTTGTTACTTTGTGTCGGGGCTGTCAGTCTGTGCTGCAATCACCTGTGTCCATTTTCCTTAATCAGGCTTCTACTTACGCATGCTAGTTCCTCCTCCCCCCCCCAGTGTCAATCGTACACTTGCTGTTTCCTGTGTAACATTGATCCCTCTGTGCTCTGTGCCTGACCCAGCTTGACTTCATTCTCTTCCTGGACTCTGACCCTTTGCTTGTGACTTGACTTTGCCTGTGCCTGCTCACTGTAAACTGTTTTGTCTCTCTGGCTTTCCTAACCTCGGCTTGTGTATTGGACTTCGTCTCTGACTTCCCTTTACTAACAGTAAAGTAATATACATATTTACTGCCGTGACCCGCGTCACAGCCTCCTCCTGTTTGACTGACAGCCAGTATGCTGTGTGACTTCAGACGAAAGCCATAAATCAAGTATTGGGATACGGCATTGAGCGGAGAATAGAGCTGGAGTGACAGATGCCTCAGATCTACAGAGGTCTTTGGTCTCATTTACAGACTGTATCAGTTCGAACGCTGATTTTGCAGTGATCAGAATGAATTCTCCATGTAAAAGTATTGCTGTATTTGTCTATGAAAGATCTACATGTACATATAATTTATTTAGGAGTGGGATCCCGCTGACAGATTCCCTTTCAGTATATAAAGTGTTAGTGAAAAATAAGGAAAAATGCACAGCGGCCCAAAAATATGGTTTTAACATAAGTAATAGACCTCTTGTATGCCAGCAGTCTTGTGGGCCCAGTTCCTTTCTAGGACTAGTAAACCTGATGCCATATTCATGAGCTCTGTATAACCCCGCCCTCACCACTGATTGGCAGCTTTCTGTGTATACTGTGCATAGGCAGAAAGTTGCCAGTGAGATCTGCAGCAGAAAAGACAGTGATTTTTATCAAAGAAACCCAGTAAGGGGCACATCGCTGGAATCGGGGTCTCTGCCCCCACATCATGCTGATCTGAGATAGGGTAGCAAAAACCTGGTGACCGATTCCCTTTAAACAATATTGAGAACTGTAGTCGGCTAATCCAGGGTGTTCCCTTCATTCTGACCGCACACAACAGATTCAGTGATTTTACTCTTCCTCTTTTCCTAGTAACAATGTTTCTAAATTTACTCTGGATTTCTGTGAGAGCGAAATAATGAAAAATGTGTCTGTATTAAAGTTAGTTGATCTTGTGATACCTATCTCACGAGCCCCTAATCGTTTAATCAGCCCCCTCTTGGATTTCCATTAAAGTAAATCAGTGGGATCGTTCAGCAGACAGGCTTCTGGCTGAGAACCTACCCCAGACATCTGCTGGTGAACGCAACGTTTTCCAATTCTTCATGAGTAACAGTGGCCGGTCTCATCCGAGCGATGTCCTCAGACTGTCAGCTGTCACGTTATGGAGCGACATAATATCTCTAATATTGGCATCCTACTGGTCCCCTTCTATTTCCCACTGGTCTCTGCTTACTCATTTAGTAGCTAGTTGAGGAAAAAGTATAGAAAATTACATTACAGAAAAATCTATATCTGAAAAGACAAAACCGGAAATGCAGTGAAAGTTTAGTACTGTGTGCTTATAGGTGTGCAGCGCCGCCGGTGCTGCTCTCCTCGGTGCAGCTGGGAACCATGCCCTGTCCAAGTGCTTATAGATGTGCAGCGCCGCCGGTGCTGCTGGGAACCATGCCCCGGTCCAAGTGCTTATAGATGTACAGCGCCGCCGGTGCTGCTCTCCTCGGTGCAGCTGGGAACCATAGCCCGGTCCAAGTGCTTATAGGTGTGCAGCGCCGCCAGTGCTGCTGGGAACCATGCCCCGGTCCAAGTGCTTATAGGTGTGCAGCGCCGCCAGTGCTGCTGGGAACCATAGCCCGGTCCAAGTGCTTATAGGTGTGCAGCGCCGCCGGTGCTGCTCTCCTCGGTGCAGCTGGGAACCATGCTTCGGTCCAAGTGCTTATAGGTGTGCAGCGCCGCCGGTGCTGCTCTCCTCGGTGCAGCTGGGAACCATGCCCCTGTCCAAGTGCTTATAGATGTGCAGCGCCGCCGGTGCTGCTCTCCTCGGTGCAGCTGGGGACCATAGCCTTTTCCAAGTGCTTATAGGTGTGCAGCGCCGCCAGTGCTGCTGGGAACCATGCCCCGGTCCAAGTGCTTATAGGTGTGCAGCGCCGCCGGTGTTGCTGGGAACCATAGCCCGGTCCAAGTGCTTATAGGTGTGCAGCGCCGCCGGTGCTGCTCTCCTCGGTGCAGCTGGGAACCATGCTTCGGTCCAAGTGCTTATAGGTGTGCAGCGCCGCCGGTGCTGCTCTCCGCGGTGCAGCTGGGAACCATGCCCGGTCCAAGTGCTTATAGGTGTGCAGTGCCGCCAGTGCTGCTCTCGGTGCAGCTGGGAACCGTGCCCCGGTCCAAGTGCTTATAGATGTGCAGCGCCGCCGGTGCTGCTCTCCTCAGTGCAGCTGGGAACCATGCTTCGGTCCAAGTGCTTATAGGTGTGCAGCGCCGCCGGTGCTGCTCTCCTCGGTGCAGCTGGGAACCATGCTTCGGTCCAAGTACTTATAGGTGTGCAGCGCCGCCGGTGCTGCTCTCCTCGGTGCAGCTGGGAACCATGCCCCGGTCCAAGTGCTTATAGGTGTGCAGCGCTGCCGGTGCTGCTCGGTGCAGCTGGGAACCATGCCCCGGTCCAAGTGCTTATTGGTGTGCAGCGCCGCCTGGTGCTGCTCTCCTCAGTGCAGCTGGGAACCATGCCCGGTCCAAGTGCTTATAGGTGTGCAGCGCCGCCGGTGCTGCTCTCCTCGGTGCAGCTGGGAACCATGCTTCAGTCCAAGTGCTTATAGGTGTGCAGCGCCGCCGGTGCTGCTCTCCGCAGTGCAGCTGGGAACCATGCCCCGGTCCAAGTGCTTATAGGTGTGCAGTGCCGCCGGTGCTGCTCTCGGTGCAGCTGGGAACCATGCCCCGGTCCAAGTGCTTATAGATGTGCAGCGCCGCCGGTGCTGCTCTCCTCGGTGCAGCTGGGAACCATGCTTCGGTCCAAGTGCTTATAGGTGTGCAGCGCCGCCGGTGCTGCTCTCCTCGGTGCAGCTGGGAACCATGCCCGGTCCAAGTACTTATAGGTGTGCAGCGCCGCCGGTGCTGCTCTCCTCGGTGCAGCTGGGAACCATGCTTCGGTCCAAGTGCTTATAGGTGTGCAGCGCCGCCGGTGCTGCTCTCCTCGGTGCAGCTGGGAACCATGCTTCGGTCCAAGTACTTATAGGTGTGCAGCGCCGCCGGTGCTGCTCTCCTCAGTGCAGCTGGGAACCATGCCCCGGTCCAAGTGCTTATAGGTGTGCAGCGCCGCCGGTGCTGCTCGGTGCAGCTGGGAGCCATGCCCCGGTCCAAGTGCTTAGAGGTGTGCAGCGCCGCCGGTGCTGCTCTCCTCGGTGCAGCTGGGAACCATGCCCCGGTCCAAGTGCTTATAGGTGTGCAGCGCCGCCTGGTGCTGCTCTCCTCGGTGCAGCTGGGAACCATGCCCCGGTCCAAGTGCTTATAGGTGTGCGGTATTTGTTAGTTTCCCTCTGGTAACTCTCATTCCCAATCATTGGCCCATGTCAATATGGCGTCAATCAAAATGCTTGTTTTTTGCATGATTTGGTTGATTTAAAGGTCTTTAAAAAACTATCCATTGTTGACAGCACATCCCCTTTGTAAACGGGGATGTGGTTTCGACAATATGCATGCGTATCGTGACAGAACGATACTTTAACTGACAGATTCATTTTAATATAAACTCCATTCAAGCAGGATATGTGTGCATGCAGGTCTTTAAAAGCTAAATCCATAAATACACTTTTATATCTTCTATCTGTTGCTGCATTCCTGAGAACTCCGCATTTTAAGCTTTAAGGGGGTTGTTCGGTCTAAAACGACAAGTTTACAGTCACTCTGTGACTGCAGACGTGTGAATCCTCACAGTGCATGCACTGCGTGCTGTGGGGATTCTCCGGTGCCAGCGCCGGGAAAGGCAGTCACATGACAGCAAGTATGCGATATGCATGCTCCCTGCTAGAATTCGACTAGACTGTGTCTCTCATTGCAAGTGTATTGCACAGCATAGAGCGTATGCAGACTTATTTTTGACTGGACAACTCCTTTAAGAGCTCTGGTCATTGCAGAGCACTTCCCGAGCCTCTGCCTCCTGATGTTGTGTCCCCAGCCTGTATGTTTGATGGCTCACTGTCTGATTTCTTTGCCTGACGTCCCACCAACAAGTGAGCTATTAAGAAAGACGCTGCCACTAGGCGGAGCAACAACTTGAAGAGGCAAAATCTCAAAGTGCTCTGTTATGCCCAGAGCACCTAATGCCTCATATGCATATGAATGGGAATGCAGTAACAGATAGAAAATATAAAGGTGTACATGAATTTGGCTGTCAAACATATATATGCCTGTATATGCGGCTTGTGGGGTTAATCATACTGATAGATTCCCTTTTAATATTCATTCTGTCCATGTACAGTTGTATCAGCTTATGTGAAAAGATCTGTAAATGGATACCCATATATTGGTGTGTTTTTTTTATTTTTTTATGGGCAATCCCTTCTTGGGAGGTGGAAATCTGCCCATGTAAATGTACCTTGTAGTGTGTAAAGTCAACTTTCTGATCGACAATTTTCTATAGTGATCACTTTTCGCTGTTGGTTTTTTTCACTTGTAGGCTGCACGCTAAATTAAATTCTATAAAGGGAATATTAGGAGGAGACTTCCGCAGAATGACTACAGTAAACTTACTTTGTCCTTGGTGGAGGAAATGGGCTGAAACAGTAAGTGGTGCTAAAGAAAGCCAGCTGGAGGGTTACACATGACTGTACTAACAAAGAGCATGTTAGAGAGGCAGAGTCTCTCCGATGCAAACACGGCCAGAAGCTCATTGATCTATGAACAACCGCATCTGAGAATGGTGAAACAATTACAGAAAAAATGTTTCTCAACCTAAAATTGAAAGACTTTGGGTATAGCACCACGTAGAGCATATATCAAAAGATTCAACGATTCCAAGGCACCAAGCACACAGTCAGTACTGGATGCTCCTGAGCTGTGGGCCCCTAGACGGCACTGTGGTATCAGGCATGATTCACTCAGAACAATTACTGCACGGGCTCAGGAATTCCTCCCAGAAATCATGGTCTGAACGCAGTGGGCTTCAGGAAAATGGCGGTGGGCTTCAGGAAAATGGCCGCCAGAAGTGGCGCATGTGCAGATTTAGATCTCGGCTCAGTGACGATTTCCAAAATCACCGCGTTCTTGTTTTCAGTACATGTTATAGAGCGTATATAGAGGAATTGGGGTTGTATATGTCAGAAGTTCAAATTTATGGAAACTTCCTTTTAGGTGGCTTCACTTACGACAGTTTCTTTCCATGTTGAATTTTGAGCCAATGTCAGAAGTAGATTTTAAAGTGAATATGAATTCTATTGTACAATTTTACATGAATATTCAGGACATGTATGACTAATGTTGGGGCTGATCTCCAAACATTTCTTTAGTAGAAAGGGAAATCTGTCGACTGGAGCAAAGATTGGGCATGTGGAAATGCAACACGTCTGTGCCAGGGGGTACGGTGCAGATTAGGTAGTGGACATTCTGAGAATGTGGGCCATCAACATTGTATGCAAGTTCTTCCCTGGATTCCTAGTGATCCCACTAAATTAGCGTACTCATCACATTTATATTATCCGTAGTACCCAGGAGAGATGGGAACATGGAAGCATTTAAGAGCTGATCTCCTTCCCTGTGGATGTCACTTCAGTATCACTCCAAATCATAGATTTAGCCAAAAATAACAGCAGAAAATGCCTTGTGTTTAGTTAGGTGTGAAGAAGGGTTGACTGTGAATTAATTTAAGGAGTGTAAAGTGCAGAAGTTCAGTGCAAGTATCCAGTGATTGTAGATTATTTAATCTCTCGCTAGATTGACAGATCCTGGATCGATGTGGCCAGATTTTTTTTTTCCCTCTAACGAAAACTTCAAGTTATTCTAAATTCTAACCTGTAATAAAAGTTTTGAGATTTTCAGCAATTACTTTACCCCTCTCTACTGGTGTTCACCAAGCTGCATTGTATGCAGAAGTACTGATGTTGATGAACCCTTTCATTATCAATAAAATTAATAATGATGGACATTGATTGTGTCCGCAGAGGTCTGCAGCTCTCTAGTACAGTAGTGGGAATGTTCAGATGAGGCTCTGCACAACTGTACAATGTATAGAATAAGATAAAGGGGAATGTCTAGCTTTACTATGCAAAGGAATATCAAGGTTTTAGTTCTGATGTTCTATAAAGTACGGCTTCTCAACCCTTCCCGTTATGATTCATGTCTCTTCAACCCTGAATAACTTGGGGCTCATGCACAGAGCCTGTACATCAGCACAGAGCCTGTACAGCAGCACAAAGCCTGTACAGCAGCACAGAGCCTGTACATCAGCACAGAGCCTGTACATCAGCACAGAGCCTGTACATCAGCACAGAGCCTGTACAGCAGCACAGAGCCTGTACATCATCACAGAGCCTGTACATCAGCACAGAGCCTGTACAGCAGCACAGAGCCTGTACATCATCACAGAGCCTGTACATCATCACAGAGCCTGTACATCATCACAGAGCCTGTACATCATCACAGAGCCTGTACATCAGCACAGAGCCTGTACATCAGCACAGAGCCTGTACATCAGCACAGAGCCTGTACATCAGCACAGAGCCTGTACATCAGCACAGAGCCTGTACATCAGCACATAGCCTGTACAGCAGCACAGAGCCTGTACAGCAGCACAGAGCCTGTACATCAGCACAGAGCCTGTACATCAGCACAGAGCCTGTACAGCAGCACAGATCCTGTATATCAGCACAGAGCCTGTACAGCAGCACAGAGCCTGTACATCATCACAGAGCCTGTACATCATCACAGAGCCTGTACATCATCACAGAGCCTGTACATCAGCACAGAGCCTGTACATCAGCACAGAGCCTGTACATCAGCACAGAGCCTGTACATCCGCACAGAGCCTGTACAGCAGCACAGAGCTTGTACATCAGCACAGATCCTGTACATCAGCACAGATCCTGTACATCAGCACAGAGCCTGTACATCAGCACAGAGCCTGTACATCAGCACAGAGCCTGTACATCAGCACATAGCCTGTACAGCAGCACAGAGCCTGTACAGCAGCACAAAGCCTGTACAGCAGCACAGAGCCTGTACATCCGCACAGAGCCTGTACAGCAGCACAGAGCCTGTACATCCGCACAGGCCTGTACATCATCACAGAGCCTGTACAGCAGCACAGAGCTTGTACATCAGCACAGAGCCTGTACATCAGCACAGAGCCTGTACATCAGCACAGAGCCTGTACAGCAGCACAGAGCCTGTACATCAGCACAGAGCCTGTACATCAGCACAGAGCCTGTACATCAGCACAGAGCCTGTACATCAGCACATAGCCTGTACAGCAGCACAGAGCCTGTACAGCAGCACAGAGCCTGTACATCAGCACAGAGCCTGTACATCAGCACAGAGCCTGTACAGCAGCACAGATCCTGTATATCAGCACAGAGCCTGTACAGCAGCACAGAGCCTGTACATCATCACAGAGCCTGTACATCATCACAGAGCCTGTACATCATCACAGAGCCTGTACATCAGCACAGAGCCTGTACATCAGCACAGAGCCTGTACATCAGCACAGAGCCTGTACATCCGCACAGAGCCTGTACAGCAGCACAGAGCTTGTAAATCAGCACAGATCCTGTACATCAGCACAGATCCTGTACATCAGCACAGAGCCTGTACATCAGCACAGAGCCTGTACATCAGCACAGAGCCTGTACATCAGCACAGAGCTTGTACATCAGCACAGAGCCTGTACAGCAGCACAGAGCCTGTACATCATCACAGAGCTGTACATCATCACAGAGCCTGTACATCAGCACAGAGCCTGTACATCATCACAGAGCCTGTACATCAGCACAGAGCCTGTACAGCAGCACAGAGCTTGTACATCAGCACAGAGCCTGTACATCAGCACAGATCCTGTACATCAGCACAGAGCCTGTACATCAGCACAGAGCCTGTACATCAGCACAGAGCCTGTACATCAGCACATAGCCTGTACAGCAGCACAGAGCCTGTACAGCAGCACAAAGCCTGTACAGCAGCACAGAGCCTGTACATCCGCACAGAGCCTGTACAGCAGCACAGAGCCTGTACATCCGCACAGAGCCTGTACATCATCACAGAGCCTGTACAGCAGCACAGAGCTTGTACATCAGCACAGAGCCTGTACATCAGCACAGAGCCTGTACATCAGCACAGAGCCTGTACAGCAGCACAGAGCCTGTACATCAGCACAGAGCCTGTACATCAGCACATAGCCTGTACAGCAGCACAGAGCCTGTACAGCAGCACAAAGCCTGTACAGCAGCACAGAGCCTGTACATCAGCACAGAGCCTGTACAGCAGCACAGAGCCTGTACAGCAGCACATGGTGTCCCTTAATACTCCGAAATTTGCTTAATATACTTAATACCCACTGGCTATTATTAAACCTGTCATGTACTATAACATTTCCTTGTTATTTACCTCAAATCTATAGCTCATAAGGGACATGGAGAAAAACGTGATGTCATTAATATTTTGATTCAATTTTCTCTACATGAATTTCTCCCCTGAATTGCTTCAATTGCGTCCCCTATATGACATTTTCTGTTTCCAACCTTGTTTAATATGGTTTGAGTTAAAATTGTTGAATTAGTCATAGTTCAAGTAGTGCCATTAGCAGCCTGAACGGACGCCAGTGATTAATCGTTCTCTTGTATGGTGGGGCTCCTTACTATAGGCTAACAATGCTTTTTCATTGAAAACTAGATGCTACCATTCTCATTGTCAAAGGGTGTGTCTCTACTTTCTGAAACAGTTCATTGAATGGACAGTGTCACAGTTTTAGGATACCCTCCCCCCCCCAACTGGTAACACCCAGTTGTCAATTTGTAAATTACTAGCAGGAACTGTACTACCTAGAGTTCTGTTATTTTATGGCATATACTAATGTTTACATCAGACGTATATCCAGAGAGATGACCGCTTATCTTTAGAGGCGTCGTTGCAATTGGACATTCGTTTTACGAAGTGTTATAAGCTTAATCCTTATTGGTCCAGTTTCCCTGTCCCCAGCCGAAGGGCTCTTGTTTTTTAGGAAATCTTTTGGGGCAACCTATGGGCTTCCAGTGTAGTATTATGGAACCTCCTTCCACTAGAAACTAGCACAGTAGGTCTTTGCTGGGAACCTCCGTATATCCCGTTTATAGCTGTAGCATTTCTTAAAGTGACACACTAGAAATCTATTTTGATGTAGAAAGTTATTGTCTGGTAAAACAAGTCTATCCATAGGACGATTGAGGACTTGTTGATTGGTGGGGGTCCGACTCCTTGGATCCGCTCCTAACTGTTAGAAGGAGGACTTCAATCCCTATGAGAGAGGATTAGCGGTACACAATCTCAGCCTCTGCTTCATTCACTTCCTATGGGGCTTCCAGGTGCTGGACTCGGCTTTTTCTGGCCGCCCCATCTGCCCATCGGTGCAGGTCCCAACGGTCTGACCCTCCCCCACCAATCAGCAAGCTATCCCCCTTCCAGCTGATCGGATACGCCAAGAAGCCATTGCTGACTTATTAATGTATTCCTTCATCTTGTTGGCGGAGTATTTTAGTTTTGTGTAATACTAAAGTCCCTGTGTTTTATTTTTCCTTAAAACCAGGTGTCTGATTTAGTTATTATATTGAACCACAAAAGAGCAGTCGAAGCTTTTGCCAAAGGCGGTAACTTAACTCTGGGAGGAAATTTCACAGTTGCTATTGGACCTCTTGGGAGGTAAGGGCAAGAAATAAAATGGGACAAGTGAAATAAATTGTCAGCTTTTAAAAAAAAAAAAAATCTCTAAACTGGTAAGTCAGTACTTTCAGCAGCAGAACGGAAGGAAAGGAGACACACTAGTCATAACTAGGGGTAGGCGGAGCCCAGATGGGATAGACACCTCAGATTAAAAAAAGAGTGTTGACCGGCCCCTCCAGCTCGGGCTCCTCCTACTCAGCTCTCCAGTTTTCAATTTGAGGTCTCAGAGGATAGTCGCTGCTGGAGGCAGCTCCTCAGAAGATTTTATTATTTTTTATCGGACAAGAGACTTGGATCACCAAATGTGGTCTAGAGGTCTCAGGGGTCTCAGCGCTGCTGGACCCCAACCTCTCCCTTGGCGGATCTGTATTACCCTATATGGTGGTCCCTGCAGAACCCTGCTGGCCCGGGGGGATGAGGATGGCCTCCCTGGCGGGGACGCAAACCGCGCTGCAGGGGTCACTGCGATCCCCGCCCTGGGGGAAGCATGGGCACGCGCCAGAAACCCCTGGGGGTCCCTGTGGCGCATGGCGGGGTGAGTACTCCACATTTTTATAATGTGTATGAGTGATTCAGCGGCTGCTGCGGCAGCCGCTGTTACAGTAAAGTGGTGACTGTTTTATTTTTTGTCCGCAGGTGGATGCCTGCAGGACGGGTATCGCGGGACCGGAGACCGGAGGAGTCCCGCGCTTTTTTTTTTGAAGGCGGGGGCGTGGCTTCACGCTTCCCGGGCAGGAAGCGCTCACTGAGCGCGATTTTCCTCTGCCTTCTCTTCCGGCTGCCTCCTCAGTGCGGCGGCCATTGCAGCGCTCTGGGCTCCTCACTCTCCGTTCCTCCCGCACAAGATTAAGAAGACAGCACCGCGAAGTTTAACTGTGAGTCGCTTCTGCCTATTAGGGCAGAAGCTTAAAGACTTCTCTCCCCCACAGCGCAGGGCACTGCCACACTGAACGTCGCTAAAGTTAGCGACGCTTTTTAAGTCGCAGGATTTTTATGAGATGCGAAAAAAGACGCAATATTTTAGCAATTTTTTTTTCGTTTAGTGTGGCATTCCTTGAGGACGTTTCTGTCAGCACCTGCTTCCTCATAAGAGGCACCTGGGGCTCACACATCTGTCACATTAATACAGGTTGTGGAGAGCTTGTAACATTAACCCCTTATCAGGCGGTTAACCCTTAATGGTGGGACAGCTGGGGTAACTCTCTCTTTAAGAGTTTAACCCTTCAGCGTTCGTCTTATTTTTTTCTAGAAACCACACTGTTTCTTGTTACTGTCAGGTTTAACCTGCCATTGTACTGGGTAAGACATGTCAGATCAGAATCAAAGTGCGGACCATGTCCCGACTCCGCTACAAGATCGGTCTCGTGTATCTGACACACAGTCATCGACCGCGTCAAGCGCAGCGGTCGGAGGACCCAGTGATGTAAAGATGAAGGCTCTCACTCGTTCGATTGATAGCCTATCTAACCTTATAGGTTATTGGGTGTCAGCCAAACCCCCTCATGGCAGGAAGCGACACAGGCCGGTGACTTCTTTCACATATAGCGACTCAGAGAGTTCTGATATGGAGGGTTCCCCTTTAAGTTCAGGGGGAATATCCGATTCGGATAAAGAAGATCGGCAAAGGCACTCTGCCTCTTTTTCGGGCCGTGTAGAAGCTTTAATTGAAGCTATGAGAGAGGCGTTACAGTTACAGGAGGAAGTAACTACTCGCCCTGGTAAGTCGGCCCAGATGTTTCAGGAGTCGCATAAGTCACTTTCGACTTTGCCATCCCTGAGTGAGTTTAATCAAGCAGTGGAGAAGGAGCGTCTGTGTCCAGACAAACGTTTTCAGGGGACACGTCTATTTGAGTCACTGTATCCGTGTACTACGGAATCGATTGACAATTGGATCCCTTCTCCTGAAGTGGATGTCCCTTTATCTCAGCTTAGCAAATCTTCTTTACTTCCTATTAAAGGGAAGGCGAGTCTACAAGACCCACTGGACAGAAAAGCGGAGTCGGCGGCAAAATCCATTTACGAGGCCGCAGGTCATGGTTTCAGAGCAGTGCTAGGCTCCATGTGTGCTTATAAAGCTTCCCTGGTCTGGTTGGACCGTTTGCGGAGGAAATGTGAACCTCAAGTACCTGAGGTGGACGAACTGTTCGAATTGTTAGAAAGTGCATTCCAATATGGTCATGATGCAAACCTGGATACTGTGTCACTGCTATCCAGGACACAATCCTCGGCGGTCTCAGTCAGGAGAGCTCTGTGGCTTAGACAGTGGACCGGTGATGCGGTTTCCAAGCAAGGTTTGCTATCTTTAGCTTACAAGGGCGGTCAGCTATTTGGATCTGACCTCACGGAGCTGATTACCAAAGCAAAGGCAAAAGAAGCAGCTTTACCACAGCGAAGAACTGTGACTTCTACGCCTGGCAGACCTGGTGCCAGTAATGGTCGACGGTCCTTTCTGGTCCAGGGGACGATTCGGTCAGCCCTCTTGGGGGTCGGGTCGTCCCTCTTTTTCGGGAAAAAAGACCACTCAGAAATCCCGCACTCCCTGGAAACAAAGTTTCCATCATGACAAGAGGGAATCTGACAAAAAGCCCGCTAAGGCGGATTGACGCCAGGGTCCCGCTCGAGGGCTCTCGAGTGGGGGGGTCGCCTGCTCCAATTCAAATTGACCTGGGTTTCCCGTGTCCCAGACTCCTGGGTGACGCGGGTTGTGTCGGCAGGCTATTTCATAGAGTTTTCTTCCCGACCCCCGAACAGTTATTGCCAATCTCGCATCCCGTCAGAGCCCGAGCTATGTGCCGCTTTACTGCAAGAAGTCGAATTTCTTCTGCAGAAGGGTGTGGTGGTACCGGTTCCACCAGAGGACAGGGGAAGAGGATTTTATTCCAATCTTTTTGTGGTCCCCAAAAAGGAGGACAAGTTTCGCCCCATCCTGGATCTCAAAAGATTGAATCGGCATGTCCACACCCGAAAGTTTCGCATGGAATCGCTTCGTTCCGTGGTGGCAGCCTTGTCACAGAACGACTTTTTGGTGTCAATCGACATTCGCGACGCCTATTTACACGTTCCAATCGGAAGGGCTCACCAACGTTACCTTCGTTTTGCCATAGGGAAAGATCATTACCAATTTGTGGCCCTGCCTTTCGGTTTGGCCTCAGCGCCCAGAGTTTTTACAAAAATTCTGGCGCCTCTCATGGCGATTCTACGAAGACAGGGAGTCACGATCCTTCCTTATCTGGACGACCTTTTGATTGTGGCGCCCTCAAAGGAGGAGGCGGTGACGGCTCGCGACCTATCACTTCAGCTCCTGGAGGACTTCGGGTGGCTGGTCAATTGGGAGAAGTCGTCTCTGGAACCGTCACAATCAATCCTGTTTTTGGGGATGCATTTCGACACGGTACGAGCAGTGGTGTCCCTGCTCCAGACAAGCAAGCATGTCTCCTTCGGCATGTACGGGTGATGAAGTCTTCAAAGACAATGTCCCTTCGGAGATGTATGCGCCTTCTGGGGTTGATGGTGGCTTCAATGGAAGCACTTCCGTTTGCCCAATTTCATTCCAGGGCTCTCCAAAAGTTCATTCTGAACCACTGGGATCGGTCGCAGACCTCACTGGATTGCAGTGTTATCATCTCTCACAAAGTACGAGAGTCTCTAGGATGGTGGATCCGTCCGAAAGAGTTATCCCTGGGGAAGTCTTTCCTTCCTCCAAAGTGGTCTGTCATAACCACCGATGCCAGCCTGACAGGCTGGGGGGGTGTTTGGAACGATCTCTGGACTCAGGAGTATGGTCGTCGGAAGAGTCTGTTTTGCCGATCAACATCCTCGAATTGAGGGCGATTTTCCTTTGTCTCCAACACTGGACGGTCCCTTTAAGCGGTCTGCCTGTCCGAGTGCAGACAGACAATGCGACGGCGGTCGCATATATCAATCACCAAGGCGGGACAAGGAGTTCCAGACTCATGGTGGAGGTATCTCGGATCCTGATATGGGCAGAGACCAGAGTGCCAGCTATCTCTGCGATCCACATTCCAGGAGTTCAGAATATCACGGCGGACTTTCTAAGTCGCGAGAAGATGGATCCCGGAGAATGGAGTCTTCATCCGGAGATTTTTGCACTGCTGTGCTTCCGTTGGGGAACTCCCCAAGTGGATCTGATGGCATCCAGGTTCAATGCCAAGTTGCCGACATTCATGTCCAGGTACAAGGATCCGAAGGCTGTGGCGGTGGATGCTCTGGTGGCTCCGTTGGACCAATTCGAGCTGATCTATGTGTTTCCGCCGATATCCTTACTGCCTCTGGTTCTCCGTCGGATCAGACTGGAGAGAATCTCGGCTATAGTGATAGCCCCAGATTGGCCAAGGAGAACGTGGTTCTCGACTCTGGTGTCACTCCTGGCGGCACCGCCAGTTCCACTTCCTCTTCGCCCGGACCTGTTAACCCAAGGGCCCGTTCGTCATCCGGACCTGAAGTCTCTGCGTTTGACGGCATGGCTCTTGAGACCGAAATATTGACCCGTCGAGGTTTTTCAGCCGAAGTCATTGCCACTTTACGAGCGGCCAGAGGTCCGGCTACTACTAGAATTTACCACAAGACTTGGGAAGCCTTCTTTTCGTGGTGTTCGGGTTCCTCAAGGAATCCGAGGATTTTTTCCATTCCCAATTTGTTGGCTTTCCTGCAATTTGGACTGGACAAAGGTTTGGCAGTTAGCACCCTGAGGGGTCAGGTTTCTGCTCTGTCCTTGCTGTTCCGAAAGGCTATCGCCTCGCGTAGGGACGTGCGTTCCTTTTTTTGCGGAGTAACCCGCCAGTTTCCACCGCGTAGGGCGCCTGTGTCTCCTTGGCGTCTCAATCTTGTTTTGGAGGCTCTTCAACACGGGCCTTTTGAGCCTATGGACTCTGTTAGTCTTTCTTTGCTCTCTTGGAAGGTTGCCTTCCTAGTAGCGGTCACTTCTTTGAGAAGGGTTTCTGAGTTGGCAGCTCTTTCTTGCTCGCCTCCCTTCCTGGAGTTTCACCCGGATCGTGTAGTGCTACGCACACGGAGCGACTTCCTACCTAAGGTGGTGTCGCAATTTCATGTTAACCAGGATATTGTGTTGCCTTCTCTTTGTCCGAGTCCAAGGAATGCGAAGGAACGGGCCTTGCACGCATTGGATTTGGTGCGGGCTTTGAAGTTTTATTTGACTGTTACTCAAGGTTTTCGGAAGTCAGACTCTCTGTTTGTGATTCCAGCAGGTCGTCGACGTGGTCAACGAGCTTCCAAGGACTCTATAGCTCGTTGGATTCGGTCGGCCATTTTGGAAGCGTATCGACTTAAGGGCGAACCTTGCCCGATTAAGGTTCGAGCTCACTCCACGAGGGCTGTGGGCTCGTCATGGGCCTTCCATCAAGGGGCCTCGGCAGCTCAGCTCTGCAGGGCGGCTACCTGGCGCTCTGTCCACACTTTTACGAAATTTTATAAGGTGGACATTAGTGCTTCCGCTGATGCAGCCTTGGGACGTAGAGTCCTACAGGCGGCGGTAGTTTAAAGTTTCCTTTAACCTGTTTTTTAGCGCTAGTTGCGCAGTTTTCTTAGGTTGTTGGGTTCTGCCGTTTCTGTTTTTTTTACCACCCTATATTTTTGACTGCTTTGGGACGTCCCACTAGTTATGACTAGTGTGTCTCCTTTCCTTCCGTTCTGCTGCTGAAAGACGGATTTTGGTAAGAACTTACCTGTAAAATCCTTTTCAGCGAAGGAAGGAAAGGAGACACAGCTCCTCCCTTGGCAGAAGTGTGTTGTTGTATTACAGATGCGGCGTGACCCTTCTCTGATAGCAGTTATCTGGGTCGAGGTCGACGCGCTACGGCTCTGTTCCAGCATCGCCAGCTCATTGCAGTGGTCAGGTCCAGTGAGTAGTACCTGGAACTGTGTGTTTTTTTACCTAAATGCATGCATAACCTGTACTCTTGTGTTTTTTGTCTCTGAAGTCCTTCAGAAGGGGTTATGTTGCTTCCGCTGGTGATATTGCTCTTCCTTAAGCTTGTGTACAACTGGAGAGCTGAGTAGGAGGAGCCCGAGCTGGAGGGGCCGGTCAACACTCTTTTTTTAATCTGAGGTGTCTATCCCATCTGGGCTCCGCCTACCCACTAGTTATGACTAGTGTGTCTCCTTTCCTTCCTTCGCTGAAAAGGATTTTACAGGTAAGTTCTTACCAAAATCCGTCTATTAGTTATTTTAGTTTTTGTCTGATGTTTTCTCCCTTCTCATGAATGCAATCACACGGAGCATTCTAAACCTGGTGGTACAATGTGAATGCATCTAGGTTCCGTATTTTTATGATATTTTATACAAATATGTAATTGGCACTATCACAGTGTACGATTTTCTTATACTGTGATCATGGCTAAGTGACAAAAAAGTGGCAGCCGAGTCTAATGCTGAGCATGCTGTCAGTCAGTGCTGGGTCCTGGTTACAGCCTCCACTCGCCATGCACTGACCGGGCATGTCAGCGGTCACACGGAAGGAGAGCTCTGGGTATACTAGCCTGCCTGACTCCATTGGGCCCACACTAGCGATGTTCAGCCCTGCAGATTTTTCCTGCACTGTCCCATGGCATGAATGTGGGTGGGGGACATGGCCATGAAACAACAGGAGGCTGCAGCATGTGCAGGCAGAGAAAGCCAAGATTGTGCCGACGCGCCTTCATCAGGTACCAGGATGGAAAGAGCGGCTGCTCCCAGCACAGTGGGGGGAGACTTGCTGGCTCCTCTAGAACCGGCACCGCTCTAGATGGGTCACATGCGCTCCATGGAGGGTAAAGCTACCCAGTCCCCGGAGTCCGTGGGGGAGGGTCAGGCTGCACCTGCCCCTAAAGGACTTCCTGTCCTGCAGCTTCACTGAGGGGTAACTCTCCCTGCCACCAGCACTTACTGAACCAATTACAGGACCAAGAGGATAAATGACCTCAGCCGCCGGCCAGTGACCCTCACAGACCTGGTCAGCAAACCTCAGCCCTAGTGTCTGAAACGAGTGCCCTGGAAAACAAACTCGGCAGGAGTCATGTAAGGGTGGTCGGTATCCCTGAAAACACAGGGAAACAATCCCACCATACACTGACCGGTGACTTGCTCTCAATTTCAGAATTTACCCTGCAGATTAACCCCGTATCTGCAGGTCAATAGCGTTTTTTTTACATGAGCGTTTCCCTTTTAAAGGTGCTGAATCTCCACCACTATAATACCTGCGAATCTCCTAACATCAGGATTCCCTGCTCTACATCCCTGATGACGCTGATCTACAGCGCGCTTTATGAAATCTACCTGCCACAAGGACAATTTGTTACATTCTATAGTTTTTTTTTGTTTTGAAAGTTATAAACTTTTTTTTTTTTACCCATCACTGACGTTATTCCGCACCTACAGTTTCCTTTTACTCCATTTTATCAAGCCCATTGCTGTTATTTGTCTTGTCAATTACCACCCTTTTTCTATCATGTACCAATTTCTCCTAACTGTAGGGACCTAATTTCTTATGACCTTCCAGCATCGTAACATTAGGGATTGTGTTTTGTTTTTTGCTCTTTTTCTTCCGGTTATTACCTTCTTCCCATGAGCTCCATCTCCCTGTGCACATAGCTGAGGCCGGCGTCAGACAATGAACTCTTCCTGCTCTTCTAGAAACCTGGAGGGAGATGTTGCAATCAGGAGCTCGGCGGCCGTCTACACGTACTGCAAGTCACGCGGGCTGTTTGCAGGAATATCGTTGGAAGGGTCTGGGTTGATTGAAAGGAAAGAAACCAATCGCAAGTAAGTTGGTGCACGATCGGTGTTTGTGACATAGTTGGAAACTTTTTGGTGATGGCGCGTCTCTAACACATTGTATTGCCTCCTGACCAGAGGGGATCTGACTGCCGGAACCCCCTCCCTACCCCACAAGCCTTATAATGAGGGAGTCCCAGGTTTGCTTCTTGCAGTAAACCTGTTATTTCCTTTACCTCCGGCAGTCACATGGAATACAGCAGATGCCGGCCTACAGCTGTGAGAATCTGAGCTAACTCGCAGCTTTACCTCCTTTTTAAATGCTTGGGTCAATAGCGACCACGGCACTTAGTCAAGGTGACAGACAGGTGGAGCTCCCTCTCTCAGCAGTAGCTGGGAGCCAATGGTCTTGGCAGCCGGGGGCCTAATAACAACCCCCATGACTGTCATGTATGTTCTCCAATTAATAGAAGAAAGCTGCGAGGAAATATTACAGGGAATTGTACAATTGATCACGTTCTCTAGTAAGGCATTAAAAAAACTTGTTAAATGATCTAAAAGTCTACATCACACCATTTTTCATGTGTCACGTAAAAAAAAAATAACAAAGAATTTCTATTGGTGGAGGAAACATTTGACCTCTAACAAAATCATGCACCCATTTATCGACCGTGAGGTTTTGTCTGCATTCGTTCGGCTCCATCTGCCCTTACTTTAAGGCCTCCTTTACACGTCCCGATATTTCCGGTGCTGGAAAAGCCAAGTACCAGTGCTATCTGTGTTTCCGTATGTACCATCCGTGTGCACAATCCGTGTGACGCGTGCTGAAATAGAATGCAGAATAGAAATGACAGATGTTTAGGTGTTAGATGTGCAAAGACAGAGGATAGGTAGATAGAAAGATATCCATGTGATATATAATTAGTGCCATTTTTAAAATACACATTTTACAGTACAAGTATTTAGCTAATAAATACAATTAAAAAATTGCCCCCCCGCCCCTATTTTTATTAACTTGCAAAGGCTAAGCAGACAGCTGCGGGCTCATATTAATAGACTGGATAGGTCCATGGATATTGGCCCCTTCCCAGCCTAATAAGGCCAGACCTCAGCTTCCCCAGAAATAATGCATCCATTAGATGCGCCAATTCAGGCTCTTAGCCTCTGCACTTCCCGATTACCCTGGTGCGTTGGCAATTGGGCTAATGGGATTGTGGGGTTGATGTTAGCATCTGGCGCTGACATCAAGACCTAGGGTTAGTAATGGAGAGGTGTCTGTCAGACACCCCTATTACTACACCCATAGTAAAAAGAAATACACACACAAACACACACATCCTTTTATCTGTAAAAATCCCTTCCTGACAATTTCTCTTCACCCATTTATTAAAAAAAATAATTCACACCTGTCCGCCGTAGTCCAAATGGAGTTCCCACGTATGGAGCCTCATTCATAGAATGCAGCTTCATAGACTGGAGCATCAGCCACTGCCGGTTCTCATTCTGCACTCCAGAGAACCCGGCTACTGTGACGAGTGGCGATGTCATGAGTTACCACAGTTCACAGCCGCTGGGTCTCGCGAAGGCAGCGTGAGAGCCGGAACGCTGCACTCTGTGTGACCCGGGTCTTGCTGCCAAAGATAGCCACATCTAGCTGCCACATTACAGCGCAACACAAGTTTATGGAGTCTCATTGTGACCCAAAGAGTACGGTGGCCGTGACAGTCAAGTCATAAGTTCAGCCGGGTTGGCTTTTTTGCAGTTTATTTTTCATGGCCACTTAATGCATTGCGACCCCATTCTCTTGTGTTGTGCTGTGGTGTAACAGTTACACATAGCGATCTTTGGCCGTGCGACTTCTGTCGCGGGCAACGTCACCATGTAGCTCCAGACTTACGCTTGCATTTTGTGTTCATAGGGTAATAAAAAGAGCTGCCGGCTAAAGGAGGCAGTAAATCTTGAAAGCTTTATGAGATGGCTTCTTCAATTTTGCAGTCAAAGAACTTAGAGTCGCGTATGAGAAAAGATCCATCAACAGCAGCTTGTTGATGTTCTATAGGTAACTTTCCAATTCATTTTTCCACGCTTCTGAGTATAGAGGTGCTGAAAAATAAGAAAAATCCACACTATACATATTGTATAACAGCGATGTGACACGGAGGGTGGATTTATTCTCTCCCCACGGTGGAGCGCTTCATGTATCCAAGATGCCAGAAGGGAGAATTGGCAGCTAATGATTTCCAGACTCCACTCGGTATTCTTTATGTCGTATTCTCCCCAACACTTTTCATTGATTTCACACATATCCGATTCCTTACAATATAGAGTATATTGTCTTGTAACCTGCAGGATTGTAATCGAGTATTTCTTACAGATTTTATTGTCAAGAGGACATCCGGGCATATGAGGTCTTGTTTGGTGAGATTCCCCGCCCTGCACAAGCCGAAGAACTTTATGACATTCTTGATTCTTTCACTGAAAAATATGAAATTGAAGAGCAAAGTACGAACAGGAGGAAAGTCACCAGAGAACAGAGAAAGGTGCGAGCTGCAGGCGTCCTCAGTCGGTGGCTTTACCTGCTCCATGCAGTCATCCCCCTGCAACAATTCCTGTACATGTCCTTTGGTCGTACGGAGCTGGGATACAGCCGGCACCTGCCGCTAATGGCAGCGACCACAGCCGGCTCCAGCACTGCTGTTTAACCATTTAAATGCCACTATTAATCTGACAGCTGTATTTAAATGACAAAATTACAAAGTGCAACCACTCGGGCTCCCATCGGCATCCATGAGATGCAATTTTGGGGTGCTAATGGGATTAACATGGTAGCTGGGGTCTACTGCCAGGCAATGTCAAATCCATCTTGGTAATCCTATTAAAGCCAGTCAGTAATTTGACTGTATAGTGCTATAGTTTAGTATTACAGTATTTGGTACAAGCAAGCGCGCAATTACAGGTTCAAGTCCCTTGGGGGTGGCTAAAAATTAGAAAAGGACTAATATAAAAATAAAAATTAATAAAAAAGCATTTGGTATCATGATGTCTATAAAAATATACCCTATAAAAGTAATAAACCCATGAGGTTAACACCATTAAAAAAAAAAAAAAAAAGTGCCAGAATTTCTGTTTGTGTCTCTGCATTTCCTCATCAAAATGTTGTATGTGCCCCAAAATGGTACCAATAAAAAACAGCAACTTGGAAGTGCCGGGTCCAAACTAGGCAGTGACTGAACCGTTTTGGCTCCTGGAGGGAGGGGAGTAGCCCAGTATGCAGACTCCCTCAATAACTTCTATATTCCTTTTTTAGAGGATTTTTCATTATTTTAGAGTGGTTTCAGCACATCAGGCCTCATTCAGACATCACTGGTTTTTCACGTATGCAAAGAAAACAGTATGAAATGTCCTCCGTGTTTGGCCAGTGTGTCATCTGTGATTTTCATGTCTGGATTTATCACTTACAAAGCTTCTTCCGTCCTTTGCCATGTTAATCAGTGACCACACACGGATTGTACACTGATGTCATGTATAGGTTGTCTAATAAGTAGCGATGAACAGTCAGTAGGGTGCAGCAGTTAGTGTCGGGGCCCACCGGAGGATCCTCCGTCCTCCGCAGGGCCAGTCCGATGCCTCCAGCAGAACAGTGTAGCACAGAATTATAACCTGCTCCAGAAATATTATTATTTTATAGACCTATTTACTAAGCTACATGTCAGTGGAGCTGTCTACGTCTCTTTAACATGCAGTTGGCTTTAGCTCATGCACCCAAGTGTGTGCTGCCTACTAGTGTGGCCCGATACCTGGAGCGACTGCTAGTTGCGGAGCGCCTGGGAAACTCTGTGTTTGCCTCTAGGCACCCGCCATGTACCGTGCAAAGCTCGCCTAAAAAGGAGCTGATCTGAGACAACCTTACACAGGACACATGGGGAGATTCTGATCCAAAAGCATTTGAGATATGCACAGATGTAACAGCTGAATCTGCCGGCCTCTTACACTTTCAAGTGACTGTGATATGTTTTTTTGTTTTTTTTTTATTAGACTTAGAAAAGAAATAATGTGTTTTTAATGTAGCTTCTTTTTTTGTGTTTGTTGAAGCAACCACATTAGAAACACATGTACATTTACTCTATTAGCTCACAGCAGAGCGTGGCTATGCTGTATGGCTGCCGCAGTGACGTGTGGCTTTATGGCTGCCGCAGTGATGTGTGCTTTGTGGCTGCCGCAGTGATGTGTGCTGTATGGCTGCCGCAGTGATGTGTGCTGTATGGCTGCCGCAGTGATGTGTGCTGTATGGCTGCCACAGTGATGTGTGCTGTATGGCTGCCGCAGTGATGTGTGCTGTATGGCTGCCGCAGTGACGTGTGGCTTTATGGCTGCCGCAGTGATGTGTGCTTTGTGGCTGCCGCAGTGATGTGTGCTGTATGGCTGCCGCAGTGATGTGTGCTGTATGGCTGCCGCAGTGATGTGTGCTGTATGGCTGCCACAGTGATGTGTGCTGTATGGCTGCCGCAGTGATGTGTGCTGTATGGCTGCCGCAGTGATGTGTGCTTTGTGGCTGCCGCAGTGATGTGTGCTGTATGGCTGCCGCAGTGATGTGTGCTGTATGGCTGCCGCAGTGATGTGTGGCTCTATGGCTGCCGCAGTGACGTGTGCTGTATGGCTGCCACAGTGATGTGTGCTTTATGGCTGCCAGATTGATGTGTGCTTTGTGGCTGCCACAGTGATGTGTGATGTGTGGCTTTGTGGCTGCCACAGTGATGTGTGATGTGTGGCTTTGTGGCTGCCGCAGTGACGTGTGCTGTATGGCTGCCGCAGTGACGTGTGCTTTGGGCCGCAGTGATTGTGTATGGCTGCCGCAGTGACGTGTGCTTTGTGGCTGCCGCAGTGATGTGTGCTGTATGACTGCCGCAGTGACGTGTGGCTGCCGCAGTGACGTGTGGCTGCCGCAGTGATGTGTGCTTTGTGGCTGCCGCAGTGACGTGTGGCTTTGTGGCTGCCGCAGTGACATGTGCTTTGTGGCTGCCGCAGTGACTTGTGGCTGCCGCAGTGACGTGTGGCTTTGTGGCTGCCGCAGTGTCGTGTGCTGTATGGCTGCCGCAGTGATGAGTGCTGTATGGCTGCCGCAGTGATGTGTGGCTTTGTGGCTGCCGCAGTGACTTATGGCTGCCGCAGTGACGTGTGGCTTTATGGCTGCCACAGTGACTTGTGGCTGCCTCAGTGACGTGTGGCTTTTGGCTGCCGCAGTGACGTGTGCTTTATGGCTGCCGCAGTGACGTGTGCTTTGTGGCTGCCACAGTTACGTGTGCTTGTGGCTGCCGCAGTGATGTGTGCTGTATGGCTGCCGCAGTGACGTGTGCTTTGTGGCTGCCGCAGTGACGTGTGCTGTATGGCTGCCGCAGTGACGTGTGCTTTGTGGCTGCCGCAGTGATGTGTGCTGTATGGCTGCCGCAGTGACGTGTGGCTTTATGGCTGTCGCAGTGACGTGTGCTTTATGGCTGCCGCAGTGACGTGTGCTTTGTGGCTGCTGCGGTGACGTGTGCTTTGTGGCTGCCGCAGTGATGTGTGCTGTATGGCTGCCGCAGTGACGTGTGCTTTGTGGCTGCCGCAGTGACTTGTGGCTGCCGCAGTGACGTGTGGCTTTGTGGCTGCCGCAGTGACATGTGCTTGTGGCTGCCGCAGTGACTTGTGGCTGCCGCAGTGACGTGTGCTTTGGGCTGCTGCAGTGTCGTGTGCTGTATGGCTGCCGCAGTGATGAGTGCTGTATGGCTGCCGCAGTGATGTGTGGCTTTGTGGCTGCCGCAGTGACTTATGGCTGCCGCAGTGACGTGTGGCTTTATGGCTGCCACAGTGACTTGTGGCTGCCTCAGTGACGTGTGGCTTTGTGGCTGCCGCAGTGACGTGTGCTTTATGGCTGCCGCAGTGACGTGTGCTTTGTGGCTGCCGCAGTGATGTGTGCTGTATGGCTGCCGCAGTGATGTGTGCTTTGTGGCTGCCGCAGTGACGTGTGCTGTATGGCTGCCGCAGTGACGTGTGCTTTGTGGCTGCCGCAGTGATGTGTGCTGTATGGCTGCCGCAGTGAGGTGTGGCTTTATGGCTGCCGCAGTGACGTGTGCTTTATGGCTGCCGCAGTGACGTGTGCTTTGTGGCTGCTGCGGTGACGTGTGCTTTGTGGCTGCCGCAGTGATGTGTGCTGTATGGCTGCCGCAGTGACGTGTGCTTTGTGGCTGCCGCAGTGATGTGTGCTTTGTGGCTGCCGCAGTGACTTGTGGCTGCCTCAGTGACGTGTGGCTTTGTGGCTGCCGCAGTGACGTGTGGCTTTGTGCTGCTGCAGTGACATGTGCTTTATGGCTGCCGCAGTGACGTGTGCTTTGTGGCTGCCGCAGTGATGTGTGCTTTATGACTGCCGCAGTGACGTGCTTTATGGCTGCCGCAGTGATGTGTGCTTTTGGCTGCCGCAGTGATGTGTGCTGTATGGCTGCCGCAGTGACGTGTGCTTTGTGGCTCTCGCAGTGATTTGTGCTGTATGGCTGCCGCAGTGACGTGTGCTTTGTGGCTTCCGCAGTGACTTGTGGCTGCCGCAGTGATGTGTGGCTTTATGGCTGCCGCAGTGACGTGTGCTTTGTGGCTGCCGCAGTGACGTGTGCTTTGTGGCTGCCGCAGTGACTTGTGGCTGCCGCAGTGACGTGTGCTTTGTGGCTGCCGCAGTGACGTGTGCTTTGTGACTGCTGCAATGAATGAACGTTAATAATCAAAATTAATGTTCAGTAAGAGACAACAAACGAATCCTCCCCATACCAGGGAATTGCAGGGGAGCTGCATATATATTGTAGCCAGTTCAGGGGGTATATAGCTCTGGGATTGCCGTCTCGGGTAGACGAAGTGGCATAGAAAAGCACAGACAGCAGTACTGGTGCAAACTGGCCGCAACCAGTTTTATTAAAGTCACAGCAACAAAACATAAACCAAATCATAAACCAAAATCCTAAGCCTTTCAGGCTGCTAACTAAACACAGTCAGTTACCTCACTACTGTGAACTAGGCTCTAGCAGCCTGGCCACAACAACACAAATTTGTAATTACCGGAGATGGGCTTGCAGGAGACTCCAGCAGCGTCTGAAGCCAGAATCAGACTGAGAGCTCTGTCTGTGTAACTCTACCACCTATTTCTGGCTGCTTAATTAGGCAGCTGTGTGTACTCAGGGTTGAGCTGCAAGCCTGTACTGGATGGGGAGTGGAGTGAACGTATTATATATTCCGTTATGCAACCCAGCTAAGAAACCTGGGCGAGATATACACCCCGTCCAGTACGCACCCCTTCACTGTCTCGCATATCCCCCCCCTCTCTTCTCCAGACCTGAGGGCTGGTCAACAACTCCAAAGAGACAGTAAACTCTGGACAAGGCATCGGCATTACCCTGTAACTTCCCAGGTCTATGCTCTACCGAGAAATTGAATTCTTGAAGCGAAAGGAACCACCTTGTCACCCTGGCATTCCTTTCCTTGTTCTGCTTCATCCATGCCAGAGGAGCATGGTCTGACTGCAATTTAAATTTCCTGCCCAAGAGGTAATAACGCAGCGAGTCCAGCGCCCATTTGATTGCGAGGCACTCTCGCTCCAGAATGGCATAATTTTGTTCAGCCGGTGTCAGTTTTCGACTTAGATACATGACCGGGTGCTCCTCACCCTTCACGACCTGCGACAACACCGCCCCTAACCCCACATTAGAGGCATCAGTTTGAACAAGAAACTTGTCCCTGAAATTAGGGGTAACCAGAACTGGTCTTTGACATAAAGCCATTTTCAAAGACTGAAATGCTTTTTCTGCCTCTGATTCCATTCTACCATTTTTGACTTCCCACCTTTTGTCAGGTCGGTCAACGGGGCAACAATTGAGGCATAACTTTGTGCAAATCTGCGATAGTACCCAGTGATGCCCAGAAATGCTTTGACCTGTCGTTTTGTGAGGGGTGTAGGCTAGTTCTGAATCGCCTCTACTTTATCGATTTGTGGCTTAATCAGCCCCCTGCCAATGACGTAGCCCAGGTACTTGGCCTCTTCTAGGCCAATTGCACATTTCTCTGAGTTTATATTCAGCCCAGCTCCGCCTATCGAGTCTAAGACGGCATGTACCTTAGCGAGGTGGCTCTCCGAATCGGAACTGAAAATTACCACATCATCCAGGTAGGCAGCTGCATAGGCTTGATGCGGGCGCAGGATCAGATCCATAAGCCTCTGAAAGGTAGCCGGGGCTCCATGCAACCCGAATGGCATCACAAGGTACTGAAACAAGCCTTCAGGGGTTGCAAAGGCCGTTTTTTCTTTTGCCTCATCAGACAGGGGTATCTGCCAGTACCCTTTTGTCAGATCGAGGGTTGTAATATAACGGGCACATCCTAACCTCTCGATTAGCTCGTCTACCCGTGGCATCGGGTATGCGTCAAACTTTGACACGTCGTTCAACTTTTTAAAATCATTACAAAACCTCCATGTTCCATTAGGTTTTGGGATCAGGACAATCGGGCTACACCACTCGCTTTGGGCCTCCTCAATGACCCCGAGGTCTAGCATCCGTTTGATTTCAGTAGAGACTATCTCTCTGCGGGCTTCCGGTATCCTGTACGACTTCAGCTTGACCTTAGTACCGGGCTCGGTCTCGATATGGTGTTTCACGAGAGAAGTCCAGCCGGGCAAGTCTGAAAACCTCTGCTGATATTTCTGCAGAAACTCCCGTACTTCCTGTTTTTGGTGTACGGACAATGTCCCAATTGTCACAGGAGGTAGAGGTGGTTTTAGCCCTTTCTCTACTTCACCCGAGGCCAATAATGACTCTGTCCCTCCAGGGCTTGATCAAGTTGATATGATAGACCTGGTAGGGCTTCCGTCTCCCGGGTTGGTGTACTTTGTAGGTGACCTCGCTCATTTTCTGTACTATCTCGTATGGGCCATGCCACTTGGCCAAAAACTTACTTTCCACTGTGGGAATTAGGATTAGGACTAGATCCCCGGGGTTGAAAGTCCTAATTTTTGCTGACCGATTATATATCCTGCTTTGAGCTTCTTGGGCTCTCTGCAGATGATCCTTAACCAATGGCATAATCTTAGCAATTCTATCTTGCATCTGGGCAATATGCTCTATAACACTCTTGTATGGGGTTGCCTCGGTCTCCCATACTTCCTTGGCTATGTCTAGCAAGCCCCGTGGGTGCCGACCATATACCAACTCAAAGGGAGAAAACTCCGTAGAGGCTTGGGGCACCTCTCTAACTGAAAACATTAGGTAGGGTAACAGGTAGTCCCAGTCCCGACCATCTTTCTCCACTGCTTTCTTTAACATATGTTTTAACGTTTTATTAAAACGTTCAACCAGCCCATCCGTCTGTGGGTGATACACGGATGTTCGAATGTGCGAGATTTTAAGCAACTTACACAGTTCCTTCATCACCTTGGACATAAAAGGTGTGCCTTGGTCCGTGAGGATCTCTTTAGGGATTTCTGTCCTAGAAAACATATGAAAGAGTTCCCGTGCAATATTTTTGGACGCCATATTTCTTAAAGGGACAGCCTCGGGGTATCGGGTTGCATAATCAAGTACCACTAGTATGTATTGGTGCCCCCTGGCTGATTTCACAATAGGACCTACCAAGTCCATCGCTACCCTTTCAAATGGTATCTCTATAACCGGCAGCGGGACTAATGGACTGCGGAAGTGAGAAACCGGAGCATTTATCTGACATGTGGGGCAGGTTTTGCAATAATCCTCCACATCTCGATAAACCCCTGGCCAGTAAAATCTCTGGAGGATTCTTTCCTGGGTCTTGTCCATCCCCAGGTGCCCACCAAGAACGTGGTTATGTGACAAACCTAGCACCATACTTCTATAGGGCTTAGGTACCAGGAGCTGACTCACGGCCTCTCCCTTTACCTTAGTGACCCTATATAGCAGGTCATTGTTCATGGTAAATGGGGAAATCTTTCATCAGAGCCGGGCTCTTGTGGGATCTCATTCAGAACTGTTATATTTTCCCTGGCATGTTTAAGAGTGGGGTCTCGCAATTGCTCAGTCCTAAAATTGCCACGGGACACAGGTAGGTCAGGGACATTCTGTTCCAGAGAACCATCATCCCCCTCCCCCAACATCACTTGAAATGGAAATTCATCATTATCATTATCATCATCATTATCATTATCATCCTCTACGTTCAACAACACACTAGCATTGTGTTCCGCCCCTATGGACTGCGCAACCACCGTAGGAGTTTCATCACACTGTCCGGTAAGAACCGTTTTTTCCCCAAAGATCCCAAAACAGGGGAAAGTCACGACCCAATATGGCGGGGTGCATCAGGTTCTTCACTACCCCCACTTCATACGAGATCTCCCCGAGTTTTGTGACGAAGTCCACGGAAGTTACCGGGTAGACTTTGGTGTCTCCATGGATGCACACCACGCTCAGGTGTTTATCTGGGATGAAGTCCCTATCAGCCAGGCTGGCATGTATCAGAGTCACTCGACTCCCAGAGTCTAGGAGTTGTACGGGGTAGCCATTTATAACCACTTAGGACACCTGTGGGCCATTCTCCTCGGTTGGGGTGGCCACGCACACTGGTTCCGCGAGGAGAGAGAGAGTCCTTCCAGCATCACAGTCCATAGGTTCCCCCACTAGTGGACAGTTGGCTGAAATATGACCCCTTTCCCGGCATCTCCAACACTGTCTCAGGTCTGGTGGTTCAAACGGGGATACCTTTCTAGGCCTGGGGACTCCCGACAGGGAAGCATTGGCCCTTGCCTCGCACATGTCCCCTCGGGCCTGAACCCGTTTATCAGCAGCCCCCCTGGCCCCAACAGCTGGAACTCTCTTACCGGGAGATGTCGGAGGCCGGGTACTCCGTAATGACGACCTCTCGGACGGCTGGTTGCGGGAGTAGTCTTTAGTGGCGGAGTACCTCTCTATCAGGCTGACCAGATGACTGGGGTCTTTGGGGTCTCCCTGTCCGACCCAGAGCTGCACCTCAGGAGGAAGGGCCCAGATGTACCGGTCCATCACTACCATTTCGACGATTTGGGCACGGTCGCTGACGTCCGGCTCCAGCCACTTCTTTACCAGATAAATCAGGTCATACATTTGTGAGCGAGCAGGCTTGTCCCCACTGTATCTCCAGTTATGGACTCTCCTGGCACGGACTACAACCGTAACACCCAGGCGGGCAAGAATCTTCGTTTTTAGCTTGGCATAGTCTTTGCTATCCTGCTCGCTAAGGTCAAAATAGGCCTTTTGGGGTTCCCCAGTCAGATAGGGTGCGACCACCATGGCCCATTCAGATGGTGGTAGATTCTCCTTCTCTGCCAGTCTTTCAAATATAGCGAGTTATGCCTCCACATTGTCATGAGGCGTCATCTTTTGCAGGGTCTGTTTTACCGCCTTCTTTACAGCAGACAACGCAGGTGACCTTGCGTCATCACTCTGGGACGAGGTGCTGAGAGCCTGGCGTAGTGCTGCAATCTGCTCCATTAGCAATCAGTTAGTCTCCTGCTGTTGCACGCTAACTTGCGCCATATGTTTGAGCAGCGCCTCCATGCTGTCAGACTTGTCTGTCCCGGCAACGGCAGCTTTTACCCAGGACATGCACACTCCAAAGTCTTTTCTACAGCAAGTTCAGCTTTTTTTTTTTTTAGGGCTACTGTCTCTTTAAGGCTGCTTTGACAGACTTTTCCTTTGCTGCTGCTTTAGCCACTGTGCTGCCCGCATTCGAGCACCAATTGTAGCCAGTTCAGGGGGTATATAGCTCTGGGATCGCCGTCTCGGGTAGACAAAGTGGCATAGAAAAGCACAGACAGCAGTACTGGTGCAAACTGGCCGCAACCAGTTTTATTAAAGTCCACAGCAACAAAACATAAACCAAATCATAAACCAAAATCCTAAGCCTGTCAGGCTGCTAACTAAACACAGTCAGTTACCTCACTACTGTGAACTAGGCTCTAGCAGCCTGGCCACAACAACACAAATTTGTAATTACCGGAGATGGGCTTGCAGGAGACTCCAGCAGCGTCTGAAGCCAGATTCAGACTGAGAGCTCTGTCTGTGTAACTCTACCACCTATTTCTGGCTGCTTAATTAGGCAGCTGTGTGTACTCAGGGTTGAGCTGCAAGCCTGTACTGGATGGGGAGTGGAGTGAACGTACTATATATTCCTTATGCGACCCAGCTAAGAAACCTGGGCGAGATATACACCCCGTCCAGTACGCACCCCTTCACTGTCTCACAATAGATTTTTGTTTTAGGTGTCAAACGTCCGCTCCTGACGACCCCTCTGAACACATACAGGAGCACACATGTGGTTTTAATGATAAAAGGGGTCTAGGCTGCTGCCAAACCTCTGTCGCCAACCCACCTCTCCTGAAAAAAAAATGACATGATGAAATGTAATGTTTTCCATCCTGTTTTCTCTCATTGTCCTCTGTTAGGGTGAGATTTAGAGGTCCCCTTTCACAGTGTAGTTGGCCGGTCTCTGTGTGCGCTGGCCTTTTAGAGTATTGTGTTACTATCCATTGTATGCCTCCAGTGGAGAGTGTCGTCTCTCATTAGCGTTTATTACACTTATATACTTGGACATAAAGAGTAACACTCACTTCCGAAATCTTTTGACCTATCAGTACCTTTGATTGCGATGGAGACCCTGATTCCAGTTATGCATCCCTTAGCTTATTGGGTGCCGCAGTAATAGAATCCCAGTTTTCTCTGCTACAGAGCTCCGTTGTTGAGCTGTGTATCACCTCACCACACCTAAACTTTCTGTGCATATTTGTACAGTGACTGAGAGCTGCTAATCTGTGGTTGGACTAGGAGGCATGAGGCCAGTTGTCCTGTAGTGATAATCTCCTCCTGATAAAACACTAGTTGTATTGAAACAACAAAAATACAGCTCAGTATGTGACACGTCCCTGTTATTGGGTCTCTGCCCCTACATCATGGTGCTCTCATATTACATAGCAAACATCTTCTAACAGATTTCCTTTGATGACAAGTTTATGTAGTTTTGCTGTTCTTCCAAATCGGCTTTAACATTCAGTCCGATTTCACTGCTTCTTCTTCCTCTTTTATTTGTACGCGATGTTTTTACTCATAGAACCCTTTTTTTTTTGTTTTATCTCTGTTGCCTCATGTATTAACCAGCTTTATTTAGCACCTATCTATTCTCCAGGAAATAGCAAAAAAAGACAAGTAATGTAAGAACAAAGGAAAGAAATATGAATTTAAGAGAAATCTAAATGTAGCCGTAACCTGCCTGTGTGTTGTGTTTTTATGTAGAAAGAGATGTCATTCAAGTCGAACAGACAGCGCTCTCATCAGTCCGCAAACGGTACAGAAGGTAAGGACCAGGCTCTGTCTCTATCAAATGGTTAGTATTTATTATGTGCATGTCTTACAGGTAAATCTTCAGGATTTGGGTAAAGTAGATAAGCTGGACTTACTTTCCTAAAGTAGATAAGCTGGACTTGCCTTCATGGTCGCAGTGTAAAGCATGGAGAGTAAAAGAGCAGCAGCCTGAGCCACCGATGAGTCAAAAATCCACAGGCTTGCTGGGAATACGGAAAAATTGATGTGATGGTGTAATGCAGTCCATAACCATAAGCCAATGTTGGTTACACTATGTGACCCCCTTCCACCTCCATTTTGAAGTTTTCATGACTGGGTGAATATACAGCCATTTTATTGGTTGGATGTGTGGCATTTAGGGTTCATGTGTCACAGAGCACCATGAGTGGAAGGCTTGCAGCACTTAGAAGGGCTTCCATGGACAGGCTTTGCACTAGCCACTTTTGTTTAGCTTGTCTCAGGGGAACCCTGGCCTTCAACCTTTTAAGCCCTATACTGGGACCTGAACTTACACATGGTGCCCCTGGGTTGAGTTCATGGAGTGCCGGCTGGCCGGTGGAGCGGTACCGCTAAGGATGAGTCAAAAAATCTGATCAGTAACAAGAGGTCAGGAAAAGAGCAAAATCAATAGGTAATAAAGTAGTCAAAACCTGAGTCAGGGTCAGTAACTGGAATCACACTAGCCGGGCAGAAGAGTAACAAGCGTCAACCAGGGTAAGAAGAGCTTCTATAAACCCATCCAAAGATGGGAGTGTCAAAAAATAACCCATATTAAAAATCTACCAAAGTACTGTATACCAACTGAAGATAGAAAAATCCCAAATACTCCAGTAAAATAGATTAAATATGTAATATTAATCAGTAATTATCATTTTATTAGTACAGAATAAAAGCAACAAAGCTCGCAGACATAATTACATATCTGGTTGGCAAAAGAAGTGAGAAGTCGCCAATGTATCTTGAAAATGATAATTATGTCTAGATGTAAAGAATGAGCCAGTGTTATTGTGCTAAATAGATTTTAAAATAGGCATAAATCTATAATGAAAATAAATGATTTGTATCTGATATTGTCACAGACACACTTCTCAGCACGTGACGTGGAGTCTGCCTGCAGCTGTCTGTTCCCTTGAGGGGAGGAGAAGTGGGTTATGGAGCACATCCGCATACGCAGCCCTCAAATGTGAACCCTTTCTCTTTATGTCACCCAGCTTTTTATAGTCCTGACCATTGGCTCATATTTCCAGGATGACCCCGATTGGCCCCTTTTAAAAGATGCCGTTTGTGAGTGGACGATGGGCAAAGTTGTGGCATTTCAAATATCCTGTGTCCTACTGTTCTCTTTATCTACTGACAATTGGAAATATTCTACACCCCATCTGCTAACTCTGTGAAGCTACCATGTATGACACCTCTAGTACTGTATGCTCCCAGGAGGACCCCCCTGTAGTTCCAAATTACTGCTATAAGAGCAGGCAGATGTGATGTCCTTTCTGTAGAGACCACATGTGGATGTAGCCCTACCCAGTTGTTCTATTGACATTATAGTCTACCTTTCAGTTATATACACACTGGTCAAAATTGTTGGTACCCCTCGTTTAATGACAGAAAAACCCACAATGGTGACAGAAATAACTTGAATCTGACAAAAGTAACAATAAATCAAAAATCTATGAACATGAACAAATGAAAGTCAGTCATTGCTTTTCAACCATGATTCCACAGAATTTGTAAAAAATAAAACTCATGAAATAGGCCTGGACAGAAATGATGGTGCCCTTAACTTAATATTTTGTTGCACAACCTTTTGAGGCAATCACTGCCATCAAATGATTCCTGTAAGTGTCAATGAGACTTCTGCACCTCTCGACAGGTATTTTGGCCACTCTCTCAAGAGCAAACTGCTCCAGTTGTCTCGCATTTGAAGGTTGCCTTTTCCAGATGGCATGTTTCAGCTCTTTCCAAAGATGTCCAATAGAATTTAGGTAAGGGATCATAGAAGGCCACTTCAGAATAGTCCAATGTTTTCCTCTTAGCCATTCTTGGGTGTTTTTAGCTGTGTGTTTTGGGTCATTATCCTGTTGCAAGACCCATGTCCTGTGACTGAGACCAAGCTTTCTGACACTGGGCAGCAATCCCTTGATAGTCTTGAGATTTCATTGTACCCTGCACAGATTCTAGACACCCTGTGCCAGATGCAGCAAAGCATCCCCAGAACATAACAGAGCCTCCTCCATATTTCACAGTAGGGACAGTGTTCTTTTCTTGATATGTTTCATTTTTTCATCTATGAACATAGAGCTGAGGTGCCTTGCAAAAAGTTCCATTGTTGTCTCATCTGTCCTTAGGACATTCTCCCAGAAGCTTTGTGGCTTGTCAACATGTAGTTTGGCAAATTCCAGTCTGGCTTTTCTATTAATTTTTTTTCAACAATGGTGTCCTCCTTGGTTGTCTCCCATGAAGTCCACTTTGGCTCATACAACGACGGATGGTGCGATCTGACACTGATGTTCCTTGAGCTTTAACTTCACCTTTAATCTGTTTAGAAGTTTTTCTGGGCTCTTTAGTTATCATTCATATTATCTGTCTCTTTGATTTGTCATCAATTTTCCTCCTGCAGCCACATCCAGGGAGGTTGGCTACAGTCCCATGGAGCTTAAATTTCTGAATAATATGTGCAGCTGTAGTCACAGGACCATCAAGCTGCTTGGAGATGGTCTTATAACTTTTACCTTTAACATGTTTGTCTATAATTTTCTTTTTAATCTCCTGAGACAACTCTTTCCTTCGCTTCCTCTGGTCCATGTTGAGTGTGATACACACCATGTCACCAAACAGCACAGTGAGTATGTGTAGTCCTCTATACAGGCCCACTCACTGATTCCAAGATTGTAGACACATATGATGCTAATTAGTGGACACACCATGATTTAACATGTCCCTTTTGTCACATTATTTTCAGGGGTACCATCATTTCTGTCCAGGCCTATTTCATGAGTTTTATTTTTTTTTTTAATTCTGTGGAAGCATGGTTGAAAAGCAATGTCTGACTTTCATTCGTTCATTTTCATAGATTTTTGATTTATTATTACTTATGTCTGAATCAAGTTATTTCTGACATCATTGCGGGATTTTCTGTCATTAAACGAGGGGTACCAACAATTTTGACCACGTGTGTACTTTCTTCACAGATATACATAAAAAAACACAATTAACAATAATCAGGTAAAAGTGCAATCAAAAATCATACTGCCAATTAGGTCAGAATGAAATTAAACTCTGGTAAGTGTAACTAGATGAATCCAGTGCATTAAACCAATAGAAACCAGAGGATGAATGAATGTCTGATCCAGACCTGCAGTCATATTGAATGGTGACTTCCCACTCCCCTGTCAGGCATGTTTCGCATATTGCTTCTTCAGGTGAGACTTCATCAGGTAACTTCAGTTATGCATCAATTATGCATCAGTTTAATTACATGATTAATTACATGATTGATGACTGTATTTAGCCTGAATACGAGTAGCGTTCCTTATATTTGCTCTCTTAAAGTACTTAGTAAAGTTTTACACTTTTTATTTTTTTTTTAACGAGTGATCAATATGACAAACCTCGACTGTTGGTGACATTTTCAATCTTTCGTATTTTGCACAATATGACTCCATAATGTAACTTTTTTTCGTTTTCAGCTACAAGACCTACTCAGAGAAGTTTCCCCGACCTCTCCAGCTATAATATGAATGAGCGTGAGTATGAGCCAACTGGTACTTGACATTCTGTTTGATGATGCGAGGTTGCATGGAGCTGCTCAGCCATGGAAATCCATGAAGCTCTCGGAAAACATTTTTCATGCAGAGGTTCAAACTAATGGAGGTTTGCACTCTTCACTTATGGAGTCAGCAGAGCATTGCTGACTTTTATTCTCTCTGCTCCTCAGGACTCGTTGACCCCGCTTTGTTACTTTACGTGGTCTCCTCTTCTTCATGTCTACATTGCTGTGGCTTCTTAATGCTTCCACCATTCAGTATTGCCATACACAATACTGAAAGTTCTTCCCTAAAGTTCCTAAATATTTCACAAACTGCCTTATTACAATGGTGGCATCCAATTACAAAACCCACACTCAGGTCGGTCATATCTTTAAAGGGAACCTGTCACTTAATTATGCTTTTCTAAGCTGACCCCAATGTTGTTGGGGTGAGTTATGTTCATTAATAAGATGTATCTATAAAGCTAAGCGCCTCAGTATATAAGTAAAAAAATAAATAAATAAATTAAAAAAAGCTTATAATCTGTGTGCACTGTTCTCCGTGTGCACGTTTTGCGAACCGTGCTGCCGGTAAAAAACGGACATGTCAGCATGTTTTGCACACGGACACACGTTCCATGAAAACACGCTGACATGTACTAGACCCATTCATTTGAATGGGTCTACGTGTGTCAGTGTCTCCGGTACGTGAGAAAAGTGTCACCACATGTACTAGAGACACTGACGTGTGAAACCGGCCTCACATAGGCGGTGAGTACAGATTAAACATGGTTTTATCTTGCTTGTATACTGGGGTGTTTGTTTTTATAGACACAGGTTAGGGATGAACATTATATTATCATTATGGCATTGGGGGCAGCTTAGTACGGGAAAATGTGACTCTCCTTATAAAGTAACCCATTCTGTCACAAATGTTTGAAAGATCCAGATGTTATTCATCTGTGATGATGGGACTGAATGAAGAACCTGAAGTCAGCCATTAAGTGGTGTGCCCCAATACTTCTGTCCATGTGGTGTACATCACGTACTGAATTATTAGGTGAAGTAGATTCTCTCATCCTAGTGAATGGGAACGATGATGCAAATGACACTCTGATCAAACTCTGATCAGCATAGTGCGACCTGATATTGGAGAAGATGGATAAAAAAATTTTACATTTTGTCAGTGTTTTGGAAATTGGACTGCACTCAGATGTCATCCGAATGCACTCACTGACTTGCATGGCCAAATGCGATCCAAATTACAGATCAAACTTGGAACTTGGTCCAGCAGCAATTTTTTTTTCTCCTTTCGGAGGTCGTCCGCACAAGTTCATATCGTGATGAACTCCTTTACCTACTAAAGTGGACACGTAGAGAAAAATCAAGATGGGGAAGATTCACCTAAACAACTTGGTGGCATTATATGTACGTGGTACTAGGATCAAGATTTCCTAGTAATGCTTGTAAATCAGACTCCTGTATAGTAGATGAATAATCTGTACGTTTTGCTACATGCATCCTTTTATTATTAGATTTTATATAAGCTGGAGTGGCGCCTGGTTGGCACGTGGGCACTTCGCAGTTGAGTGATGAGCAGTCCTAAAGGGGGATAATAGAAGCATAGTTTATATAACAACACAGTGAGTGGACATGTAAAAGGCTTCCCCGTAAAGCCCCTATTATTCCAGTAATCCGGAGGTGAAGGATTTCCCGGCCTTTTCTACATCTCGGCAGCTGTATTTATAAATCAAGTAAATATGTTAATCCCCTTGGTGGTCTCCCCTTCTGGCTTCTCCTATCTGTTACATCACCACCTACAAAGACAAAGCAGCAAATGTACCCAAAATATTTTTAGCCTAATACTTACGTGGGAATCCTTTCTGGGGATTATCCCATACAGAACATGTTTTCAATCATTTCCATTTATGAATGAGGACAGTGGATTGTTGTGAATGAATGAATAACATACGGGGGGTTGGGGAGGGCCAGATACACTAAATGGACAAAAGCATTGAGACATCTGCACATTTTACCTACCTTTTATTGCCTCCAATTCTACGTCCAATGTGGCATTGTCACGGGTGTGTCGCTGCGAAGATCGTCGCGATTGCACACCCTGACTTCTCACAGCTGAGTTTCTGCTGCTGGGTATTTTTCGGCAGTGAGAGAGTTAATTCTCTCTCTCTCTGTGCTGGACAAGACCAGCCTCGCTCAGCTGCAATTAATGTTGCGATAATTGGATTTCTTCGTATACCTGCCTGTCTGCTAGGGAAGTGTCGGTGAAAGCATTCATGCAGACCAGCAGAGCGGATCATATTGAGAAGTCTAAAGCTAAGAGTACCTGTTGTGGTTTTCTCCTCTCCTCGCTTTATTATTTATCTCCTTACCATTTGGTGTTCCCTCTGTAGTTGTTGTTTTGTATGCAAGGTGTCTTTTATTTTACCCCTTGTACTGTCTCGTTCGTCTTATACTGTGTGTAGGCAGTTACCTTCCCGTTCCCTGTGGTGGTAATCAGGGTCCTTCTCAGGACTAGATTACAGTTGTCAGGGATTCACAGGAGATAGGGTTACGCTAGCGGCCTGGACCTCTGTACCATCAACAGTACCTCCAGGTAGAGGGATTAGTCAGGACCCCAGCTTAGGGTCAGCATAGACCCCGGTCCTCTTTATGCAGAGACAGCGTGACAGGCGTTCCCCCACCTTTACAGCTGTTACATCTTCTGCTCTTCTGAGAAGTTTCTACAAGATTTTAGAGGTGTCTGGAGGAATCTTTGACCTTACAAACGTTCTTCTAGATGAAAGTGCAAACGCTGATGTTGGAGGAGAGGGTTGGACTCAGTCTCCAGTGAACTTCATCCCAAAAGCGTTAGATGGGGTTGAGGTCAGGGCTTTAGTAATGTTTTTCCACACCAAACTCACTTCAACCATGTCTTTATGGACTTTGCTTTGTGCACCAAAAAACAATCATGGGGATTAGTATAAGGCCTTCCCCAAACTGTTCCTACAAAGATGGAAGCTACTGTTTAGTATGCTGACGGACTAAGATGTCCCTTCACTGGAATAAAGAGGGAACAATGCAGTCTGTCATTCACCATACCCAGACTTGTCCATCAGATTCCAGATGGAGCCATGTGCACTATCAGTGCACAGAACACTTCTCCACTATTCTAGAATCCTTTGGCAGCTGCTTTACAGCACTCCATCCAACACTTGGCATTGCACTTGGTGATGTAAGGCTTGAATGTAGCTGCTTGGCCATGGAAACCCAAGCAATGAAGCTCTTGTCTCATTATGTTTGTGCTGATGTTAATTCCAGAGAAGTTTACTGTGAGAGGGGAGCCAGAAGACTACAGCGTCTGATTTCTCCTACTCCTGCATTAATTAGAAGTACTTCACTTTCATATTAAACGGTGCAAGTTTTTTTTAGCAGTGCAGGGGTTAATCTGCTCAGTTGAGAGCTCTTGGAAGCTTTCCTGCATTAAGGCTCTTAGCTGTTCACTGTTGGCCACTCCCCTCTTCTATATGTTCTGGGCCCTGGCTAGCACTCCTTGTCAGAGCTAGCTTATGCTGCATGGTTGGTGGTTGTTGTTTTTGTTGTTTGACGTTGGTGGATTTATCTGAGAAGGAGCTCCAGGTCCTGGGACACCAGACAACAGAGCCGTGACAGGAGGTTTGGACTCTGCAGTTATGGAGTCAGCAGAGCGTTGGTGAGTCCTCTGCTCCTTAGCACTTGGCGACCCTGGATTGTAACTCTACGTGGTCTCTACTTCATGGTTTAGTTGCTGCAGTTTCTTCAACTTTTCAATAATATCACTTGTAGGTGGTGGAATATTTAGGTGAGAGAAAATATTTAGCTTTACAAGTGACTTTAGTTTGTGGAAAATGGTGAGCCCTCCGAATCCAAACGTATCCTACCTTGCATATCCCTTATTTCTGTACCTTCTCATCATCGCGCTATTTTAGGACTGTGTAATCTTCACCTCTTTTTACAGCCATGACTCAGAAGATACAATAATACGGAGGGAATTATTTAAGTCTAATTAGCTATCATTTTGATTTGCTTTCTTTTTCTATTTCTATTCCTTCCATGTATTAATTGCCATTAAGACACTTTTATTTTTAATGCTTTTGCTGCCGGCTAAAATTTTCATGGCAAAACTTTTCTATGTGCTTCATATATCTTTTATCATTACTAGTTCCATTTTGTGTGTTCATCTAGTTGTAGACACTTCACGTCATCTAATTCCATATCATCATTATCAAAGTTCAGGCGGCAACCGAGCATTAAAATCCTTTTGAATGATCTGATTCACCCTTTGGGTCCCATGGGCCCAAATGACAGCATAGGGATGACGCAGCCCTCCTCCTCCGCAGCAGCAAAATGTCCTACGAGAAACCCGTCCAAAATACTCTACAGCGGAAACCTCTCATCCACTGTGGAGCTTTTATTGTCGATGATGACTAAAATAATAGTCCCCCTCTAGCCCCCCAATACTAAAAAGAAAAACCCTGCCATAGAACGCCAAAATAATAGTAATATACAGTTCCCAAATATATAAAAATGCTTTATAGAAATTCAGTATTTTTCATGCTTTGACGTTGACGAAACTTGTGGCATTCGGTCATTTTAAGAGCAGTCACGTGACAGATTGTCTGATAGTTTCCATGATTACCAGATTGTCCCATCAATTGAAAAAAAAATGTTGTTAAACTTTAATAATAATGTAATAATTTTATTTCTATAGCGCCAACATATTCCGCAGCACTTTACATTATAGAGGGGACTTGTACAGACAATAAAGACATTACATAGTAACAGTCACATAAATCAACAGATACCAGGAGGAGTGAGGTCCCTGCTCACAAGCTTACAATCTATGAGGAAATAGGAGAGACAGGAAAGGTGACCGGTAACAATTGCTTGTATTGTACGGTCCAGCCATCAAAGTTTACCTATTGATGGTTTCTTTAAAAGGAATGTCACCAGGTATTTGCTGCTCCTTCTAAGAGCAACATGATGTAGCTGCAGAGACCTTAATTTACTTAGTGCAGTAGATGTAATAAAATCCCTGTTTTTCTCTGCTGCAGAGCTGTAAATGCAGAGCCGCGTATAACCCCACCCACACCACTGATTGTCAGCTTTCTGTGAATGAACAGTGTACACAAAGCTACCAATCAGTGGTTGGGGATGGGATTACACAGATCAAGAGGACTAGGAGGCACAAGACACCTAGTCCTCAAGTGATAATCTTCTGATAATAAAACACTAATTTTATTGTAACAAAATACAGCCTGGTATGTGATAAATTGTTGTAATCTGGGTCTCAGGCCCTGTGTTATTCTGCTATCGGATTACATGGCAAAATCCTGCTGACATTCTCTTTAACATAATTATAGCCATTTACATGTACTGAGAAAGGCACACGCCGAAACGCGCGTCGGGGTGGACGCACTGGGTGCCCGTTGCTGTTTTGTACCAGGTAATTATCATGCAGGCATTGTCCATTTACCTATATTGTCATTGACTCCATTCCCTGGTATCGACTTGCACTGAGCAACAAAACTTCAGCGAGTCTCTCCTACTTTTCTCTGACATGGCATATTTTTATGAAGGCAGTTTTTTGTCCCTTATAATGTCCATTTTCCTGTCATCGATATTGTGGAGATATTATTATTTATGAACATCATTCTATTATCCACATTTCATCCCATGTGCGTCCCATTGTCCCACATGTGTCAATTTGGCTAGAGTGTTATCCCTGTTTGCTCACCTGTTTTGTAATTCAATAAAATTCTTTTTTACATGCAAATACTTGGGACTATTTGGTCGTTTCTCTTTTTCCTCTTGCTTTTTCACATTTGTCTAGCGACTGTCCCATTGATCTCCATAGTGCCCCTATTCATTCAGTGAATGTGATTTAATTCTTTAATCTACCACCATCCATTTTTTGCTAGTGATATGGGCACGTGTTCTTTGAAGTATGCTTGTTATGTACTGATAATTGTTGAGTGTCCGGGTCCTGAAATCGCCACCAATCGCTCTAAAATCCAATCTGCAATTTTTAGGAGGCTAAAGCACTCCGCTCCTGAATGCAATATGTGTAAGTATGGGCTCAATAGAAAGCTTAGACTGGTGTGATGCTGAGTCATTACTCACGGCCAAGCCTTGTGACAGAATAGAAACAAGTCCGAGGTCAAAAGCCAGGGAGGTACATCATAAACAGAAGGAAGAGTCAAAGGCATAGTCAGGTAACATGCCAAGATCAGAATGCCAGGAGGATAGCTGGTCAGAGCAGAAGGGGTTAAATAGATGGTCAGAACAAGGTCCAAGATCTGGCAACGAAAGATCTACAGAGTGCAAGGCACAGAGAGACAAACCACACAGTAACTGAATATACGTCTGATAGAGGTCTGAGAGTAACAGCCCAATTAAGTAGCCTGGCAATCACCTGGCATAATGAACACCTGGAAACAGCCAGCGAATTCCAGTCTTAGATTGGACGGCCGAGCTATCTGTAACTGCTTCCCAGACTCATTGAGGGGTGGAAGAGTCACACTATTCCCTGTCCTAGGGGAAGGGGGGCACCGGACCCCCAGGCTTCCCAGGAAATTTTAGATGGAAGGCTCTGACTAACCGATTGAGATGGGACCCAGGATCTCTCCTCTGGTCTTATATTGTAGGAAATTTTGGACCCTACGAGAATCCACAACTCTCTGAACCTCATACTTCAAACCTTCAACCAAAATCGGAGGAGGTGGGGATGAGGGAGACCTTGCCGAAGGGACAAGTTTCTTTTTTATAGGGATTTATGGAACACGTTAGGGATGCGAAGGGATGGAAGAAGCTTTAATCTAATTGCCACCAAATTGACCGCCTTTAAAATCTCATAGACATCCCCAAGTCACTGTACAGCGACCTCCATCCCAGGACATTCAAAACTAATCCTGCAAAATTTATCAAAATTGGAATGAAAACCAAAATTACAGAAAAACTGTGAGGTTCCAGTAGACTGATTTAATTGACTGTTAGGCTGTGGTTCCACGGTCCGGAACCGCAGCGCTTTGGACGGAGGGAAAGTCCACTCCGCCCAAAGCCCCGTCCCCTTGTGAACGCGCGGTGAATCCGGATGTGTTCATTGAACACATCCGGAATCACCGCAGCGCTACATAGGCCTGTGTTATTTTCCTTGCGGCGACGGAGCGGCGCCGCAAGGGAAAAGGACATGCTGCAATCTAAAAAGACGCGCAGCATGTCCGTTAACGCAGGTCTGCCGCCTGAGTGTTTTTACGCATAGTGGAGACGGGATTTCTTGAAATTCCCTCCACTATGCTGTAACATCTGGACACTGCGTGTTTGACGCTGCGCCAGCGCACAGCTTCAAACACGCATCATTTACTGAAGGAATCCTGACCTTGGAAACACACCCTTAAAAGCAAACTCAGCGAAAGGTAAAAACTAAGACCAGTCTTGCCGAGCTGCTGCAACGCATCTTAAATTTGTTCTAAAAATTGATTTGTCCTCTCAGTCTGAAAATTGGTTTCAGGATAAGCAGATGAAAATTACAAGTCAATCCTGAGTTTACTACAAAAAGCTCTCCAGAATTTAGAGACAAATTGTACTCCCCTATCAGACACAATGTTCAGAAAGATCCCATGTAACCTTACAATATGACCTGACAAAGGAACAAGATGAGCTAGTTTGCTGAATCTGTCAGCTACCACCCAAATAGCAGTTTTCCCACCAGACAGAGGCAAATCTGTGATGAAATCCATGGACAAACGAGTCCATGGTCTTTCTGGAATTGGCAAAGGAGCCGATTCTCCGGCTGACTGGCTATGACTGACTTTAGTGCGTGCGGGAACTTCACAAACAGATACAAAATCTTTAATATTGCTATGCATGGACCTCCAGAGCACAAGGGGTATCATGAAGTGCTATAGAGCATCCTTAAGGGTTTAACGACCCTGCCAGCACCAGCAACTAAACGCGGCTGAACAGGGTAACTCACCCACCAATACGAGGGGGCTCAAAGTCCGGCGTCACGGAGGGGTATGGATGGAGGAGACCTAAGGAGAGTGGTACGTCGGGTTGCTGTGAGGTACTGGAAGCAACAGGACCTGCGGTCACGTGACCGAGTGTCAGAGGAGTGGGCAGAGCTACCGCAGTACAGGATGGACAGACAGATAATTGTCAGGACATAGCCAAGAGGTCAAACACAGTGAGTGGCGCAGTACAAGAGGGACGGTGTCACGGGGCAGTTGAAGGAATACAGGGGATGAGGAACCTGGGCCCCTGAACTGCCCCTAGAGCTAAGGGGGACCTGTCTCGCCTTACCTTGGGGGTACGCTTAAAGGTAGCGAGGCCCAAGCCACCGACCTGTCCCTGTCTCCTGTTTAGCCCTGAGCTAAATCCACCAACCCCCTCCCCAGGAGGTGAGACAGGGAATAATGAGAATAACACAAAACAATCAAAGGAAAGACAGACACCTAAGGGTTAAATCAACTTAAACAATAAACACTTAGCTCTCTCTGCTGTAATGTTCCGCACAGCAGAGTAATAAGGCACCAGATGAGGGAAGCAACTGAAGTACTACTGCTCTCAGCTCCTGACTCCAGCTTGGTTGGTTTCCAGAGGAAGCAATATTACCAACACCAGCTGACAACTCCGGAGACCTTTTAAAGGGAGTGGGAGTGGTCGCCACCTCCCTCAGACAAGTCATCAGGCATGCAATTCCACCAGCGTCCACCGGGGAAAAGACTGAGATTAACCCCCGCCGGCCAGACAGGAAAAAGGTTTCAACATGCAGAGAGAGATCTGCCACAGATCCAAATGTGGATCATGACAGACAGGCAGAGAATTGCCAGGACGTAGCCAAGAGGTCAAACACAGAGAGAGTGGCGCAGTACAAGAGGGGCAGGCAGAACTCTTAACGGGGACAAAGCCAAATCAGAACCGAACAGACACAAAGAAGCACAGGCACACATGCAACAGGGTCACACACACTCAGCCAAGGGTCAGAGCATAAGTGACAAGGAATGGCCCCACAATGAGGCTATAAGAAGCCTCCGAGAATTCGAGTGAGGCCATCCAAATTAACCCTTAACCTACCTTTTCCCACAACTCCGCAAACTATGACAAAGGGTTTTGAAAAGACCTTTGTGGAGCATGGCACATGACAGATGCATTGTTACACAGAACTTTGATATATTGAAGGCAACTGGGTCACCAGGATGTATAGGCCTTGAGAAGCAACATGGGGTCCTGCTGAAGGCTAATCAAGGGCAATGTAGAACAGTTCTTGTGATGTACTGGTCTTTCCCAGCCAGAAACTATATATTCTATTAACATAAATGTGATCCATCATGTAGTAGGATACCGCACAGTATACAGTAGCTGCGCAATGTAAGGCTACTCCTGTAATAACACAGGTGCAGGCTGAACCTTCTATATAATGTGATGGGAAAATTGCCTAAAAGTTGTGCTGGTCCCAAGGAGCACGTATTAGATGGTTATCGATATCATTGCTACTTTCTATCCAGGATGTTGGCTTTCATTTTTTCTTTTCTTTTCTTAACGCCTACATTTTATGATCACGGTAATTATGTGGGGGTATTTATTTTTGCAGCTTTGTATCACTAATCCTGGGAAATCTACTGTAGGAGAATAAGAGTGAATTTTCTTTCTCCAGCTAGTTCTCAAAATTAGCCTGAATTCCCTATTGAAAGCCTCGTTTCACGTTTGTTATGAAAGTGTGTATGAAGGCTTTTGAAAAACACTGACCATTCCAAAATAAATAAAGCTCTTAAGGGCATTTTTCCCTACATTTTTCTGAACACGAGGAAGAACTACACCCATGTAATAATATCTAATGTTTAGATGACCATCTTTACCTGAAGAGTTTTCTTTAAGTTCCAACAGTGCAGTGTCTTCTTCACTGCTGACCTTAAGGGAAGCTCCATCCATTGTGGAGCTTCTTTCAACATTAGGAAGGTCAACAATGAGATTTTTTGGTCTCCTCACCAATTTCTCTCTTCTTTGCGTCACACCCAACCCCTTACCCTCTTTTCGCTTTTAGTCCATGCTCATGTCGAGGACTTCTGCCTCCTGTTGGGTGGATTGAGGAGGTTGTATTTTCACAATTGTTGAGTTGTCAATTTTAATATAAAATAAAAGGCCAAACAGGCTGCCTGTAGATTCTTTCCAGGTTTGGCATTTTTTCCTGGTCTTGTTGAAAAGTTCATTAACGGATTAGACATTGACTTAGTGTTGCCACCTCTCCTAAAGGGGGTATTTACACTACAAGATAATTGTGAATGAACATCGTTAAACACTCATTTCACGATTATCTTGTAGTGTAGACAGGCTGCCGATGACCATCAGGTGAAATGATCTTTTGTGCAGCGCCAAAACAATCATTGTTCTCGGCAGTGGATCGTCCTGTGTAAACGATGACCCACGTTGCCGAAAACTGACAGCCTATGGACACTGAACAATTACAGATTTCTATGTGCACATCATTTACTTTGGTGTGCCTGTCCAAACATCGGTGGTCATATCGTGCCACCAGTCAGTCCATGTAAATAGAACACAAGTGATCGTTTCCTTCTATGAGCGAGCAAAATGCATATTTTTCTCCCATGCAAAATTGTCTTTAAAACTCCATGCTCAGCTAATCTCTTTAAGGGGAACCAGTAATTTCCCCTATTTAATATATTCCAACAATGCACATACAATGTTTTTTTTCCTCTAACCACAGCCCTGTACTTCTATAATTTTTGCCCTTGTTGTAATAGAAATGGAGTCTATATTCAGTGACTTCCTCATGAGCCTTTTGAAGTTTATGCGAAGCGGCCAAACAGAGGAGACAGAGCTTCATCGGGGATGGCGGCATCAGTAGCCTGAACCAATGAGCAGACTGGAGATGTGTCTCACACTAGCTTACATACAGCGTAGCTAAAGCGTAGTTATAAATTATAGCTAATAGAACGCAGTGAAATAGTTGGCAAGAAAAAAATCATAATCTGCCGAAACATGTAGGCTAGTTCATGAGATTCATGCTTTTGTTTTTTATTATACGTTTAGTAGCCGACAAGAGTCTCTCAATTCTTGTTTGAGGGATTTTCATTCATTCTTCCTTGGCAAATTCTTCCACTTCTGTGAGATTCCTGGGTCGTCTTGCATGCACTGCTATTTTGAGGTCTAGCTGCAGATTTTCAATTCTGTTCAGATCAGGGGACTGTGAGGGCCATTGTAAAACCTTCAGTATGCGCCTTTTGAGGTAGTCTATTGTGGATTTTGAAGTGTGTTTAGCATCATTATCCATTTGTAGAAGCCATCCTCTTTTCAACTTGACTTTTTTACAGATGGTGTTATGTTTGCATCAAGAATTTGTTGAAATTTCATTTAATCCATTCTTCCCTCTACCCAGAAAACGTTCCCCTTGCCATTGGCTGCAACACAACCCCAAGGCATGATTGATCCACCCCCATGCTTAATGGTTGGCGAGATGTTCTTTTCCTGAAATTCTATGCCTTTTTTTTTCTCCACACGTATCTTTGATCATTGCGGCCAAAGAGTTTGATTTTAACCTTTTTGGTCCTCAGGACTTGTTTACAAAATGCATCAGGCTTTTTTAGATGTTCTTTTGCATATTTCTGATGCTGAATTTTATAGTGAGGATGCAGGATGAATTTTCTTCTGATGACTCTTACATGAAGAACATATTTATACACATGTCTCTGTATAGTAGAACAATGTACCACAACTCCAGCGTCTGCTAAATCTTTTGGAAGGTCTTTGCAGGCAAGCAGGGGTTCTGATTTGCCTCTACGAGCATCTCACTGAAATTTTGCTTGGTCTTACAGACCTTATCTTGACCTCCAGTGTTCCTGGTAACTGCCATTCCTTAATTACATTTCGAACTGAGGAAAGGGCAACTTGAAAACGCTTTGCTATATTCTTATAGCCTTCTCCCGCTCTGTGGGTCTCCACCATTTTGATTTTCAGAGTGCTAGGTAGCTCCTTAGAAGAACCCATGTCTGCTGTATTTTAGCACAAGGTTAGAGGAGGCTGGGTTTTTATAAATCTGGGAAATTTGCATCACCTGACCTTTCCTAACGATGATGGTGAACAAGTCATAACCCTAACAGGCTAATTAAGGTCTCAAACCTTGGTCAATGTTATCTCAGCACACCAATCTCCAAGGGTGTCCATCCTTTTGCATTGGCCCATTTTCCTTTCTGTAATTTTTAAAATGTAATAAGTGGCAAAAACAAAGGGAAATGTGTCATTTTAGCTTTTAGGCCTTTTTAGAGATAATTCAGCTTGCTTATTAACTGTTCCCAATAACAGAAATTTTGACCAGGGTGCCCAAACTTTTACATGCCACTGTACGTCAGTAGGGTCCTTTGGACCTCGTGGTGTACTCGTTTATGGATCCAGCAGAACATGGTTTTAGATCTGCATTGTCGCTTGCGTTTATAACCAGTGTCACAGAGTGAAAATTTGGCCATGAATGTTAGATATCTGTCAACCGAAAGCTGATTGGGGCACTGTTTTTTCCCGATTACCCCCTCACACATATTGCTTGGCTCGGCATGTGTATATTGTCAGCAATGAGAGGAGGACAAGCTGTACATGGACAACGCTACAAAGGATGGAGAATGATGGAATGCTGACATTCTTTCCCCGATATCTGCCATTAGGGATTGAGGGACACCCCTTATTAGATTCATATAATGTGTACAGCCACCTTTTTCCATTTTTGTCCTCTTGACATAGTCCTAGGAAATGGAAATGTAATATAGGACTGAGCTGGTTTAATCCTTTTTTTTATACCGTGCACAGACGGTTTCTTTTCTGTTCCAGCATAGGAAAACCTTTCTATAAAGCTAATCTGGATTATCCGTGGTCTTGTCAGGGGAAGCCCCTTTTAATGGAGCTATGCTTGAGAGCATTTTAAGTGTTATCTGCTAATGATGCATAATGCATAGCCTTCAGGAAACCACACAGAACATTCCAGTCGAGATTCATGTCACCATGAATGATTGAGCTAGATGTACCTGTGGGATTTAGACGGTTTAAGGTCAGCGTTTGTAGCATTAATCTTTATTAAGGGTTGTACAACCGCACCATATTCATTCACCTACGCAAACAGATTCAGTTATATATTCTATGTAGCAATCTGTACAGATAGAAACACTATACATAGTAATTATTTTACTTAACGTTTTCTATGGATATTATTTACACTATCGTCACTGTCCCCATCGGGGCTCACAATCTAAATTCCAGATCAGTATGTCTTTGGAGTGTGGGGGGAAACAGGTGGAAACCCACGCAAACCCTGGAAGAACATGCAAACTCCTTGCAGATGTTGTCCTTGGTGGGATTTGATCCCAGGACCCCTGTGCTAACCACTGAGCCACTTCATTGTCTCAAAAGATATAGATTCCTAATAAAATACAAGCTTTAAAGGATTATTCTCATCATGAAAAATGGCAAACTGCTCTTAAAAACGAGCAACGTTGCAATTTACTTGATATTAAAAATCTTCTCCGTTCTCAAAAGTGGAGGGCCTTTTAAATTTCTTCTTTGCTGCTCATTGCCTAGGTTACCTGCCACCTCTTCAGTCTATCAGCGGTGTCTAGTTTACCAGGCAAGGAGCGCAGAGCTTACAGGCTCCTTGCTATAAAGCTTGTAAGCCCTGCTCTGAGACTGGCTGGATCCATCCTCCTTCAGTGCCCCTGCGCTCCTCCAATACTGCACAGGGTAAGCGGACTACCAGCGGTGCATCCATGCTGGTGGTCCGAACTTTCAATAAACCAAGCGCTCATCACTCCTGTCAAGCAGGGAGGCTTGGGAGTGGGGGTGTGCTCCTTCGGATTGATGCTGAGAAAAACCCTTTCATTAGGTTTTCTCTATGAAATCTGGTACCAACATGTTATGAATCTCCATAGCTCCCCTGCCAGCCAAAAACCTGTTTGCCTTTTGGCCAGTCATTATACAGTGCAAATTTAGTCTCCAAGCCATATTTGACACCATCTCTGTGTGTGCAACCTCTCGATTGACCTGGATAACTGCCACAGTCATCCACAGTGCCAATGAAATGTTGAACCTACGCTGTTCCTTAAAATATTAGTGCTTGCATGATTTTCTTAGTCCCTGTTCCGGACATTGGAAAGTGATCCCCTGCGCGTTCTAATGAGCGGTGGTGCAGAAGTGAGCCTTGTTGACTCTGTGGATTATCTTGGAGATGCCATCCATATCAGAGGTGGAGGGTCGGCATTGGCAGGCACAGAGGGGCACCATGCCCAATATCGAACAATGCCGGACAGTTTTTTTACGCGTATGCTGAGCAGGAGTTTTGATATAGAGGGATTGTAAGGGACTGAAGAATTTGGTCCTCTAATGTGGTGACACGGCTTTACATGGGGAAAACCTGATGACTGGTCCCCTCTAAGGCTATGTGCATCTTAACACGCAAACATTTTATTGTTCCAATGAATAGGAAATTAAAAATGAAGTAACTTTTGCAGTAGATCTCGCAGGGCTGTGGGGTTGGTAGGCCAAAACTGTGACTCTGACTCCTCAATTTCCCTGACTTCCGACTCCGACTCCCCAGCATCGGTCACTACTGAGCATGTAGATAAAGTGCAGCACAGATTCATCTCATCTATGACTCCCCAGCATCCGTCACTACTGAGCATGTAGATAAGGTGCAGCACAGATTCATCTCATCTATGACTCCCCAGCATCGGTCACCACTGAGCATGTGCATAAAGTGCAGCACAGATTCATCTCATCTACGACTCCACAGCACCGATCACTACTGAGCATGTACATAAAGTGCAGCACAGATTCATCTCATCTACGACTCCACAGCACCGGTCACTACTGAGCATGTGCATAAAGTGCAGCACAGATTCATCTCATCTATGACTCCCCAGCACTGGTCACTACTGAGCATGTAGATAAGGTGCAGCACAGATTCATCTCATTTATGACTCCCCAGCACTGGTCACTACTGAGCATGTGCATAAAGTGAAGCATAGATTCATATCATCTCCGACCCCACAGCACTGGTCACTACTGAGCATGTGCATAAAGTGCAGCACAGATTCATCTCATTTATGACTCCCCAGCATCGGTCACCACTGAGCATGTACATAAAGTGCAGCACAGATTCATCTCATCTATGACTCCCCAGCACTGGTCACTACTGAGCATGTACATAAAGTGCAGCACAGATTCATCTCATCTATGACTCCCCAGCACTGGTCACTACTGAGCATGTGCATAAAGTGAAGCATAGATTCATATCATCTCCGACCCCACAGCACTGGTCACTACTGAGCATGTGCATAAAGTGCAGCACAGATTCATCTCATCTATGACTCCCCAGCACTGGTCACTACTGAGCATGTGCATAAAGTGAAGCATAGATTCATATCATCTCCGACCCCACAGCACCGGTCACTACTGAGCATGTGCATAAAGTGCAGCACAGATTCATCTCATCTATGACTCCAAAGCACTGGTCACTACTGAGTATGTGCATAAAGTGAAGCATAGATTCATATCATCTCCGACCACTCAGCATCGGTCACTACTGAGCATGTGCATAAAGTGCAGCACAGATTCATTTCCACTGAAAGTCGAGATCCTTAGATCAGGAACAGAACAGACATTTATAGGACATTTCATAACTTTCCCAAATTCTTATGAAAACATTTACAGCACATCCTGCACTGAACTACTGTTCCCAATTTATTATATATTTTATTGGGAGTCGGTCCATTTTATGCCGACTCCACCAAAATGGACTCCAACTGCACATCCCTGATCTCGATGAAAAATCTCGTACCGTTTCATGTCTACAGCTCCATTGCATATCTAAGGGAACCTATGAGATATGCTAGCCCCTGTAGTCTCAGGAATACTGTGGTTCTCACTGTTGCATTCTAACTTAATACACGTTTATGGTATATGATAAAGCTTCAGTTTTAGCTGGAGATTTATTCTTGTTAAAGGAAGTGAGAAGAGCTATGGACAGGTATGCAGTTGGTAATAAGAACTGGGCGCCTTAAAGGGAATATGTCATCAGAAAATTACCTATTTGTTTAAATGTGTTTTTGTTAGATGTATTTTTTTTTCTTATGTTTTATTTCAGATTGCCATATCTTCTATATGAAAAAAATCTATATTAGAAATTCAAAAATCTTAGTGGCCTCGAAATTAGGAAGTATTAGTCTAGTATTGGGTGTAAACGATAGCTCATTTTCTAATGGTACATTCCCTTTAAATATGCCTCTTGGTTCTTTTTTTTTCTTTCAGTTCATAGTGTAAAGAAAATAAGCCTGTACACATCAGTATTACTTTATTACTTGTTTGAAAGAAAAATATTAGCTAGATCATTTTGTTTAACTGGAAAACTTTCCTCTTCTTGCCTTCATCTTCTGTCTCCTACAGTCCCATGTATGGGAGCATCCCTTCCCGCATTATGATCGGAGAGTGTTTCCTGTGCTAGCATATTACCAGTAGTGTGGGAGAAGGAGGTTGACTCCTCTGTGTATGCATTGCCTGTGACTGAGAAACGGCCTGGTTGTCCACCAGCCACCTTTTGGTTCGGACACTGGAAAAGCACTCCAGGGTCAAGAACAGTGCCGAAAGTGGAGCTGCCTAATCGGGAAGCAGAGAGGCGAGCTGATCACTGGGGCACGGGAGTTGTGTACTCAATAAATAATGCTGAAATATGCATGACATTGTAACTGGATAACCATTTAAAAAGTCCCATAGACCTCAGATGAAAGTGGGCTGAACCAGCTGATTTCAACAGGACTGGCCAACCAACTCTTCCTCGACTGTTGCTGTCAGGGTAGAGAAGGATGGGCTGTTAGAGATGTCTCGCAGATGATGTCTCCTTTTTACGCATAGAAAACTCATGAACACTTGGCCAAGCTCCCGTAAGTATGAGGGAATCTGGAAATTGATGTCGTCCTAACAGATGTTTGGACGACCGCTATCTTGTGTATGGCCAGCACAAGCCTGTTCTTGTAAGTAAGATCTTGTATTTCTATTGTCCCGGGTCAAACAGATAAGATTGGGCATGTCTTGCCAACTCAGAAAAGCTTAAAACAAGCAGGGGGTCATCACTTCGCAGTATCCAATTAGTTTCATTTAGGATTCAATCAGTATTTTTGAAAAAGTAGTGAAACTTGGGGAAGGATGTTCCTGTAGGAGCCGGAGAAGGAAAACAACTTTTCTACCAGAGTTCCTCGCTTTTTTTTGTCCAACTTTAGTAGTTGTATTTGGTGAAATTAAGGACATTTTCTACGTTCTCCTTGTGTTGAAATTTCACTGTATAATGTGTCCTTGGGGGCGCCGATTCCATTTGGTTTCTCTATCTGTTGAAAATGCAGGTGGTGCGTAGAGGACAGTGACTAGCGATGTTTGGATGTTCTTTTCCAAATATCCTCCAGAGAATTCGACGTAACATCTTGGTCAGTAATGCAGTAGAATACAACATTTTGGCAGATGTGCAGCCTTCAGTGTGATAAATGTTTATTAATCTGTTTAGTAAGTATTTTCAGAATTTTAGGGCTAAAATAAATGCACGTGTGGATGGGAGAATTGGGTGTGACATGATGGAGCTCTACCTTAGGAAGTAATGGAACCAATTGGTTGGATCCACAAACATCAAACTTTGCCAAATATATAAAGAAAGATGTCATTCTGCATCCTCCTCCTTTTATCATGGTTATATTAGCATCATTGTATGTAATAATGCGATGAATGTTAAGCCAGCCATACAGCACATTGAGCAATATGCAGACATGGACAATACTTGAATATTGGGGGAAAATGAGGTGCTGTCAGACCTCTCTTGGTTGTCACCCAGCTGTCCTAGAAACTGACCTTACATGGGTTGTCTGGTATAAATTGATAAGTCTGCAGTCAGTCTGTGAGACTTCAGACCTATCAGTCCCTAGTCAGAGCCTGTCTATGGGCATGGAGCGCGGCCACGCCCCGTCTGGTAAGACGACAGTCCAGGGGGTCTGGCCGACTAGAGGGCGTGGTGAGTGGAGCAAGGCTGCGCCCACTGTATAATTCATACATACCTTCCGGTTGCGGTCAGGAACCGACAAATCCGCACAGTGTGTGCAATGGGGGGATTCATACCCCAGCGGTAACAGAGTGACTGCAGACTTATGGATTTGGACAACCCTTTTAAGGTTACGTTCACACTGTGAGTTTTTGGTGACTTTACAGTTCCAGCAAAGTGGATGGGATTTATAGAAATCTCATGTCGTGTGCATTTTTTTTTTACGCTATGTAAACTCGCCTGCGGATCATGTTTGAACTCCGTGACATATCAATTTCTATTGCGGGTACTCTGAGTTTTATGTGTGGATTTTCCCTATAGACTTGTATTAGATGCAGAAAATAAACAGGGAAAAAAACCCATGTAATACGCACGTGACGATATCAATAAAGTGTTATCAAAGCCAAATGACAAAGTGTCAAAAACAAAAAAAGCAGCTTTATTTGAAGCTTGATATATTAAAAAGAATCCAGAACTGCACCATCAAAAATACTATAAAAACACAAGTGAAAAACAAGTAACCTACTTTACCTAATATTTGCAGAGGATCTGCAACGGCAAAATCTCACCAAGTACTCAGTGTGAACACAAATACATTAAGTTACTTCACTTCTATTAATTGTAATATTTCATTTATTGGTATGTATTATTATTTTCTTATGGGAAGCTTTCTACCTCTTGCTGAACTTGGTGGCAGTTCGGCCTCGAGTTGTGGCTTTGTGTAGTGCTGATGGAGTTTGGATCTTGTCCTTGGTTTCTACGAATTTTCACAGTTTACTGACACTCCTAAAACACTGATGGTTTTCTTGGCTTTCAATGACTTTGCTCTGCAGTGTGTATATACTTTGTAAATTATGAGCCCCATTAGGGATTTAGGCTGTGTTCAGATCACATTTTACCCTTTGATCAAGACTCAATATGGGGCTTTTATTATTCTTGGCTTATGTAGCACCGTGGATACAATGTCTGTAAAGCGCTGAGGAATATGATGGTGATTTACAAGCAAAGTGTGATAATTTAGATTGTGAGCCCCAATGGGGACCGTGATGACACTGTCTCCATTGAGTTTTACAATCAAAATTCCCTGTCAGTGTGTCTTTGGAGTGTGGGAGGAAACCGAAAGAAACCCACGCAAACACTGGAAGAACATACAAACTCCTTGCAGATGTTGTCCGTGGTGGAATATGAACCCAAGACCCCAACGCTATAGTGCTAACCACTGAGCCATGCTTCCACCTGAAGCCGCGAAAAACAAGATTTGGACAGAAATACCACAAAGCCATTCACTATAAGGAGACCAATGGAATCAGCTTATGCTACATGAAGACTCCATTCCAGCCGTGTCCTTTCTTTTCTAGGTGGACACTCGTAGACCATGTCTTTATCTGCCTAAAATGATGGACGATGCCAGAACAGAGGCCAGATGGAGCACAAAGTGACTTTGTTGGCCTTTATATAGTGAATGGCTCCCTCTGGATTTCCATCTGAATCCACTTTTTCGAGGCTTCAGATGTTAGCTCGTGATGGAGTCTTTAACGTGGGGTCAAGCTTGACGTGAACATAGCCTGATGTGAATGGTGACAACCTGTAAGCGGCGCTTCGGAATCTGTTGGTGCCATACAAGCAGCTGGAAATAATTCTCTGCCTCGCTGTACCTGAATATCTCTGTTACACAATGAAATCTCTGGTAGAATACGCAAGATCTTAACAATTCTGTCTTATCCAGAGCGTATCATAATTCTCGTCATTGTGAAGCCTCTTTTGTTTCATCCCCTCTATTCTTAAGTCTTACTTCCATGGGAATGAATCACCGTTCTGCTGTAGGATCTAGTCTATACAGTATAAACACCAGTAACCTAATAATTCCCAGCGGTGATTCTACTACAAAGCCCATTGTAATCCAGTCCTCACATGATTATCTTCACGTCAGCAGTGTGGCCGCCGTTGACTGGAGAAGCGGAGCTGCGGATTAGGTGCTGGTTATGTTCTGGTGTCGACATCCAAGGGGATCTGTAGGGGAAAAGCTCTGAATATTGTTCTTAGAACTGAAAATACTTCGACTTCTTACAGAAAATGTAGATGTTGAAATGTGTAGTCGAGCTACGACAGTGTGGCACTAGGTTTGTAATGAATGAGAATGTAACTGCCCCGTAGCATGTGTCCTCCAGCTTTCCACAGCCCCCCAACGGCAAGCTGATTTTATATTTTACAATTATGACATCTTAATGAAGAACGGGGTCCCCCGCAATGTGGCCCAGAGATGTAGCCAGAGGTGGTGCAGAGACAGAAGTCGGACAACCCAACGGTCACATATGTTAGGTGCAAGCTGCAGGATGCCCACCATTTGCGGCTCTTGTGGTGAGGCTGCACCGTCTCCTGGTCAGTCTCTGTACGTTCGGAACCAGCGATGAGGAGTTGACATGGGATCACTAAAGCCTGTGAAGGGCTGCGGAGGTCACCAACCAACATGATACGTCGTCAGAAGGGGCCGGTAGACTACAACAAGGGAAATCTCCCACAGAATCGGGACAAGACTGGGAGAGGGAGTATACTTGTTTTTTGTTTTTTTTTGTTATGTAATTTTAGACTTTTTTCAGATTTCATTGTGGATTTCCAGGTAATCTGCAGCAAAACCTTCCCAACTGAAGTCAATGAGAGAAATCCACAACAAACTTCTCTTTCCATAATAGAAAAAATTGACGTGCTTCAAATGTAAAGATCAGAACCACAAGCCCCTTTCCATCAGCAGAATAACCACAATGTTTAGTCGAGATTTCACAAGAAAACCATTTTACTGTTACTGTGTTCCACAGCAAATTTTCCTTCCCAAATCAAGACTGGAAAATTTCAAAGGGAATATGGCAGCAGGTTTTTACTATTTAATCTGAGGGCAGCATGTACTAGGGGCTGAGACACTGATTTCAGTGATGTTACACTTAATAGCTGTGCTGTTACTTCAATTAGTGTTTTATCAGCAGGAGATTATCACTACAGGACTACAGCTCCTGTGCATCCTAGTCCAACTCGCCCCCAGCACCGAATAGCAGCTCACTGTCAATATACAGAGAGCTTGGTGTGGGCGAGGTTAGCTTTCTGAGCTCTGCTGCATGCTACATCTAAAAACTCTGTGTCATCACTGCTGCACCCATTAAATTAAGTGATATGTCTCTGGAACCAGGGTCTCTCTGCCCACATCAGGCTGCTCTCAGATGAGGTTACAAAACCTGCTGACAAATCCATTTTAAGCATTTCTGTCTTTGTGAGGCAAAACGCAGCTGCAAAAAGACGCGTTTTTTGCCGCATTTTTTATGTTTTTTTTTCCCTGAGTTTTTGACTGATTTGAGTGAAGTCAATGGTGAAAAACACAGAGAATTGACATGCTGCATATTACTTTCTGCACCAAATCTGCAAGTCACAAATAAGCAACGTGTGCATGACACTTCAGGTTTCTCATTCACTTTGCTGGCATCAGGATTGCTTCAGGTTTTCCTAGCAAATCTGCAGCGTGTGCACAAGCTCTTAAATGTTTTAAGCAATTCTAATTTTTGGCCTCCTAGATCAGCCTAAGATCCATCTGAATTGACTTTACAAGTAATCTACAAATATGCTATTTATAAGCTCCAATGTATATTGTAAGGGGTTGTACTGACTCGGGTGCGTCAGGAGGAAAATAGGAGGCATGTTCCATTCAAAAGTACATGTGGGTTTATTAGCTCCATAAACCCAGAAGCACCAACAAAAGTAAAACCGCCTTTAGAGCAGGAAAACAACACAACAGTGTCCCTAGCAGGGCTCTGCTCCGCCAGGCCTGTGGGCACGCATACACAGTGGGGTAATGTCCAGTACTCCGGCTTGGTCTGAGCCAAACACACAGAAGGCCTTCTCCCTCCCAACACACAGACCATGTGCCAAACAGCAGCCTCCATTATGTAGGCTGTAACCACACCCAGGTGTGAGGTATGTGGGTAGCCAGACCCGCCCATCTCTCATAGCTACCCGCAACCCGACACAGGTGCACCAAACGACATCTTAGTGCTCACGTGCACTAAAGCAAAATTCTCCGGGTTGCATCGCAGGGAGCATCCATCTCTGCGACACATACCTCCCATTGACTACACGGCCATTAGCCTCTTTACAATATAATGTGGACATCCATGTGTAAATGAGGGCAGACCATGGTCTAAAATGCTCTCTCTCGGGCAGAAGCACAGTGTGATGCTGCATTAGAATTTTTTAAGCTTTGGGAAATCCCTTCTCTGTCCTCATTCAGACTTCAGGGATTTTTTTGGTATGCAAAAAAAAAGCATAGTTTTATCAGTATTTGATCAAACTGATGGGGAAATTTGAAACATGGAGCAGTCATTTTTCTCTTGTGAACAAATAAATGAACATTGCAGTGTGTAGGAGAAGCCTTGTAGTCCTGCACCGCCACACGATTGTCACTGATGCCATCTGTGCGGTCAGTGGTTTTCATGGACCCATAGACAGTATAAATAATATTGATCAGTGACTCTGACATGTCTGTTATTTGTTCTGCAGACACACGGTCCACAAAAAGGCACAGGACACGTGAACAGCTCCATAGACAGTAATGAATACATGTGACCACCACAGAACACGTACATGATTCACGGACGTCTGAATGAGGCACAGGGGAATAATTTGCCAGCAGTGAAGATTTAATTACAATACAGAAATCTGCTAAATAAGAAATCCTGGTCCCTCTGCATCGCTGAATGACAGGCGGTGATGTGTAACACAGAGCGGGAACCCTCTGCGTCCTGGGTGTGTGCACCATAGCGCC
>JARQOD010000005.1:63969865-64008365 GCA_033576555.1 Oophaga sylvatica
CCCTTTTCTGTAAGCAGTTCGGTGCTAGAATCACTCCCTTGGTTCTTGCGCTCCCTCTTTGAGCAAGCACCGCATTTATGGGTACACACGCCTTCAAGTCGCTCCCTGCTCTGTGTACGGTTCATGCAGTTTCATCTGACAAGTCTCCCGTTCCTTCTCGTAACGATCATCCTTTGCAACCTCCCTGTTACTGGGTTCAAATGTCACTGTCCCCTGCGTGTAGCAAAGTCCTCTGCCTCCACCATGTCTTTTCATCCCGGTTACAACGCCATGTTTCCAAGCTGTACACGTTACACTTGCTCCTGTTACGGGGTTCAGTAAGTCAGCTCCCTGTTACGGAAAGTCTGCTGCCTCCACCTGTTCTCTCATCCTGGGTAAACGCCATTTTTCTCGGGTGTACACAGTCTACCTTCCCGTGTTACTGGGGTCAGTTCAGCTTTCCCTGTGTTAACGGCAAGTCCTGCTGCTCACATGTCTTTCCCCGGTTACACACCGCATTGTTTCCGGAAGTGCTGTTAGCCAGTCTACACTTCCTGTTCTGGGGTTCAGTAATGTCATGTTCCCCTGCTGTGTGAGCAAAAAGTCTGCTGCTCCACATTTCTTTCATCCCTGGTACAACACCGCCAGTTGTTTCATCGTTACACATCTACACTTGCCGTGTTACTGGGTTATATTCAGCTGTTCCCCTCTGTGTAACCAAAGTCCGGCTCCCATTCTTTCATCCGGTTAAACCCGCCATGTTTCCGGATGCGTTAACATCCACTTGTCCGTGTTACTGGGTCAGTAAGTAGCTGTCCTGCTGTACGCAAAGTCCTGCTACCAGTTCTCTTCTCCTGGTTACAACACGCAGTTGTTTCTCGGAGTGCTGTTAGCACGTCTACACTGCCCTGTTGGTTAGTAGTCAGCTTCCTGCTTGGGCAAATCCTGCCTCCACATGTCTCTTCTCATCCTGTTCAAAGCATTGTTTTCGAATGTTGCACAGTTCATTCTCGGTTACGGGTCATATTCAGCTGTCCCCTGCGTAACCAAGTCCTGCTGCTCCCAGTCTCTTCTCACCTGGGTTACAACACGCCAGTTTTTCGAGTGCGTTGCACGTTCTCTCCTGTACTGGGTTCAGTAATGCAGCTGTCCCTCGTGTGACGCAAAGTCTGCGCTCACCATTTCTCTCCCTGGTTACCCCGCCGTGTTTCTCGGATGTGTAGCACAGTCTACACTTGCTCCGTGTTACTGGGGTTCAGTAATCAGCTGTTCCCTGCGTGTGAACGGCAAACAGTCCTGCGCCTCCACCAGTTCTCTTCTCCCCTGGGTACAACACCGCCAGTTGTTTCTCGAAGCTGTTAGCAGTTACACTGTCCCTGCTGGTTAGAATGCGCTGTTCCCCTGCTTTGACGGAAAAACCCGCCCCCAGTCTCTCTCATCTGTTACCAGCCATTGTCTCGGAAGGTGTTAGACATCCCTGCCGTGTAGGTTCAGTATTCACTGTTCCCTCTGGTACAAACCGCTTGTTTCTCGGAAGTGCTGTTAGCACAGTCTACACTTGCTCCTGTGTTACTGGGTTCAGTAATGTCAGCTGTTCCCCTGCTGTGTGAACGGCAAACAGTCCTGCTGCTCCACCATGTTCTCTTCTCATCCTGGTTACAACACCGCCAGTTGTTTCTCGGAAGTGCTGTTAGCACAGTCTACACTTGCTCCTGTGTTACTGGGGTTCAGTAATGTCAGCTGTTCCCCTGCTGTGTGAACGGCAAACAGTCCTGCTGCCTCCACCATGTTCTCTTCTCATCCCTGGGTTACAACACCGCCAGTTGTTTCTCGGAAGTGCTGTTAGCACAGTCTACACTTGCTCCTGTGTTACTGGGGTTCAGTAATGTCAGCTGTTCCCCTGCTGTGTGAACGGCAAACAGTCCTGCTGCCTCCACCATGTTCTCTTCTCATCCCTGGGTTACAACACCGCCATTTGTTTCTCGGAAGTGCTGTTAGCACAGTCTACACTTGCTCCTGTGTTACTGGGGTTCAGTAATGTCAGCTGTTCCCCTGCTGTGTGAACGGCAAACAGTCCTGCTGCCTCCACCATGTTCTCTTCTCATCCCTGGGTTACAACACCGCCAGTTGTTTCTCGGAAGTGCTGTTAGCACAGTCTACACTTGCTCCGTGTTACTGGGGTTCAGTAATGTCAGCTGTTCCCCTGCTGTGTGAACGGCAAACAGTCCTGCTGCCTCCACCATGTCTCTTCTCATCCTGGTTACAACACCGCCAGTTGTTTCGGAAGTGCTGTTGCACAGTCTACATTGCTCCGTGTTACTGGGTTCAGTAATGTCAGCTGTTCCCTGCTGTGTGAAGGCAAAAGTCCTGCTGCCTCACCATGTTCTCTTCTCATCCTGGGTTACAACACCGCCAGTTGTTTCTCGGAATGCTGTTAGCACAGCTACACTTGCTCGTTTACGGGGTTCAGTAATGTCAGCTGTCCCTGCTGTGTGAAGGCAAATCCGGTCCTCCCATGTCCTCTCCCTGGTTACAACGCAGCTGGTTCTCGGTGTCTGGTTTGCCTTCTGCTGTGTCCGGGTTCAAAGTCAGCTGTCCTGCTTGTAACGCATCTGCTCTCACTTTCCTTCTCACCATGGGTTCAACCGCAGTGTTCTCGAGTGCTTTAGCCAGTCTACACTTGCTCCTGGTCTGGGGTTGAAGGGGGGGGGGGGGGGGGGGGGGGGGGGGGGGGGGGGCCCCCCCCCCCCCCCCCCCCCCCCCCCCCCCCCCCCCCCCCCCCCCCCCCCCCCCCCCCCCCCCCCCCCCCCCCCCCCCCCCCCCCCCCCCCCCCCCCCCCCCCCCCCCCCCCCCCCCCCCCCCCCCCCCCCCCCCCCCCCCCCCCCCCCCCCCCCCCCCCCCCCCCCCCCCCCCCCCCCCCCCCCCCCCCCCCCCCCCCCCCCCCCCCCCCCCCCCCCCCCCCCCCCCCCCCCCCCCCCCCCCCCGGGTTACAACACCGCCAGTTGTTTCTCGGAAGTGCTGTTAGCACAGTCTACACTTGCTCCCGTGTTACTGGGTTCAGTAATGTCAGCTGTTCCCCTGCTGTGTGAACGGCAAAAAGTCCTGCTGCCTCCACCATGTTCTCTTCTCATCCCTGGTTACAACACCGCCAGTTGTTTCTCGGAAGTGCTGTTAGCACAGTCTACACTTGCTCCTGTGTTACTGGGGTTCAGTAATGTCAGCTGTTCCCCTGCTGTGTGAACGGCAAACAGTCCTGCTGCCTCCACCATGTTCTCTTCTCATCCCTGGGTTACAACACCGCCAGTTGTTTCTCGGAAGTGCTGTTAGCACAGTCTACACTTGCTCCTGTGTTACTGGGGTTCAGTAATGTCAGCTGTTCCCCTGCTGTGTGAACGGCAAACAGTCCTGCTGCCTCCACCATGTTCTCTTCTCATCCCTGGGTTACAACACCGCCAGTTGTTTCTCGGAAGTGCTGTTAGCACAGTCTACACTTGCTCCTGTGTTACTGGGGTTCAGTAATGTCAGCTGTTCCCCTGCTGTGTGAACGGCAAACAGTCCTGCTGCCTCCACCATGTTCTCTTCTCATCCCTGGGCTACAACACCGCCAGTTGTTTCTCGGAAGTGCTGTTAGCACAGTCTACACTTGCTCCCGTGTTACTGGGGTTCAGTAATGTCAGCTGTTCCCTGCTGTGTGAACGGCAAACAGTCCTGCTGCCTCAACTTTAATTTCCATGGGTACCTTCTGCTACCCATCCGGGTTCCAGTACCGTCAGCTGGTTCTCCGCAGTGCCTTTGGCCTAGGTGCCTCAATGTCGGTATCCGAGTTCCAGCAACGTCTGCTGGTCCTTGGTAGTGCTTTGGAGCACAGGTACCTCCTGCTTAGTAACCGTGTCCCAGTAACGTCAGCTGGTCCTCGGTTGTGCCATTGGCTCTTTCCTTCTGCTGACCCTCCGGGTTCCAGCACAGTCAGCTGGTCCTCATTACTTTCATTGGCTCTTGTACCTTCTGCTACCCATCCGGGTTCCAGTACCGTCAGCTGGTTCTCCGCAGTGCCTTTGGCCTAGGTGCCTCCATGTCGGTATCCGAGTTCCAGCAACGTCTGCTGGTCCTTGGTAGTGCTTTGGAGCACAGGTACCTCCTGCTTAGTAACCCTGTCCCAGTAACGTCAGCTGGTCCTCGGTTGTGCCATTGGCTCTTTTCCTTCTGCTGACCCTCCGGTTCCAGCACAGTCAGCTGGTCCTCGTTACTTCCATTGGCTTTTGTACCATCACCAACAGGACAAAGAAGGTTAAGACAAACTACAAGATACAGAACAAGAGACAGAAGAACAATAAGCAGAAGATCAAAAAGCAGAAGAACATTAAGTATAAGACCAAAATGAAGAGCAAAAATATATGCTCTAAATTCTAAGCAGAAGAAGACTAAGCAGTGTATGGGGGTGAGTCCGTTCCTCCTCGTGGTGCCCCTGGAAAATGCCTGATGCTGCTGCAGGCTAAACTGAACGCGGACAAATACTGTTGTAATTAAAATCTTTCGTGACAGCAAGAACGGAAGGATGAAAATTCAGAGTTTTACAGATTACAAGTACAGGAATGTCTGTCACAAATAAGAATATGATGAAAAGGATGAATAGGAAGAAGATGAAGAAGTAGAATATGAAGAATAATAACTGTTTAATAAGAACAATATAAGTAATGTTAACAAAAAGATGAATAGCAAGAAGTTTTAGAAGATTAAGAAGGTGAAGATGAAGAATAATTTGATGAGAAAGATGATGCTGCTGAAGATTATGAAGGAGAAAGTGTGTGAAAAGTTAAAAAGGTGAAGACCATGGAAGTTGTGAAACAGACATATTTGACAAAATAGAAAAAAGGTTAACAACATTGTGAATTTCTTCGTCAATCCGAACGTATTTCCTAAAAAAAAAAAATTAATGCTATTCCATTGGATTGGGTTAAACATCTATGCCTTTAATGTCTCCTCAACCTCCCCCAATACATTCTACATTACTCTTTCTTGTTTTCCTTCATGTACAATTAACCAACAAGGCAAGAATGGGTTTTTTTTAATTTCGATATTTTGTTCCCATAGACTTACATGGGACTTCCGGTATCGGTATCGGGTATCGCCGATATTTTAGTGATATCGGCGATACCATTACGATTCCGATACTTTAGGATATCGGAAAGTATCGCTCAACTCTACAATAGACACAACCCGATAAATAGATAATGATGGCAGATTCATGTGCCATCAAAGTTTACTAGGGAAAAAACCTTTTGAATAAGAAACAAATTATTGAGTATACATACAGAAAATAAAAACATGGTCTAAAGGTGCATAAGCTTTAGATATCGGTCAACAACTGTACAGTACATTGAAGCATCGGTCACCTAGGAAAAGCTTTGTATTATACAAACATATACAATGTATTGTCTTAGGCCTCTTTCACACAACCGTTTTTTTTGCCGTCAGGCGCGATCCGGCGCTTTTGTAAAAAAACGGATCCATTTTCTTTGTTATTGACTATCATTAGCGCCGTATCGCGCCGGATGTCATTGCGTTACGTCCGTTTTTTGCCGGATCCGGCGGAAATGTACATTCCGGCGGCCGGACAAAACGGTCACTGCAACGTTTTTTTTCTTCTGCCGCACCCGCCTGTTAGCGCCTGATGCGACGCATCAGACGGCCGGAATCAATACAAGTCTATGGTGCCGGATCAGTCTTTTGTGTAATCCGCCCAAAAGACTAATCCGGATTCTGGAAACCAAGGTCTCTCTCACTCTCTCTCTCCTCGGTCCAAACATGCGTACCTACATTTTCCGGGTTGAAAAGTTCAGGACGGATCCAGCAAAAAACCTGATCCGTTGCATCAGTTTTCTCTCAATCAGCGTCGGATCCGTCCTTTCCAGTTTTGGACGGATTGTGCCTGACGGCACAAAACGGATGTGTGAAAGAGACCTTAGCACGAGTGACAAAACCACACTAATATAGGGCATTGGAGATGAGAAGAATGATCTATGGAGGACTGAATCTCTTCTGTAAAGTGTAAGCTCTTATGGTCAGCTGGGTAATCATAATCTCTCTTTCTTGTAGAATGTAACCTATTACTGTCAGCAGGGTCATCTCTCTTTTTCTCTCATTTAGAGTGTAAACTCTTATGGTCAGCGTGGTCCACTCTCTCCTGTAGAGTGTAAGCTCTTATGGTCAGCAGGGTCCTATCTCTCCTGTAGAGTGTAAGCTCTTATGGTCTGGTCTGGTATGATCGCCTCTTACCTTTCCTACCACACATTTAGCGTCTCCCACTCCCACACTACCTCCTCATCTCGCCCTCTCTCTGTTGGAGTCCCTCAAGGCTCTGTCCTGGGACCCCTTCTTTTTTCCATCTATACCCTTGGCCTAGGACAACTCATAAAGTCCCATGGCTTCCAGTACCACCTGTATGTGGACGACACTTAGATCTACCTCTCTGGCCCAGATGTCACCTCTATGCTGTCCAGAATCCCAGAGTGTCTATCAGCCATATCCTCCTTCTTCACCTCTCACTTCCTAAAACTCAATGTAGACAAAACCGAACTCATCATCTTTCCTCCATCTCATGTATCTTCCCTACCCGATCTATCTATTATGGTAAATGGCATCATGCTCCCGCACCTGAAATCCGCTGCCTCGGAGTAACTCTCGACTCTGCCCTGTCCTTCAAACCACACGTCCAAACTCTTGCCACCTCCTGTCGCCTCCAACTTAAAAACATTTCCAGAATTCGTCCCTTCCTCTGCCCGCAATCTACTAAAACTCTTGTGCATGCCCTCATCATCTCACGCCTTGATTACTACAACACCCTCCTCTGTGGCCTCCCCGTCAACTCTCTTACACCACTCCAGTCTGTCCTCAACTTTGCTGCCCGACTAATCCACCTCTCTCCTCGCTACTCCCCTGCTTCTCTCCTCTGCAAATCCCTCCACTGGCTCCCAATTCCCCAACGAATCCAGTTCAAACTACTAACACTGACCTACAAAGCCGTCCACAACCTGTCCCCTCCCTATACCTCTGAACTAATCTCCCAATATCTTCCTTCACGTAATCTTCGATCCTCCCAAGACCTCCTACTATCCTCCGCACTTATTCGTTCCTCACACAACTGCCTCCAAGATTTCCCCTGAATATCCCCCATCCTCTGGAATTCCATGCCTCAACATGTCCGATTATCCACCACCCTTAGATCCTTCAGACGGAACCTGAAAACCCATCTCTTCAGGAAAGCCTACAGCCACCAACACCCTAGCTGCCGCCTCGCCACCATCACCCGAGCTGCTACCTCGCCACCACCACCAGAGCTGCCACCTCGCCACCACCACCAGAGCTGCCTCCTCGCCACCACCACCAGAGCTGCCGCCTCGCCACCACCACCAGAGCTGCCGCACCCCCGACCTTCTGTTTCTTCCCCATTTTCCCGTAGAATGTAAGTTCGCAAGGACAGGGTCCTCTCCCCTCTGTACCAGTCTGTCATTGAAAATTTGTTTACTATAAACGATATCTATAACTTTGTATGTAACCCCTTCTCATGTACAGCACCATGGAATTAATGGCACTATATAAATAAATAAATAAATAATAATAATAATGGTCTGTGGGGTCCTCTCTCTTCTGCGGAGTGTAAGCTCTTATGGTCAGTGGGGTCCTCTCTCTCCTGTAGATTGTAAGTTCTTATGGTCAGCGGGTCTTCTCTCTCTCCTGTACAGTGTAAGCTCTTATGGTCAGCAGGTCCCTCTCTCTCTCCTGTAAAATGTAAGCTCTTATGGTCAGCCGGGTAATCTCTCTCTCTTCTGTAGAATGTAAGCTTTTATGGTCAGCAGGGTCCTCGCTCTCCTGTAGAGTGTAAGCTCTTATGGTCAGCAGGGTCCTCTCTCTCTCCTGTAGAGTGTAAGTTCTTATGGTTGGCGGGATCCTCTCTCTTTTTCTCTCCTGTAGAATGTAAGCTCTTATGGTCAGCCGGGAAATCTCTCTCTCTTCTGTAGAGTGTAAGCTCTTATGGTTGGCAGGATCCTTTCTTTCCTGTACAGTGTAAGCTTTTATGGTCACCAGGGTCCTCTCTCTCTCCTGCAGAGTGTAAGCTCTTATGGTCAGCGGGTTCCTCTCTTTCCTATAGAGTGTAAGCTCTTATGGTCAGCAGGGTCCTCTCTCTCTCCTGTAGAGTGTTAGCTCTTATGGTCGGCGGGATCCTCTCTCTTTTTCTCTCCTGTAGAATGTAAGCTCTTATGGTCAGCCGGGAAATCTCTCTCTCTTCTGTAGAGTGTAAGCTCTTATGGTTGGCGGGATCCTCTCTTTCCTGTACAGTGTAAGCTTTTATGGTAACCAGGGTCCTCTCTCTCTCCTGCAGAGTGTAAGCTCTTATGGTCAGCGGGTTCCTCTCTCTCCTATAGAGTGTAAGCTCTTATGGTCAGTAGGGTCCTCTTTCTCTCTCTCTCTATTTTACCCTCATGTGCATTTTCTGAGGAATTGCAAGCTTTCCAGTACTGAGAATTGCACAAATTTATTAGCCGAGAACCAAATTTTGGGAGAAAATTCAGCAGAGTCAGCGAATTCAAATTTTCAACTATCTGCTCCTCTCTGCATGGTCTGTTGAAAACAGTTACTAATAATATAGAAACATAAAGATGTGCAATAAAAAAGACAAATGAAATCAAACCAGTTTCCATGTGGTAAGTTTTTCCTTGATTCACCACTAAGTCCGACATTGGTACATTGGACATTTCAGTACCATCTTTATGCTGATGACACACAATTATACACGTCATCCCCCGACCTTACCCCCGCTGTACTACAGAACGCCACCGACTGTCTGTCCGCAGTCTCCAACATCATGTCTGCTCTCTATCTGAAACTCAACCTCTCCAAAACTGAACTTCTTCTGCTCCCGCCGTCTACTAACCTCCCTAAATCTGACATTTCCCTCTCAGTGGGCGGCACCATAATAACACCCCGGCAGCAGGCTCGCTGTCTGGGTGTTATGTTTGATACCAATCTCTCCTTCACCTCCCATATACAATCTCTTGCCCGCTCTTGCCGCCTACACCTAAAGAACATCTCTAGAATCCGCCCTTTTCTCACCATGGAAACAACAAAAACCCTCACTGTAGCATTGATCCACTCCCGCCTGGACTACTGTAACGCTCTATTACTTGGCCTCCCCATTACTCGACTATCCCCTCTCCAGTCCATCCTTAATGCGGCAGCCAGGGTCATCCATCTGGCTAATTGGTACTCGACGCGTCCGCTCTTCGCCAGTCCTTACACTGGCTGCCCATTCATTATAGGATCCAATTCAAAGTACTTGTTCTCACCCACAAAGCTCTCCACACTGCAGCACCCCCCTACATCTCCTCCCTCATTTCTATCTATCGGCCTAACCGACTGCTGCGCTCTGCAAACGACTTTCGACTAACCTCTGCACTAATCCGTACCTCCCACTCCCGACTCCAAGACTTCTCCCGCGCTGCGCCAATTCTCTGGAATGCTCTACCCCAAGAAATTAGGACTATCCACAATTTGCATGGTTTCAGGCGCTCCCTCAAAACACATCTGTTCAGAGCGGCCTATCACATTCACTAATCAAAGTCATTCTATGTGTAAGTGTGTGTGTAGCCCATTCACTATCTCCATCCATCCCCCCACTCCCTTAAGATGGCTGGACCATCATTGTAAATGCACCATTGTATATACACACCTGTATTTTGTATCCCCCCACCTCATTGTAGATTGTAAGCTCTCACGAGCAGGGCCGTCTTATTTTGCTTTAATTACTGTATTGTTAACGTTGTTACTTATGACTTGTGTTTTGAAACTGTTAAACTGTAAAGCGCTGCGGAATATGATGGCGCTATATAAATAAAGATTATTATTATTATTATTATTATTGGTGGATCAAGGGAGAATTTTCCACATCTGCTTGGAGAAAGAGGCAGGGTACTAGCCTGTAAAGCACCGCTCTGTGCTATCTTGCACAAATACTATGATGGAGAACCTTGTATTCCCCAAAACGTGTTGGTTGGCTTTTTGGTCCTCCTGACACTGCGTACCCCTGTGACGTCACACGCCATCATTTTCGGCCATCTTCTTCCTACCGGGTATCCAGGGACGCTACCATCTGGAGCGCCCTTGGCTTTACACGTGCATCCTTCGATCCGCACCACACCAGATGCCCCAGTGCAACGTTGGACTACACCAGCAAGTCAGCTATTATCAGAGGCTGCACGGTGTCTCACCTCAACAGTACAACTGCGGGGTAGGTTGCCTGCCTCATAACGAATACTTCATTTGCTGTTTAACCTTTTCAGCACTCACATTATAATCCTTTGGCACTTCAAAGATTTATATTATAATCATATGCCAGTTCAAAGTTTTTCTAACTTGGGCAGGAATACTTTATCCCTAACCACCAGCAAAGGTTTTATTTTCTGTTACACTTTAATTAAAACATTTTTTGCGTTAGTGGCTCTCAAAGCATACCTCCTAAATGGTAATCTTTTCATGTAAGCCAGTATTTATTAAAGCATACTAGAGCGACAAACAGCTTGATTATTTTTGTTGTGTTTAGCAATTGGGTTTACCACACAAAATCCGAAGTTTGTCTGCAGCTTATTGCTTTCCTGTTCTTCCTTTATCATCTCCATAGTGAGGGCGCTAGTGCTTTCTTTATTACTCTTAGATTTAGTAATCGTTTTGCTCTTGGCAGATATCTTAAAAACTAGTTTACACAAAGCAATTTTATGTCATTTCAAAATAATTACCAATATTCCTACAAATAATTGCTCTGATAAATGATCCAAATGATCAACCCTAGAATTATACCAGTATGATAGTGGAAGGCTCAGTGCTACGGGGACTAATGCCTTACTGGCTATTTCAAGTACTGAAAATTACCCTGGACTGGGATGTACCGTGTTAGAACTCGACGATCTCTATCACTAGTACCTGATATCAAGTAATATCTGGAGGTTGTGTAATTACGGTTGTTCTCATCAATTTTAGTAAGACCCAACTGCAGCAATGTTTGCTTGATGGAAATTCAATATGCCATGATTATTTATGGTCATATTAAGAGAATTACATACTAAATGATTGAAAGTAGTTCCAGATGTTCTTTCAACTTTTGTAACCTTCCATTCAATATATTTTATTCATTTAGGCATAAACTCCTAATTCCTTCACATTTCCACATTTTTTTTCCTTTATGGTTTTATATGTTTGACATCTGCTCTGCGTCCCAGATGGAATTTAAGTATTCCTCAATAACAATTTGGAAAAGACTCTGGATAGCTTTACGATTTTCAGCTAGGAAAGTCTATAAAAGTAGATGGGCAGGTGAGACTGGCTATAGAAGAACATGGGTGAAGACGATGGTAGGAAATACAGTAGTGGTCTAGTGTTCGCTGTTGGCTTTTGGGTTCTTCACTTCAGGCTTGATATTCTCTGAAATATGATAAAAAAAATACCATCAGAGATCTAGGGGCTTGGAGTCCTGCCAATAACCATCTTAAAGGGTTGTCTGGCCTTAGGCTACAAGCCTACAGTCACTCTGTGTGAGGATTCTCCAGTTCCAAGAGTGGATGTATCACTTACCTGGGGTCACGCGCCCGTGGCTCCCGACGTCCGATCCGGAAATTCGTCAAAGCGCGCAGTGCGTGAAAAATGAGGATTTACAAGTCTGCAGTCACATAGAGTGACTACAGACTTGTAGCCTAAGGCTGGACAACCTCTTTAAGGTCTACCTTTGCTTGTTCATAGGGCTACATACTGTAAACTGCAAAGTCATAATTTGATGTTGGCACACTAAAAAGCTTACTGGAAAATATTGGAAGTAGATAATTTTTAAAAGTACTTTTTCCCCATTTTTAACATTCATGACACATAAATACGATATGACCTCATAGGTGTGAGTCCCTCACATACTGTAGCTGTAGAATAGCAATCTCGTGACCTCTTTGTTGGCTGATTTATTTGTGTATGGGAATGAAGAGGTTGGTTTTGTTGGAGAATACAACAGCTTTAGGCTTATTCTTGTAGGATAAATATCAATTGCACACTACTTTTGAATGCAAACAAGATTACTTTTATTAAAGTTCAATACATAAGAGCAACCTTTGAATGTTAACGCGTTTAAGCCAAATAGGCCTTTTTCACGACAGTTGCACTCGGTAGGTATTCTCTTCTAGAAAGGTATTTCTCTTCCCTGGAGGTGTGATTTATTAAGTCTGGAAGGTATTGTTCAAGAAATATCCTTGAGTAGGTAGATGAATGTGGAAAGAACTAATTAATAAAAATGTATACTTTGTTAGTCAATTTTAAAAACCATAAATTTAGAGAAAAACCAAGCAACCTTTTGCTGATCAAAATCACATATTGTACCCCAAAATGATGAATAGGGGATATTGGATACAGGGCCTGGATAACCCTAATAGGCCCTACCAATCACCCCTACCTAGCAGTGGAGGTTGACACCCTCTTGAACGCAATTGGCGCCCCCGCTCCACGGCGGCTGTCCCTAATCACCCTATTACACCCTGTTCTCAAAAATAAACACCAATACATCAAATACACCCTTTAAACCCTAAAAAACTAATTATACAGCAAACAAATTATAAGGGACTAAAAAAGAGCTAAACAAAAATAGGTGGACACAAAGACCCCTTTATTCAAGCCAAATGCGATTATTCTACCTATGGCTGAAACGGTAGTCAAATCCTCTTGTCACAGACTATTGGTATGGCTGGTGTTGATTCTTTTAACAACCCTATAAATCTGGACTGTTTTAGTACATGGGACCAAGCATTGTGGCTATCTAGCTGTGTGTCTATTTGATGTATTGGTGTTTATTATTAGGAACAGGGTGTAATAGGGTGATTAGGGACAGCCGCCGTGGAGCGGGGGCGCCAATTGCGTTCAAGAGGGTGTCAACCTCCATTGTTAGGTAGGGGTGATTGGTAGGGCCTATTAAGGTTATCCAGGCCCTGTATCCAATATCCCCCATTCATCATTTTGGGTACAATATGTGATTTTGATCAGCAAAAGTTTGCTTGGTTTTTCTCTAAATTTATGGTTTTTAAAATTGACTAATCAAGTATATATTTTTATTAACTACCGTAGTTCTTTTGTCTATAAGCCGTCCTATAGCTAATTATTCCTGATAATTTTTTCATATTATGAATGTGGAAAGCCTGTATTTCACATGTTCCGGTCCGGGTGGTTGTTTATTCTTGGGCAGACCACAGATAGCGCTGTGTTAACTGTTACAATTTGTTGATATGTTTGTTCCTATTTACACTGTACTCTTGACCTATTATCAGTTTTGTTTTTGTCAGTTTTTCTCCTGTAATCCTCCATGATGTGATCACAAAGATAATAGCTGCTGCATTTCCAAAGTAAAACAGTTTATTCTCTCACAAAGTTTCTATGCTGATGATTCTGCTGAAAGCGGTAATCTGCAATAGGCTGCACCCTCTCCATTCTATGGGAGTGAAGGAAAAAGCAGAGTCGTGTGCGGAAAATAGCTGTCATACTAATCAGGGACCCTGAGATATTCTTGAAGGGTCCAGATTACAGAGCAATGTATTATTTATTAGTCACTTTAGCTTTTTTTCTTCCTACTTTACATAGCATAATTTATGTCATTCCTATAAAATATATTATGTAGACTTTTGCTATGGTTATTAAAATGTGGCCTGTAATTATTTGCTTATTATTATAATGTTGGTTTCTATTATTTGCCTATTAGTATTTCTTCATATTTTTCCTGATAACAGTTTTATGCCATTAATAAAATAACAATGATAAAGTATTTATTAGTAAACAGGACGTGGTTTCAGAGTAAAACCCCAGGATATGGCAGTTTTGCTACAGATATTGCATTGTATGAGCCAAATCCATTTCCTGCAGCAGGTAATGAATCCAGATTACGCTGAAGCTCCTCATAAAAGAACATCCTGTGCCGAATGTGTTCAGAATCGTCTTTTCAGCAGCAATGCCTGGTGCTGTGCCGTCTGTCGATTTTACTGCTTTCTAAGCTACCACCTGAAATCACTTGTTTTGGGTGGAAGGTGAAGATGGATAAGAATCATTGTAAAACAATGGACTACTGTGTTTCAGTCATGTGGTCAGTGCAAGCCGCTATCAAGACAAGTTCCAGACATGGTGTTCTGGATTTAATAGTGTTAATAGATTGAATATAGATTTCACATAGTTTTGTAACGTCATTATGAGCACACTGAGTTACCCACTGTCCATAAATTTACAGACCGTTCACAAAAACTGGGTGTTTTTTTCTGCCATCCAAAATACTGCCCGTGATTATTGATTCTGTGGCAACAGTAAAGAAGCTCCGTCAGTGGCCGCCTGGCAGTTCTAAAATGGCTACCACGATCAGGCTTGGCTCAAGCTACTCCATTTCCCAGGGCACTGGGTTTGCCCTGGCCTTCACCCTTTAAGACCTATACAGGCATCTGGACTTACACAGGGGTCCCTGGGCAAGGACCACAGAGTAAACTGCTGTAGTACAAGCTGGCAAGCAGGATAGTCAGGTAGCCGGGTTAAAACCAAAAGGGTAGAGAAGGTACAAAATCATCAAACAATCAAGCCAAGGTCAAAACACCTACACCAAATAGAAGCAGAAGACACAGACCAAACCAGGGACGCACAAAGCTATATCTGGCAGCTTCCAGCAGTAGGCTGGAAGCTTTAATAGGATGTGGTGCTTTCTAATAGGTTGATGCAAGGAGCAGATAACATCAGTGGAACAGCACAAACACTCATACTGCCAGACTGGATGACACTGCAAGTCCCAGCCACCCCAACCTTAGTGGCTGAACAAAGCCTACATCGTCCTGAGCTTCTGGCTTCGATATCTCTTCTATCACCAGCGCCACCCGCAGAGTGAACACGGCAGTATCAAGCGACAGAAGCAGACGTCGCAGGAAAAGGGACTGGGGAAGATGTGACAGCAACCCTCTGGCACCCTATGATTTAGTTGTGGGTGTGCCCTTGGGCTGACTGAGGAAGCTGTCTTCTTCTGTCAAGCTAAACACCCAGAACACATAGCCGAAGCTCAGCTAGTCCTGTGCCCACACCATCCCGGCGATGTAACTGTGCATCTTGATGTAGTAAAACGATGCCACAAGAAAAATGAAATCTTACATGGTGCCTATTTAAAGAGAATATGTCAGCATGTTTTTGCTATGTAATCTGAGGACAACATGAGGTAGAGGTTAAAACACAGAATTCAACAATGTGTCACATATCAGGCTGTGTGCTGTTGTTCACTTACCCAAGGTTTTATCACTAGGATATTTTCATTGATGTGACTAACTGGCACGTGGGCCCTCGTCCGACTTCGCCCCGCCTGTAATAAGCAGCTCACTGTCTTAAGAGTATGTACCCAGAGAGCCTGGTGTGGGCGGGGTTAGCTGTAGTATGGGCGGAGTTAGCTTTCAGCTCTGCTATATTACTAGATCTAAAACCTCTGATAGTGTTAGAACAGATGCACCCAGAAAACTAAGTGATACATCGTTAGATTCAGGTTCTCTATCGCTACATCAGTCTGCTCTCAGATGAGGTAGCAAAAACTGGCTGACAGATTCCCTTGAAAGGAGTGTGCTATCTACGTAATGTGCAGACATTAACGACAAGGACATTGTGGAAGAGCGTCTCCTCCTAGGAACTGCATTATTTGAGGGTTTTAGCCTTTATGCAGACATTAAAGGGAACTTTTCGCGTTCTACATCTAGTCCAATCTGTGGGCAGCATAATATAGACCAGACTGGTATATATATTTTGGGGAAAATATTCAGGTTAACTAATTTTTCCATCTTATTTTTTTCTTATTCTGGGTTTATTAGATCAGTGTGTTTTGCTAATCAGAAATTGACAGCAAAATTACCGAAGAAATCACTTAAAAAACCACCCACTGGACTTCTAAGTCCATAATGAACAGATATATGAATTAATAAAATACAAATTAGGCCATCAGTGATTTTTTTGTATGCAAAAAATCAGACCGACATTATGTAGTGGTTTTTAGTATTTCAGTTTTAACATTAGTGCTTTGCATACTTGTTTTGAGCTAGGCTGCATCCCCTAGTCAGATTCTGGCCCGGAGTATGGATATTGCATACATGAAGTCACATGACCGCCGTTCTGGTGCTGACACTGGCGAATTCCCGCAGCACACAGTGCATGCGTTCGGAGAATTAATAAGTCTGCAGTCACACACAGTGACTACAGACTTGTCATTCTAGACCGGACAACCCCTTTAAAAACAGACATATCTAAGTTTTATTTTTTTGGCGGACCACTAGGTCTGCAAAAACAACACGGACATGGTGAATAGCACCATAGACTATTATTGGTACATGTTCAATTCGTGAAAAAAACTTGTGAATACCGGATGTCTGAATGAGACCTTAAGGGTATGCCACACTAAACAATATCGCTAACGGGATCGCTAAAAAACGTCACTATTTAGCGATCCCGTTAGCGATATTGTTCAGTGCGGCAGCTGCCAGCGACGAGCTTCCTGCTGTGATCTCGCTGTCGCTGGAATCGTTCCGGACCCTATTTCATCGCTGGCGCTCCCGCTGGGTAAGTATCTTATCGCTGTGTGGCACCTTTTCTTAGCGATTTAGCGGTACTTTTGTACCGCTAAAGTCGTTAAGAAGATCGCTAACGGCGATAGCGTCGTTAACTATATCGCTAAATGTGGCCGCACTTAGCGATATAGAAACAATCCCGCTAGCGATCTCATTAGTATGCAACGCTAACGAGATCGCTAGCGGGATAGCTTAGTGTGGCAGTACCTTTAGTGTTCGTTCAGAATATGGACTCATACGTACATGTGCTATCCAGGTTAAAATCGGATTTCACAAGGACAGAACATGGACCAAGTTTATTCAATGGGGCTGTCCAGATTGCAATTTTTTCATACAGGCCGAGTGTCCGTGCGAAAAAAAAACACCGCATGCACTAGTCTCTTCCATTTTTTCAGACTATACTTGCCCATTCAAGTCTATTGGTGAACAAAGAATAAAAAAATAAACAGATCCTATTTTCCTGAATGCATTGCAATAATTAACATAAGAAACTATATTTGGTCTCATATTTTTTTACTTGTTGAACTGACCTTGCAGGGCCGGCTCCAGGTTTTCATGGGCCCCGGGCGAAAGAGTCTCAGTGGGCCTCTTTAACACAGACCACGATTCATGATGCACAGATACTGCAGAGAAATATGGGTATAGCACAATGCCAAACACTTCTCTTCTTCCATTAGGACGCCGGCGCTTCCTCAAACAGCATGACGTCATCATTCAGCGGCCGGCTGTGGCAGTGAGTGCGTGGACGCCGGACAGGTGAGCTGTTTGTGTGTGTGTCTGTGTATGTGTCTCTGTGTGTATGTAGTGCGATGCTTTGTGTGTGTGTGTGTGTGTGTGTCTGCTGTATGTGTGATGGTGGTGGGGGAGGGCAGTGATGATGATGATGGGGAGGCAATGATGATTGATGATGATGGGCAGGCAATAATATTGCTGTGGAGACAATGATGATTATGGGCAGGCATTGATGATGATGGGCAGGCAGTGATGATGATGGGCAGGCAGTGATGATGATGGGCAGGCAGTGATGTTGATGGGGAGGCAATGATGATGATGGGCAGGCAGTGATGATGATGGGGAGGCAATGATGATTATGGGCAGGCATTGATGATGATGGGCAGGCAGTGATGATGATGGGCAGGCAATGATATTGAGGGGGAGGCAATGGTGATTATGGGCAGGCATTAATGATGATGGCAGGCATGATGATGATGATGGGGAGGCGATGATGATGATGGGGAGGCAATGATGATGATGGGAGGCGATGATGATAATGGGCAGGCAATGATGATGATGGGCAGGCAATGATGATGATAATGGGCAGGCAATGATCATGATGGAGTCTTTCCACGGCGCCCTTTCCTGAGCCGTAACAGTGCAGAACACAGCACAGTGCAGAGGAGAGCTCCATATTTTGTATGGAGCATTATATGGGGGATGGAGGGGTGACATCCTGCATGGGGTATTATATGGGTGATGAGGGGGAGACTGTGGTGCCCACAATATTGTATGGAGGACTGTACTGTCCAGTCTGTACTGTGCGCTGTGAGGATTTGGCGGTTTTTGAGCTATTGTACAATTTACAATAGATATCAGTCGTAATGGAAGAAGAGAAGTGTTTGGCGTTGTGCTATACCCATATTTCTCTGCAGTATCTGTGCATCATGAATCGTGGTCTGTGTTAAAGGGGCCCACTGAGACTCTTTCGCCCGGGGCCCATGAAAACCTGGAGCCGGCCCTGTGCCCGGGTCCTCCAATATCATGTTGGCAGCACAAAACTACCAAGCACTGCCACTGGGATATATATTAAAGTGCCATACTCAAAACCTTAGATTATCCCCCCAAAAAATCTAGAATTAATTAGGAAATATATCATTAAAAAGAATGGCATAACTTGAAGCTCATGTGCCCCAGTGATAGCTCCAATGGGGCCTCCAATTATTGCGAGTCTCAATAATATTGGTATTTTCACATAGGCCAAAAGGACTTTTTGGGTCCCTTAGGCTCCAGAGACCGGGTGTGCACTTACAACCCCCGCACCTATTGTAGTTATACCCGTGATTACCTTTTTTTCATAACCCAAAATAAAAATATTTAGAAACAAAACCACAATGAATGATGGGACGACACCAAATGTACTCAGAGGGGAAGCATACAGGGGTGGTAAATTATTTACTACATTTGCATTTCAAGTGATATATACAGGAAATAAAATGCAATGCCAAATTCCTAAATAATGTGCATCATGTACCATGTTAAAGGGGGTTATCCAGGACTATTTCATTTTTTCTATGGGTCTTAGAACTAACAGTCAGGTTGTTTCTAACTACCTGTCTGTTGTGCCCGGAACAGATCTTTGCCCGCTCAGAGTGGCCACGTCCCGCTGGAAATTCAGCGACTTATGCTAACGTCCCATCATCAAAGCAGCGGCTTCTCTTCCCCTCTGTTGAAGGGCGTGACTGCCGACGTCATACTAATTGATAGCCGGCTCCCCGCTGCCTAACTGCAGGAGCAGGCTGTCAATGAGCATGACGTCAGCAGTGGCGCCCCATCGGCAGAGCAGAGTTGAAGAAGAAGAACTGCTCAATTGATGAGGAGCAGCTGAATCACTGGCAGGAGCGGTGGTCGAGTAGAACAAGCAGGTAGTTGTCTCTTTTAGAAACCACCTGCTTATTAGTTTTTAGGCCCATATTTAAAAACAAAATAAAGTAGTCTTGAGCTACCCCTTTAAATAAGACAAGTTCCCATTAAGATGTGTCTGTGCTGCATCCAGGTGAAACCAGCCAACCTATTTAGGAAGATATTTAGCAAAACACTCTACTAGCAAGACCCCCATCATAAAAAAGGAAGCATAGTAATGGATTGTTACGGGTTTTAGCTTCTCTCGTCACAATTTTTTTTAGAAGTCTACATTTTTAGCCGTCAGCAGTGCAGTATTTATTGGATTCCCCATTGGTCGTGTTTTCTACAAGCATAGTCAATATTATCTGATTCTGGGCCAGTCAGGAAGACAACTTGTTTATAGGAAAGTGGCCAGAAAATTTCAGGCTGAACACTAAATTGAAACAGATGTAAACAGTAACCGGGATCTTCTGATAAGGTCTAAAAGTCAAACATCGGATTATAAATGAAGGACACGTGAAATCGCCATGTCAGCCCTCATTGTGTCAGCACTCACATACTTGGCCGCTTCCTTGGCATTCACCTTCGTGCTCACATCCTCCCAATACTCAGAAAGAAAAGTGTAAAAGCATGGAGTAATGTAAAACATTTAGAAAGTAGGAACGTGTTATCCAAGGTGACCGTGTGTGATACAGAGATGTAGGAAAGTTTCATTATACTTAAAATTTTCTAAATCAGAACCCGCCACCTATAATAACATTATTGGGAAATAAAAAAATTTAAAAATTAATAAACTTGCCTGCTAAATTCGCTGGGCGCAGCTAGTTTTGACCTGTGGTTTTGCAGTTTTTGAAATTTTTTTTTTGCTCCATATTCAGCAAATTGATGTTTGCGCTTCATGACTTTTGTGTAAAGTCCAAAATTTTTCTTTTTTCTGCTTTCAATTGTTTTTGTAACTTTTAGTTCATGCCTTTGCTTGATGCCGCAAAAATACAACACTGGCATCAAACGTTGTGACTTTTCAAGAAGTCGCATTTGATGAATCAGTCTAAAACATCTAGTAAAGACACACTGATGTAAAAATCAGAAAACGAAATGATCAACAATAGATAAAAAAGGCGTAAATTTGATGAATTTGTCACAAATCACAGTCACTAATTGAGATGATTTCATGACAAAAAAACTGGTGGCCATGCAGTGATGAACTGGGTTCAATGCGGTTTCTGACAGAATAGAACATTTTGGATGTGGCATAAATTACTATTCTATGGGGGCTTCTAATAGTCGATATCCACTTGAGGCAGTGACCGGTGTCACATGTAGGGGTCTCAGTGTGTTCCCCCCAGGATGCGCACAGAGGTATATTGAGGCCATGGGAGTGCATTGCAGTCACAGGCATAACTGTGATTGCAATGCAAAATAAAAGTATGTGTTAGTCTTGGGCAAGTTATTTGTCCAAGGCAGAGTTAAGAAAACCTGCTGGGCTTTTATTTTTGAAACGGACTACAGGCTGGTAGTGGGGCAGTCCATTTCCTTCCCCCCTGGCCTGGGTTTTCCATGTGGCGCATGGCCACAGAATCCAGTTAAAAACCCTGCAGTAAAGGGTTTGTGTGTGTCAGGGTCAGGGTCAGAGTCAGTTTTGCAAGTGTGCAGAGCAGAAGGCTTTGCAGAGCTCCACCTGTGTGAGGCAACATAGGCAAGTGGAGCCAAGCAGCCAAGGGAGCTGAACGGCCTAGCACCCACAGCGTACACGGCCATGCAGTCACCCACAGCAACTGGTCTTGGAGGTAGACTGTCCTGTGCCCTGCTGTCATCCAGAGATGGATTGTCTCGTGCCCGGCTGTGAAACAGAGGTGGACTGGCGTGTTTATTGGCTGAAATCTGGAGGATATAGTTCCCAGCTGCGATCTGGAGGATATTGTGTGCTGTGTTATACTGTGAGTTGGACATTAAAACCCATTTTGTTTTTAACTTTGCTGGGTCACTGCCTCATCACTGCTCAGTGTGGATGAGGCTGCACTACAACACAGATTTACAAAATGGGGAGTGACCTTAACTGACAAAATAGCTGGGGCCAAGTTATCTTGTAAACAGGACCATTTTTAATACAAAATACCTATTTTAACAAAGTATACCTTAAATTAGATTATGAAATTGTGCAGCAATGTGAGTGTATAAAAGTCAGAAGTCCTCTACTGTATCTGACTCCTGGTTGTTACAATGTGTAACTTGGCATGATTCACATACAGAACTGCATGGAGGTCCATTTGTTCTGCAGCTACAATGTACCTGTGTCATATTGTAGCTTTTAATGGTAAGGCTGTATATACTCTAGCTATTTTATGATATGTATCTCTCTTTTTCCACTTCAGTTTGCGTATCAAGTAGCCTTCGTCAATAACATATCTTTTCGTACACAGAACGGAATCAGTTGATGCTTGGTTGCTACAATGCCCATCACTGGCATGGGATAATTGTGATTTATTTGTGTTGGAATATGTTTGGTGCAACAACTCCATTCCTGTCGATGAGTGTTTAGTTGCTAGATTTGTAGGCTGTTTATAAAATTTAAAAAACTCCCAGAGGCTCACACAGGGAGAGCATGTGACTGTATTTCCTGTTTTTCCTGTGTCTGTGTATGAGAGAAGCAGCCTGCTGTAGATGCTGCAAAGATAGAGACATACAAATGATTTATTCCTGATCTGTTAAGCTTATTATATATTGTTCCACAGCAACAGAAGCCCAGAGCAAAAGCAGCACAGAGCAACAGAGAAGATGTCCACTAGCAACAATTCTGTCAAGTTCTCAGTGCCAAACCTCACTAACCAGAACTACCAGTCCTGGAAATTCAAGGTGAAGATGCTGCTCATAAGAGAAGGTATGTGGAAATATACTCAGGAACAAGTGCCTCATCCATTACCAGATGATTGGCTAGAGAAGGATCAGAAAGCACAAAGCACAATCTCCCTCAGTGTAGATGATAATCAGATTGTGCATATATGCAAGTGTGCAACTGCAAAGGAGATGTGGGATGAGTTACAGAAAGTGCATGAAAGATCAAATCTTAGCAATAAGCTTTATCTCATGAGAAAGCTGTATCAGCCTAAGCTAAGTGATGGACAGAATATGCAGGACTATATAAGAAACATCCTAGAGATTGTGGAGCGTCTCAGGGGTATTGGAGAAGAAATTAAAGATTTTCATGTTGCTTGACTTCTATTAAGTGATCTTCCAGAGAGTTATGACACACTCGTGACTGCACTAGATGCACGGCCAGATGATGAGCTGACACTAGAGTATGTTAAAGGCAAACTTGTGGATGAATTCAAGAGAAAAACGCAGCAGTAATGAATCCAGAGCGGAAACAGCATTAAAGATACATGATTTCCCTAAATATAAGAGCAATCTAAGAGAAACTCGTGAATGTTTTGTCTGTAAAAATCCTGGTCACCTTGAAGCAGACTGCAGAATTTGGAAAGCAAGAATGAGTCAACTTAAAAAAGCAGAACAGTCATCAAAGGGTTAAAACAGCTATAAAGGAAGATTCTGCATGTGCTGAAGCTGCATTTAATGCCAGTACAGGCCCATCTGCAAAGCATATATGGTGTTTAGATTCTGGTGCAAACAGTCATATGACAAATAACAGGGATTTCTTCACTGACCATAATGAAAGCATGTCAGAAAAGGTCATCTTAGCTAATGGTCACTATATGACTTTAGAAGGAGTAGGAGACGGCTACCTTCACTGTTCAGTTTCCTCAGCACAAAGCAGAAAGATCCCAATAAAGGATGTTCTCTATGTTCCCAGCCTTGAAAGCAATCTTCTGTCAGTAAAGAAGCTCACGCAAAAGGGGAATGTAGTTACTTTTAAAGATAACAGCTGCATCATCTCAAAGCAGGGTCACACTCTTGCAGCAGGAAAAATCCTAAATGATCTTTATTAGCTAAAATGCAAAGTATGAGTGTACAGTGCTAGACAAGATCTACATAAGAACTATATCTATGTATGGCACAGACGTCTTGGGCACAGAGACCCAGAAGCAGTAGTAATGAAGCTAGCTCAACTTGCAAAAGGTATTGAAATCAACCAGTATAGTCAAATGATGAAGTGCACTAGCTGTCTTAAAGGGAAAATGTCCAGAAAATCCTTTCCTAAAATAAGCACCACTAGATCTGCACAGCCTTTGGATCTGATACATACAGGTGTATGTGGTCCAAAGAGTGTTCAAACTCCTAGCAAGAAGAGATATTTTCTCACATTTATTGATGACTACTCCAGATATACAGTAGCCTACCTGCTTCACAGTAAGGAAGAAGTTCCACAGAAACTTGAAGAATCTCTTGCTGTAGTTTTTAACAAATTTGGAAGAATGCCAAAAGCCTTGCGTGCAGATAATGGAACCGAATATACAATTGGTAAGGTGCAAACCATTTTGAAAAAGAATGGAATCGTGTTCCAGACTACCATTCCATACAACCCAGAACAAAATGGCATTGCAGAGAGAAAGAACCGTGCTCTCTGTGAAAGTGGAAGAAGTGTGTTGTTTGATGCGAATCTACCTACAACGTATTGGGGAGAAGCCATCATGACAGCTTGCTATCTTCAAAACAGAGTGCCAGGTAAAGCCACAAATAAAACTCCATATGAGATATGGAACTGCGTGAAGCCTAGCTTGAAGCACCTCAGGATATTTGGAAGCAAAACATTTGTGTATGTTCCCAAAGAAAAATGTTCCAAGTGGGAATCACACGCAAAGCATGGAGTCCTGTTGGGCTATAGCAAAACTCAAATGGGATACAGAATCCTGCACCCAGAGACCAACACAGTAACAATCAGCAGAGATGTAGTGATTGATGAAAACTCTGTATCGCTCAAATTCCATGAAGTTACACCAGTTATTCAACTTAAGAAACAAGAACAAGAATCTCAATCACCAAACCCAGGCACCGAAAAGGAAAACACTTAAGTGTGGATAAGCTCTGAAGCCACCAAGGAAGACACAGAAGAACAAAGTCAACCTCCAGTCAGGAGATCAGAAAGGCCAAACAAAGGTATCCCAGCTAGACGCCTTTCAGAACACTTCCTAAACAAGAGCCACAGTCATGGCAAGAGATGCAAAAACTGCCTGTCCACGCGAAGCAGAAGTGGATAAATGCTGCTAATGAAGAGATGCAGTCCCTTCACCAACTCCAGACATGGGAGCTTACTGAGCTACCACAAGGAAAAAGAGCTATCGGGTGTAAGTGGGTCTTCAAAAACAAATATGACTCAGAAGGTAAAGTTGACCGGTTTAAGGCAAAATTGGTTGTAAAAGGGTACTCACAAAAGTATGGTGAAGATTATGATGCTACATTTTCTCCAGCTGCGAAGCAAACCACATTCAGAACTAATGTCAGTAGCTGCAGTTCAACAGATGACAGTGAGATATTTTGACATCGAAACAGCCTTCCTACATGGTGACATTGGAGAAGAGTTGTACATGAGCCAACCCGAGGGATATATTAAAAGGGGTGAAGAGCACCTTGTTTGTAAAATGCAAAGATCTGGACTTAAGCAGCCGGCAGGAGCTTGGAACTCGAAAATGAACAAAGTATTGATGGATGAAGGATTTAAAAGATCTCAAGCTGATCCATGTTTGTATATGAAAAATGTAGCGAAGGAGTGGATCTATGTTCTCCTATATGTAGACGATGTAATCATGTCTCATCAAGATGAAAAACACTGCAGAAAAGATGTGGATTCCAGTCTGCGCTGCCCAAATAATAGATTTCCAAGACGTAGTAGCAGTTAAAAAGTGGTTTAATCTATGCGTTTCAGGGTGAATAACACCCCTTCTTCAGGAAAATACCACATATAGCTATATGCTACTACGTCTTGGAAATCTATTATTTGGGCAGTGCGGAATGGAATCCACATCTTTTCTGCAGTGTATTGTATTGTCGGGTCGTCGACCGACCTGTGGATCTGCGGCAGCCTCTCCTATGTGCTTTAACCACCTAATACTAAAACTAGGTGAGCACCTTCCTACTTAAAAAGTGATAACTTACTATTGGATAAGACCCTATTGCGCTTTGTGTCTCCCTTGCTTTTTCTATCAAGATGAAAAAGAAATTGCAAAGCTAGGTGAAATTCTCAACCAGCACTTTGAGACTAAGGACCTTGGAAATGTGACATATTATTTGGAAATCCAAATCCAGAGAGAGGAAGATGGGAGTTTTCTTCTCAACCAAAGTTCTAAAATACTAAACCAGTTTGGAATGTCAGAAGCCAAAGGTGCGTCAAAACCAATGGATCCATCCTACTTACAGTTGGAAGGAGAAGAAGATCTGCTACCCAACAATGAGAGTTACAGACAAGCAGTGGGGGCGCTTCTGTACATAGCAACCACAACTCGTCCGGATGCCACAGTAGGAATTCTCTGCCGACGTGTAAGCAAGCCACACCAAATAGACTGGAATGCAATTAAAAGAATTCTTCAATATCTTAAAGAAACTCAAAGGCTAAATCTTAAGATATCTGCATCAGGAGATCTCACTCTCAGAGGTTATGTGGATGCAGATTGGGCAGGAGATTCAAGTGATCGGAAACCAACAAGTGGTTACTTGTTCAAGTTAGGAGAAATTTTAATTTCTTTGTCCAGCAGAAAACAAGTATCAGTCGCATTATCTTCTACAAAGGCAGAATATATGTCTGCTGCTTATGCAAGTCAAGAAGTAATTTGGTTGAAACAACTTTTGGAAGATTTCAGCAAGCCATTAGTTCAACCAACAGTTATCTATGAGGACAACCAAGAATGCATTAAACTTGCCAGGAGCGAGAATATTAGTGCAAGGACTAAGCACATTGATGTAAAACATCACCACTTACGTGACTTAGTGGAACGTGGTGTACTCGAGTTTGTTTATTGCGAGTCTAACAAGATGATGGTATGACAAAGCCATTATCAAGAGCCAAGCTTGTGGACTTCAGAACCGCAATGGAACTAACAGGATAAATAGTTGTTGGAATATGTTTGGTGCAACAACTCCATTCCTGTCTATGAGTGATTAGTTGCTAGATTTGTATGCTGTTTATAAAGTTAAAACCTCCCAGAGGCTCACACAGGGAGAGCATGTGACTGTATTTCCTGTTTTTCCTGTGTCTGTGTATGAAAGAAACAACCTTCTGTAGATGCTGCACAGATAGAGGCACACAAATGATTTATTCCTGATCTATTAAGCTTATCATATATTGTTCCTGATTTTTCCTGAATAAAGAAACTCTGTTGTCACACACTTGGAGAGTTACCTGAATAATCCGCTGCCAACAATCTGCCTTTCTCAGAATATGCAAGTCATCAAACAGTGATGGTGGGTATGCACTAAGCTCGTACCTCATCACCTCCTCGAGATCTAGTTGTTCTGTCTTAGAAACTATAAGAAATCGCTGGAACAGTAAGCCCGGATCAATGCTTTTGCCCTGCGCAACCGTGACTACAGATGACTACTCAGGGTCTCTACTTTGTCAGTCCTCTTAATAGTGAATAAAAATGCATTTTGTCCAATCATACTGTGAAAAACTGTCATTCCCACTGACTCGTACTCATGCGCATTGACGTCCTCCTTTGCCACAATACCACTGATGATATTTCTCAGTGAGGTAAATATGGTGACATCTTTGCATAAATTTTTGAAATGTCTAGAGTTTCTCTTCATATCCTGAGACAGTGGAATCTTTGTGTTGTTCACTTGTGGTGTAAGAGATTCCATTAAAGTCCAGCATATCAAGATAGCAGTCAGACATTATGGTGGCTGACAATCCACAATGCTCTCTGATCTTCCATCATCTTACTTCCATGAGGTAATCCACCTGAGGTTTTAAGTAACCTCATAAGTCTTTGTTCAATGACGAGATCACAACCTAGACCAGCCCAAAACTGATTTGTTCAACAGATGACATGCAACCCATTTTGAAACATCCTATAGACCTCAGGGTTATTGTTTTGCAATTTGCTCATTTCGTCATACGTGAATGATTTTAGTTACTGCGTTAGACGTGACAACAGCTTCAATAGTGGTTTCTCCCTTTTACGAGACATGAATACATATTCTTAGTTTCATCTATGAGTGCACTGAGTTCAGGATTATCATCTAGAACAGATTGCACAAGTATTTGATGAAGGCATTTATCCGGTAGCAGATGGCCTCTGAAAGCCTTTTCAACTTCTTTACCACTAAGCATACGCGCCACGGCATTTTCACAATACACCGCTTCTAAAATTATTTTCAGACTTGTCCCAACCATTCATGGCACCAAGCAAATTCATAAAAGTGTGGAAATTAACAAGCATAAGTCCGATTTATTTTCAAATGGGAATCCTGTTGGGCAGGTTTGATGATTTCATTAGCTTTCCAGTACAGGGGTGGATCAAATGTTCTTATAGGAGGGACATAATGTTTACTGGCTAAGTTATTGATGAATTCTAATGTTGATAGAATGTAGGTTTTGTCACCAGTAGTGTTGAGCATTCCGATACTGCAAATATCGGGTATCGGCCGATATTAGCTGTATCGGAATTCCGATTCCGAGTTCCGATATTTTCGTCTTATCGGATACCGGAATCGGGATTGTCACTGTCACTGTCAGTGTCCGTCGGTCGGGTCTGTCAGGAGTCAGCGGCACTTACCTGGCAGAAGATCTCCGGCGGTCACGTCCTGCACTGCTTCATGGCCGCCATCTTCTTTCCCCGGCGGTCACATGCAGTTTCTCGCGATAACTGCAGTGACTGCTGGGTAATCGCGGCCGTAAAGCAGTCAGTCCGATGACGTCACCGCCGGGGAAGCAGGTAATCAGCTGTGCTGCGTTGCAATGACAGGCTCTGCCTGTCATTGCGATGTAGCAGAGCTGGATCGTCGTGGGACAATCGTTACTATGGACTGCGTCGGACAGGTGGTATACTGTTGGTTTGTTTTTTTTTCTTTTTTTACAGGAGATCGATGGCGTCGCAGGAATGAGAGTACAATAAAAAAAATGAAAACTGTGTTGTCTCTTTTATTTCATTAAAAGACTTTTTTCTTGCTGTCTTTTTTTTATACATTTAATAACTTTGGGATTAATAATGGATCAGTGTCTTATTGACACCTCTCCATTATTAACCGGGCTTATTGTCACCGTGCAATCAACGGTGACATTAACCCTTATTACCCCGCTTGCCACCGCTACAGGGCAAGTGGGAAGAGCCGGGTAAAGTGCCACAATTGGCACATCTTTTGATGCGCCAAATGTGGGGCTGCTGTAGCCTGGTATTATCAGGCTGTTGAGGGCCAAAATCCATGGGCCTTGACAGTCTTTTAATACCAGGCCGCAGCAGTCTGCATTTTACTTGGCTGGTTAACAAAAATAGGGGGGATCCCCACGCCATTTTTTTTTCGAGGGGATCCCCTATTTTTGTTAACCAGCCAAGCTAAGCAGACTGCTGTGGCCTGGTATTATCAGGCTTGCAAGGTCCATGGATATTGGATCCTTACCAGCCTGAAAAACCAGGCCTCAGCGGTCTGCTTCATCTGGCTGGTTAACAAAAATAGGGGGGACCCCACGCCAATTTTTTTCGAGGGGATCCCTATTTTTGTTAATCAGCCAAGATATGCAGACTGCTGTGGCCTGGTATTATCAGGCTGGCAAGGTCCATGGATCTTGGCTCCTTAACAGCCTGAAAATCCAGGCCTCAGCGGTCTGCTTCATCTGGCTGGTTAACAAAAATAGGGGGGACCCCACGCCAATTTTTTTCGAGGGGATCCCCTATTTTTGTTAATCAGCCAAGATATGCAGACTGCTGTGGCCTGGTATTATCAGGCTGGCAAGGTCCATGGATCTTGGCTCCTTAACAGCCTGAAAATCCAGGCCTCAGCGGTCTGCTTCATCTGGCTGGTTAACAAAAATAGGGGGGACCCCACGCCAATTTTTTTCGAGGGGATCCCCTATTTTTGTTAATCAGCCAAGATATGCAGACTGCTGTGGCCTGGTATTATCAGGCTGGCAAGGTCCATGGATCTTGGCTCCTTAACAGCCTGAAAATCCAGGCCTCAGCGGTCTGCTTCATCTGGCTGGTTAACAAAAATAGGGGGGACCCCACGCCATTTTTTTTTCGAAGGGAACCCCTATTTTTGTTAATCAGTTCCCTCTGACGTCACTGATTGTGTCCCTGGCTGACCTGAAGTGAAAGTGGAAAGCAATCAATTAAGCTTTCCACTTAAGGGCCCGTCTCACATAGCGATATCACTACCGAGATCGCTGCTGAGTCACTAGTTTTGTGACGCAGCAGCGAGCTCACCAGCGATATCGCTGTGTGTGACATTCAGCGACGATCAGCCCCCCTGCCGGGTATCGCTGATCGTCGCTGAAATGTCAGGACCTTTGATCGCTGGTTTCCCGCTGACAGGCACACATCGCTGCGTGTGACAGGCGGGAGACCAGCGATCCGCTGGTAACCAAGGTACACAGCGGGTTTCCAGGCGCGGGGCTGTGCCTAGAAACCCGCTGTGTACCTTGGATACCAGCGCCCTGATGCAGGGAGCTGGTATCCAAGGTACATAGCGGGTTTCCAAGCGCTGCGCGGTGCCTGGAAACCCGCTGTGTACCTTGGTTACCAGCGGATCGCTGGTCTCCCGCCTGTCACACGCAGCGATGCGTGCCTGTCAGAGGGAAACCAGCGATCAAAAAAAGGTCCTGACATTTCTGCGACGATCAGCGATACCCGGCAGGGGGGCTGATCGTCGCTGAATGTCACACACAGCGATATCGCTGGTGAGCTTGCTGCTGCGTCACAAAACTAGTGACTCAGCAGCGATCTCGGTAGCGATATCGCTATGTGAGACGGGCCCTTAAGCGATGTTACCCGCAGTGTCGCTGTCCCCGATCGCTGCCTGAGCTGCCTGTTTGGCAGCTCAGCAGCGATCATGTAGCGATACACCAGCGATCCTGACAAGTGCATATCGTTGTCGGGATCGCTGGTGTATCGTTATGTGACACCCAGCCTTTACTCTCCTGTCAGGCAGGAGAGGAACTCAATCATTTGGGGTTTACTGTGAGGCTGCAGCATTAGCTGCGGTCCCTGCAGTAAACATTAACCCTTTCTGAAGGATTACACCGTGGGACCTGACTGTGCATGGGATAGGTAAGAATAATTTTGCTTTTTTATTTTATTTTTATTACAGGAAATGGTTTTTGCAGTAAAATAAAAGATGGTCAAAAACATGTGTCTTTATTTCATTAAAATGATTTTTAATTAAAGTGTGTGTGTTTTATTTTTATTTCATGCAATAGGATTAATAATTGATAGTTGTCTAATTGACAGCTCTCAATTATTAACCTGGCTTAAGGTCACCTTTCAATAGCAAGGTGGCTTTAACCCCATATTAACCCATTCGCCACCGCTACAGGGCAATGGGAATAGACGGGCAAAGTGCCAGAAAGGGCGAATCTAATTATAGATTTGTCTTTCCTGGGGTGTCTGGGGGCAGATGTTAGTAGCCGGGGGGGGCAAAAATAATGGTCCCTCTCTGGGCTATTATTATCTGCCCCACTCACTGGCTTTGTCTGTCTGGTTGCGAAAATAGGGCGGGAGCCCACGCATTTTTTTTCAGCAATTTTACACCTCATATATATATATACATGTCATTGAATTGTGACACATATATATATATATTTATATTTGTAGTTCATACACTTCTACATAGTATAATAGCCGCTAATTTCAATGCCGGCTTTTGTGAAAATGCAGAACCCGACATGAAATGACACTTGGTGTACATAGGGTTAACCATGTCTTTTCATGTCCTTTGCTATCTAATTTGCACAAACAATTAAATCAGACTATGTGTGCAAAATTTCACACCTGTAGGGGTTAATTAAAGGTGTAAATTCGTAGCAAAAAAGTCCGTTTTTTTTTACAACGAATTTACACCTTTAATTAACCCCTACAGGTGTGAAATTTTGCACACATAGTCTGATTTAATTGTTTGTGCAAATTAGATAGCAAAGGACATGAAAAGACATGGTTAACCCTATGTACACCAAGTGTCATTTCATGTCGGGTGACCCGACATGAAATGACACTTGGTGTACATAGGGTTAAACCATGTCTTTTCATGTCCTTTGCTATCTAAGGCCGGAGTCACACTGGCGACAAAATCGGACGACTGCAATGCGATGAAATATCGCATTGCAGTCGGACCTATGTTAATCTATGGAGCAGCTCCCAGTATCAGATTTTTTGTGGTCCGTTTTTAAACGTCCGTGTACAATCGCAGCATGCTGCGATTGTCACCGATTGTCGGTCGACAATCGCCAATGCAAGTCTATGGGAGCGATGAAAAATCTGATTACAAACGGACCACACTGTGTGACTTGCGATGAAATCGCATCGGTGTCCTTTAGAAAAGCCGGCAATTCATCCCCGCCTATACTGTAAAATCACACTGACAGCTTTAATAAAGACTAGAAAGAATAGATTTATACACATAGAACACATACATATATTATATACATGTCATTGTGACATGTAATATAACATATATTTATAGTTCCTAGACTTCTACATACTGTAATAGCCGCTAATTCAATTGCCGGGTTTTGTGAAATCACAGAAGCCGACATGAAATGATACATTGTTTCCACACATTTAACCATGTAATTTCATGTATTTTTATATATGTTTGAAACATACAATTACATGAGTGTATTTGTGCAAAATTTCAGACATGTAGGGGTTAATTAAAGGTGTAATTTCGTTGAAAAAAAATGCGTGGGCTCCCGCTGTATTTTCTCCACCAGACAGACAAAGCAAAGCGAGTGGGGGCAGATAATAATAGCCCAGGAAGGTGCATTTTTTTGTGCCCCCCTGGCTACTAACATCTGCCCCCAGACACCCCAGAAAGGGCAAATCTATAATTAGATTCGCCCTTTCTGGCACTTTGCCCGTCTATTCCCATTGCCCTGTAGCGGTGGCGAATGGGTTAATCTCACCTTACTGTCACCTTGCAATTGAAAGGTGACCTTAAGGCAGGTTAATGATTGATAGCTGTCAATTAGACAACTATCAATTATTAATCCTATTGAAGTAAATAAAAAAACACACACACTTTAAGAATAAATAATTTTAATGAAATAAAAACACATTTTTTTGACCATATTTTATTTTACACTAAATCCGTGCGAAGCCATTGATCTCCTAAAATAAAGAAAAAGAAATAAAACAACATTATTCTTACCTATTCCGCCGATCTGTCACGTCCCACGCTGTAATCCTTCACAAAGGGTTTAACTAGCTTTGAGCCAAGCAGTGCAAGTAATCTGCATGCTCAGCTCAAAGCTCATGAATGAATAAGTTCTCTCCTGGCGACAGGAGAGGATGTGTTTCATGAATGAAGCTTAATTGATTGTGTCCACTTTCCCTTTAGGTCAGGTCACTACAGTTAAATGGCAAGAAATCAATTAAGCTCCATTCATGAATCTATTCCTCTACTTTCGCTGGGGAGAGGAACTTATTCATTCAGGGGAATACAGGTCTGAGACAGCATTATTAGCTCTCTGCGACCTGTAACCTGTTAACCCTTTCTGATGATTACACCGTGGGACTGACTGTACATCGGATTGGTAAGTATAATTTTGCTTTTTTATTTTATTTTTATTACAGGAAATGGTATTTAGCAGGAAAATAAAATATGGTCAAAAACTGTGTGATTATTTAATTAAACTTATTTTTTATTAAAGTGTGTGTGTTTGATTTTTCTTTCATACAATAGGATTAATAATTGATAGTTGCCTAATTGACAGCTATCAATTATTAACCTGGCTTAAAGTGACCTTTCAATTGCAAGGTCATTTTAACCCCTTATTAACCCATTCGCCACCGCTACAGGGCAATGGAATAGACGGGGCAAAGTGCCAGAAAGGGCGAATCTAATTATAGATTTGCCCTTTCTGGGGTGTCTGGGGGCAGATGTTAGTAGCCAGGGGGGGCACAAAAAAAATGTACCCTCCCTAGGCTATTATTATCTGCCCCCACTCGCTTGCTTTGTCTGTCTGGTGAGAAAATACAGCGGGAGCCCACGCATTTTTTTTAACGAATTTACACCTTTAATAACCCCTACATGTCTGAAATTTAGCACACATATACTCATGTAAATTGTATGTTTCAAACATATATAAAAATACATGAAATTACATGGTTAAATGTGTGGAAACAATGTATCATTTCATGTCGGCTTCTGTGATTTCACTGAAGCCGGCAATTGAATTAGCGCTATAACAGTATGTAGAAGTGTAAGAACTATAAATATATGTATATATATATATGTCACAATGACTATATATATATATATATATATATATGTGCTCTATGTGTATATATCTATTCTTTCTTTTGGCATTAAATACTATTCTTTTGGATCCATTAATGTCAGTTTTTGCAAGCCTGCGAGAAAATCTCGCAAGTCGGATGAAAATGGGATGTTACAAGGTACACACACATGCGATTAAATCGCATCTTTGAAGGAAAATCGGATGCCAGAAGGATGTGTGATGTTTTTATTTTGATCCGATTGTCGACCGTCTAAAACGGACCGATTTTTTGTGGTTGTGTGTGACTCCAGCCTAATTTGCACAAACAATTAAATCAACTTGTGTGCAAAATTTCACACCTGTAGGGGTTAATTAAAGGTGTAAATTCGTACAAAAAAAGTCCGTTTTTTTTTACAACGAATTTACCCCTTTAATTAACCCCTACAGGTGTGAAATTTTGCACACATAGTCTGATTTAATTGTTTGTGCAAATCAGATAGCAAACGACATGAAAAGACATGTTAACCCTATGTACACCAGTGTCATTTCATGTCGGGTGCTTCTGTCTTTTCACTGAAGCCGGCTTTACCCGGCAATTGAATGAGAGGATATTTTACTATGTAGAAGTGTATAAACTATACATAAAATGTTATATATATATGTCACAATGACATGTAATATATATATATGTATCTATGTGTGTATATTTAGTGTTTACAAGGAAAGAATGGGTTTTTTTTAGTTGCGATATTTTGTTCCCATAGACTTACATGGGACTTCCGGTATCGGTATCGGTATCGCCGATATTTTAGTGATATGGGCGATACCTTTTCCGATTCCGATACTTTAGGATATCGGAAAGTATCGCTCAACTCTAGTCACGGGGTGACATATCAATCATGGCTAAAAACATACAGTTACTACTAGAGTTGAGCGATACTTTCCGATATCCTAAAGTATCGGAATGGGAATGGTATCGCCGATACACTAAAATATCGGCGATACCCGATATCGATACCGGAAGTCCCATGTAAGTCTATGGGAACAAAATATCGAAATTAAAAAAAACCCATTCTTGCCTTGTTGTTAATTGTACAGAAGGAAAACAAGAAAGAGTAATGTAGAATGTATTGTGGAAGGTTGAGAGACATTAAAGGCATAGATGTTTAACCCAATCAAAGGAATAGCATAAATATTTTTTTTTAAAGATGTTCGATTGACGAAGAAATTGACAATGTTAACGTTTTTTATATTTTGGCAAATATGTATATTACACAACTTCCATGCTCTTCATCTTCACCTTTTTAACTTTTCACACACTTTCTCCTTCATAATCTTCTGCAGCATCATCTTTTTCATCAAATTATTCTTCATCTTCACCTTCTTTATCTTCTTCTTAAACTTCTTGCTATTCATCTTTGTTAACAATTACTCATATTCTTCTTATTAAACTATTATTCTTATTCATATTCTGCTTCATCTTCTTCATCATATTCTTAATTTGTGACAGAGAATCCTGTACTTGTAATCTGTCAAAGTATGAATTTTTCATCCTTTCCGTTCTTGCTGTCACAAAAGATTTAAATTACAACATATTTGCCGTGTTCAGTTTAGCCTGCAGCAGCAGGCATTTTCCAGGGCAACCACGAGGAGGAACGGACTCACCCCCATACACTGCTTAGTCTTCTTCTGCTTAGAATTTAGAGCATATATTTTGCTCTTCATTTTGGTCCTTTTACTTCATGTTCTTCTGCTTTTAGATCTTCTGCTTATTGTTCTTGTGTCTCTTGTTCCGTATCTTGTATTTGTAGCACAATCTTGTACCAGCTGATGTACTGGGACACGGTTACTAAGCAGGAGGTACCTGTGCTCCAAGCACTACCAAGGACCACAGACGTTGCTGGAACTCCCGGGGTACCAAGATGGAGGCACCTAGGCCAAAGGCACTGCGGAGAACCAGTTGACGGTACTGGAACCCGGACGGGTAGCAGAAGGTACAAGAGCCAATGCAAGTAACGAGGACCAGCTGACTGTGCTGGAACCCGGAGGGGCAGCAGAAGGAAAAGAGCCAATGGCACAACCGAGGACCAGCTGACGTTACTGGACACGGTTACTAAGCAGGAGGTACCTGTGCTCCAAAGCACTACCAAGGACCAGCAGACGTTGCTGGAACTCGGATACCAAGATGGAGGCACCTAGGCCAAAGGCACTGCGGAGAAACCAAGCTGACGGTACTGGAACCCGGAGGGGCAGCAGAAGGAAAAGAGCCAATGGCACAACCGAGGACCAGCGACGTTACTGAACCCGGAGGGGCAGCAGAAGGAAAAGAGCCAATGGCACAACCGAGGACCAGCTGACGTTACTGGGACACGGTTACTAAGCAGGAGGTACCTGTGCTCCAAAGCACTACCAAGGACCAGCAGACGTTGCTGGAACTCGGATACCAAGATGGAGGCACCTAGGCCAAAAGGCACTGCGGAGAACCAGCTGACGGTACTGGAACCCGGAGGGGCAGCAAAGGAAAAGAGCCAATGGCACAACCGAGGACCAGCTGACGTTACGAACCCGGAGGGGGCGCAGAAGGAAAAGAGCCAATGGCAACGCCAGGGACCAGCTGACGTTACTGGGACACGGTTACTAAGCAGGAGGGTACCTGTGCTCCAAAGCACTACCAAGGACCAGCAGACGTTGCTGAACTCGGATACCAAGATGGAGGCACCTAGGCCAAAGGCACTGCGGAGAACAGCTGACGGTACTGGAACCCGGAGGGGCAGCAGAAGGAAAAGAGCCAATGGCACAAACCGAGGACCAAGCTGACGTTACTGAAACCCAGTAACACAGGAGCAAGTGTTGACTGTGCTAACAGCACTTCCGAGCAACAACTGGCGGTGTTGGAGCCCAGGGTCAAGGAGGATGTTTAAATACTTAGATAAAGTAATTTCCTGTTACCTGGCAATTTAAAATGTCTATACTTCAAACAAGAAAAGATAACCTTTACTACCATAAGATGATGATTTCATTTAAACTAATATCTAGATAATAAAGAATTGACAAACATAAACACATACATTAACATTTGAACAGCAATGCAAACCACAAAATAAATTAGTTAAGAATCTGCTATACGGTTGTACATAAAAGCAAACAAGTACATATCTGAATCCATTAATGATGGATAAGTAACAGTATGTACACCCATTTTTTTGTATAGACAATGAAAGTCTGACTTCAAAACATCATCAGCATTACAAGTTATCTGTGACATTACTAAAATGTTACATTTGCTGAATAATGTCACAAACAGTTTATAACAAATTATACAATTTCCATCATGTAATACTCATAATATGTGGCAAAAAATCATGTTTATTAACAAACATAACCTTTAAAAAGTGCATAGTGCATAGTGAAAATTGCTATTTATGCCTGACTGTCGACTTGCAAGCATGACAAAGGATAGATAAGGTATATATAGATGAGACTGCATAGCCACAGATGGTGAATGGCGATGTAATACTGTACCTCAATAAAGTGTGCGTCACTACTACATAATTTTTTTATATAGCTTTATAAACAGGGTACGGGGATGTATGTTTTGCGCTTTGTTTTGAGCACAGACTGCCTTCCTGCGAGACGCGTGGGTAGTGACATTTGGCAGTGTTCACTGTAGTCTGAGGTTTTCCTTTTTGGAGTGCGACACGCTCCATTTAGCTTCAACCACCTGCTGGTTGTAGTCTGCTGACGTGTGTCACGGGCACATCCTTGAAATTTTTCTCTAATTGTTCGCTCCACTCTATTACAAATAAATAAAATCTATTAGTGTAAACGCGCTTCCATCCGATACAATACATTGTTGCAAACACATAGAAGTACACAAAGGGGCCTTTCACACCACTGAACAAATTGGTGAGTGTTCACTGCATCTCTGCGGAAATAACCACACTTAGGCCTTATAAACTTTTCAGACTTTCTTTATCAATCTACCAAAGAGAAGGGGGAGTAAGGCACGTGGTCGTTGGAGTTTCTTCAGGGAAGGACGGGGGATTCTGTTGGGGCTGCGGCCCCCAGTGACACCCGCATCCACCAGTTTTCCCCCGGCCGTGAGCGTCCTTTATGGCACTTTTGTAGGAGCTTTTGAGAAACCCCCCTGCTGCGGGAAGAACAAATTGAACCGTTTTGTTTTGGATCTCAGCCAATGCATCGACTTCAATTGCCTCCACCTCCCTCTCCCGGGCCACAGCACTGTTGGGCAACCATCCTTCTCTTCACCGCCCCGGCAAATTCCCAGGCAGTCAGAGAGTTCTGTACAGGGGCCAGCTGAGGTCTGCTTCTGTTCTCAGAAATCTATTTGGGTTGCAAAAAAGGGCCCAGCCAAGCAGCATTCTGGTAATGTGAAGAAGAGGGAGATGCAGGATGCGCAACACTGGGCTCCTGAATTGAAGAGGCGGGTGAGACAGTGCCGATGGCACACAAAACCGAGAACGCATCTGATGATGATGAAGACCCAGGTGCCAGTTTTCTGTTGAGCATGGTGCTGGCCAGACCAACCCAACAGCAGGGGGTTTTGGGAAAAGGGTAGGAGATATGAGGGCCAATACCCAACATGGCATAAGAACAGGAAGGTGGTGGGAGCAGCTCAAGAATAAAATAATATTTATTTATATAGCGCCATCATATTCCCAGCGCTTTACAGTTTAGCAGTTTCAGAACACAAGTCATAAGTAACAACGTTAACAATACAATAATTTAAGCTAAAAAAGTCCCCCCTGCTCGGACAGCTTACAATGTACAAGAGATGGGGGAGATACAAAGTATAGGGTTTATATACAATGGGCATTTACAATGAAAGTTCCAGCCATCTTAAGGACTGAGGGAGGAGTAGTGAATGGGCTAAGACACACACACACTTACACAGAATACTAAATGACTTGATTAGTAAAAG